>BLSH010476117.1:111181-137712 GCA_018402905.1 Glandirana rugosa
AATGCCCCCCAGCTCCTCACCAATGCCCCCCATATCTCTTACTAATGCCCCCCCCAGCTCTCTCATGAATACAGAATGGTATGTGTCTGTCACGTACCTGATGGTGGAGTCTGACTTGTGCATTGGGCAACCTCTCTTTCAGCCCTGGTTCCAGAACCCCTGATAGAGCAGACAGGGAGTTCTAGAGCGCAGGGGGGCACGAGGGCTGGATTGGACACAGATGGTGGTTCGTGCAAGATTGAAGAGTGGTGATACAAGCCAGGTCAGTAACATGCGGGTGGAGCAGTACAGAAGGAGCGGGTGGTCGGGTGCAAGCAGATTCGAGATCAGGCGGACAGCACAGGTACAAAGGGATCAGGCAGAAGGATGGTCGTAGGCAAGCCGGGGGTCGGTGCAGGCGGAGTTCAAGCAGGTACAGGATGAAGCTGGGTCACAGGTAAACAGGAAGTCTCAGAACAGATGTCTCCTCCAGAATGACTGTCAGGAAAGACGGAGAACTCGTGTTTCCATAAGAAGAAACACGGTGCACAGGCACGTGCACGAATGGACGGCATGAACGTTCGTGCGCACGCGCGACCGGGAAACACACATTCCCGTTCGTAACCAATCTTGGCGCCAAAGGGGCTATTTAAACCAGACAGTGACATGGGATTAATGCCGTTTGGTCTACAACGTTCCTGAGTTTCCTGTTACCTGTCTATCTGCTGAACCTGTTCTTCTGATCTACCGGCTTGATCCTGACACCCCTGCTATCTGCCTGCCCTGACCTTTGGCTTTCCTTGACGATCCTTTTACCTGCCCCTTGGTACCACGCTGCCAGCTTGTTGCCGACCCGGCCTGTGTCTGACCATCCTTCCGCCTGCTCCTCGGTTTCCTGATCCGCCTGCCTGCTGTCTGATCCAGTCTGTCTTTGGTCTTCTCATTCAGCATCACCTGCTTGGTCCAGCCAGATGGGGCTATCGTCAGCTGTTTCCCAGAGTTCCTCCACTGCTCCAGCTAGCTGCATCTCCAGCCCTGCCTGTGACCACCGCACCTGTGTTCCAGTCAATCACTCGTGCCATTCTGCACTCTTGAGCCTCCTGTTCGCTATATAAGGGGTTCCTGAGTCAGGATTGTAAGAGAGGCTGTCCTCGGCAATTGCAGACTCCACCACCAGGTATGTGACAGTACCAAATGGCCATGTCCGAGTCTGCGCCAGGGCCCTCTCCAATGGACGACCTTTGTCGACATCTTGCTGATCTTACGCAGGTTGTTAAAGATCTTCAGGACAGCTACTACCGCTTGGAAGAACGTGCCCAGGAACTCTCTTCTTCACCGCCATCTAGCACCAGTCACCCCATGACTTCCGCAAGTCCTGCTGCTTAACCTACAGTGGTCATGCTGCCTCCAGAACCCATAGTTCTGATACGTGACAAGTTTGCTGGGGAACGCAGCAAATTCCGTTCCTTACGCAATGCATGTGCACTTTATTTTGCATTTCAACCCCGCACATTCTCACTGGAAACAACCAAGGTGGGATTTGTGATCTCGTTCCTACAAGGGGAACCACCGTCTTGGGCTCACCGGCTTCTAGAACAAAAGGCAGCATCACTGGGGGATCTGACATCCTTTTTCCAGGCCATGTCACAGCTCTACGAGGACCCACACCAGTCCGCAACAGCAGAAGCAGCATTACATGCACTTCAGCAGGGGCGCAGAGAGGCAGAGGACTATGTATCTGAATTTAGACGTTGGAGTTCCGATACCAACTGGAACGACGCCACTCTGTGCTACCAGTTCTGCCTGGGCCTCTCTGAACCCCTTTAAAGATGAACTGGCCCGGGTAGGAGTCCTTAGACGCTCTGATCAACCTATTAATTCAGTACGATCGACGGCTGAGGGAACGAAGGTCTGAACGTCAGGCGGGACCATCTCGCCCCTCCTGGAGGTGGCCTCGAGGTCCTGGTTTCTCCAGTCCAGCTTCGCCAGCTAGGGCAGTTCCTCCACGGACAATAATAATAAAGCTTGCTGTTTATTGGTCAGGCAATGCAGGTACAGATATGTAGGTGTTTTGTAATGATTAAGCTCGTTATGGACGAGTGAAATGCGTCTACCTACATATCTGTACCTGCATTGCCTGACCAATAAACAGCAAGCTTTATTATTCTTGTCCGTGGAGTGCTGTTTCACCTTGTCTTCTCCTATTGTGCACGGCAGCGAGCCGAGAATAGCACCCGGATACAACTACAGGTCTCCTCCCTACTGACTAGAGCAGTGCATTGTTCTTGTTCATACCTAGGGCAGTTCCTCCACCAGACACTACGGAACCCATGCAACTGGGCCTGCTCCGTCCATCCCTTTCAGCTGAGGAATGCCAGCGCCGTCAGTTGAACAATCTCTGCATATACTGCGGTGCTCCGGCACATTACGAGAACCTGTCCAGCAAAGCTGCCTAAATGTCTGACCGTTGCATCTGATCCTGTGCCAGCTTGCCCCAGCAACCCTGCTCAGATCTCTGTGTCTGTTTCCTTCCAGATTCCATGCAGGAACATCTAGGTTCTCGCCATTATGGATTCCGGGGCCTGCAGTTGTTTCATAGACTTATCCTTTGCCACCAAGCACCAGATTCCGCTTCAGCCCAAGGAATGACTTCACCTGGTGGACGGGTCGACTATCAAGTCTGGACTGGTCACCCACGAAACAATACCACTGCCTACCACCATAACCAACTCCCATCATGAACTCTTACGCCTTGACGCCATAGCTTCCCCGTTATTTCCAGTCATTCTGGGTATGCCCTGGCTACAAGCGCACAATCCACTCATCAACTGGGCCAAGGGGGAGATCCAGTTCCTGTCACCTTACTGTTCCCAGCACTGTCTGCAAGAAGACCCAAGTTCCTCTCCTACTCTGCACTGCCTGGACTCTGATGTTGACTTGGAGACCCGACAATCTGTGCCAGAAGTGTACCATGCTTTTCTGAACGTTTTCAGTAAAAAAGGGGCAGAAACTCTTCTGCCTCATCGGCCTTATGATTGCCCAATCAAACTCCTTCCAGGAACTGAAGTCCCATTTGGGAGAATTTTTCCCCTATCTGAACTTGAACTGGGTGCTCTTAAAATTTACCTGTACGAGAATTTAAAGAGGGGATTTATTCGCCCTTCTACATCACCCGCAGGCGCAGGCATTTTCTTTGTGGAAAAGAAGGATCATTCCTCACGGCCTTGCGTTGATTAGAGAACTAAACAAGATCACAGTCAAGAATCGCTATCCCCTCCCATTGGTACCCAAACTATTCCAGAGACTCGGGACAGCGGTCATCTTTACCAAGTTGGATCTCCGAGGGGCATACAATCTTGTTCGCATCCGAGAGGGTGACAAATGGAAAACTGCCTTTCGCACTTGCTTTGGGCATTACGAATATTTGGTGATGCCATTCGGACTCTGTAATGCACCTGCTACATTCCAACACTTTGTAAATGACATCTTCAGAGACTATCTAGATTTGTTTGTCATAATCTACTTGGACGACATTTTGATTTTTTCATCATCATTGGAGGAACACCGTCAACATGTCCAACGTGTCCTGGAACGTTTAAGACAACATGGACTTTATCCCAAGCCCGAAAAGTGTACCTTTGAGCAACAGAGCATCCAATTCTTGGGGTTGATTATTTCTGCCAGGGGCATCAAGATGGACCCCCAGAAAGTTTCAGCCATCTTGGAATGGCCCACGCCCAAGGACAAGAAGGGGATCCAATGCCTCGTTGGATTTGCCAATTTTTATCAGAAATTCATCAAAGGATTTTCAGCTATCATTTCCCCCATCACTCAGTTAACTAAGCAAGGCATCCGGTTCCACTGGTCAGTAGAGGCACAGTCAGCCTTTGAAACCCTCAAGAACCTGTTCACATCCACACCCATTCTGAATCATCCTGATCCGACTCTCCCATATGTTCTTGAGGTGGACGCATCCGAAACAGCAGTTGGGGCAGTACTCAAAGACAAGGTGCTAAAGCTCTGTTGCATCTGGTCGCTTTTTTTTCTCCCAAATTATATATACCTAAAAGGAATTATGATGTTGGTGACCGAGAATTGCTGGCAATTCAAGCTGGATTAGAGGAATAGTGTTACTTCCTGGAAGGGGCGGCACATCTGATCCTGATCTATACGGATCACAAGAATCTGGAGTATTTAAGGACTGCAAAGAGGCTAAAACCACGCCAGGCCAGATGGGCCAGATTCTCCTTCCATATTACATTAAGGCCGGGATCCAAGAATACAAAGCCGGATGCGCTTTCACGTATGTTCAACGAGCCTGGGAATTCACCATCTTCCGACCCCATTCTGCCCTCCGGATATTTTTTGTTACTCCAGGAAGATCTGTTGTCACAAATCAAACATCTGTCCGCGGAATATGTTGTTCCTCCTGGAAACAATCTCCAGTTCAGAGAGGTATTACTGTGGCATGACAACAGGATCTTTGTACCTGAAGATGTGCGTACCGCGGTTTTGGGGCTTTGCCAAGATCATGAACTTGCAGGACACTTCGGGGCCTACAAAACCGCTGAACTGCTCCAACGCACATTTTGGTGGCCACAAGTGGGGGATGATTGCAAGCGTTATGTGGAGTCGTGTATCACTTGTGCTCAAAATAAGGGCAGCAAGAATAAGGCTTGGGGTCTATTGAGGCCACTGCCAGTTCCGGAAAGGCCTTGGAAGATGATTTCAATTGACTTCATTGTTGAATTACCCCCGTCAGAAGGATTTTCCTCCATATTTGTGGTAGTGGACAGACTGACTAAAATGGCCCACTTCGTGCCCATGAGGGGTACACCTTCTACCCCTGAAACTGCTAAAGCTTTCATCAAGGAAATTGTCAGGCTCCATGGGATACCAGCTAACATTGTCTGACAGCGGGGTGCAATTCACCTCCAGATTCTGGAAAGCTTTATGTGGGGCCTTAAAAATTGAACTTTCATTTCCTTCAACTTATCACCCCCCAGACCAACAGGCAAACTGAAAGGACTAATAAAACTCTGGAGCAGTACCTGAGATGCTTTTCATCCTTCTCCCAAGGTGACTGGGTGTCTTTACTACCTATGGCTGAATTTGCCTACAATAACTCCGCTCACTCCTCCATCAAACAGTCCCCGTTTTTTGCAAACTATGGGTTTCATCCATTTTTCCTGTCCAGCTCCATCCCTGAAAGTACAGTCCCAGCTGTGCAAGAGACAATGGATTTTTTCAGCACCAACAACAAACTGCTGCAGGAGATGATGTGCAAATCCCAGGAATGCTACAAGAAAGCATTTGACAGGAAAAAACAGCGTGTTGGCAGCGCAGTCGTAAGTAAGTTTTTGTTGGACTCTCCCTATGTACCTAAGATGATGTATGAACTGGAGATCAAAGAGTCTGTACACACGGTGGGTGAAGGTGTGGATGATGGAACTATTCGTATTAGGTGAACTGACTCTGTAGCACTGGCAAGGCTGCACCTTTGGGAAGTAACCGAACTTCTATAGTGAACGACAAAGAACAAAAAGTGCGCCTCTAAGTGCAGTATTAAAGTAAAAACATAATTTATTAAAAGTGGTAAAAACCTACTCACAATGGTAGTATTCAGGTAAGCGTTGCAGTTTCAAGCCACTGCTGGCTGTGTGGGAGTCCCGGAGGAGGTGCTCCTGGGGTGAAGAAGGAACTGCCTGGCGGTGATGCGGTGGGAAGGAAGCGTCGGTGGCTCCCGGCGTTTCCTCCTCCTAGCCACTGCTGGAAGTACCGATTGTTCTGGTCCGTTCGTTCCCAGCAGAGAGCCAAAAGTCTCCTCTTGTCCAGTTAAACACAGGAAGGGTAGTGATTCGGCGACGCGTTGCGGGGCTCCGGCCCCTTCTTCAGGCCTGGGGGGACACGGCCTGAAGAAGGGGCCGGAGCCCCGCAACGCGTCGCCGAATCACTACCCTTCCTGTGTTTAACTGGACAAGAGGAGACTTTTGGCTCTCTGCTGGGAACGAACGGACCGGAACAATTGGTACTTCCATCAGTGGCTAGGAGGAGGAAACGCCGGGAGCCACCGACGCTTCCTTCCCACCGCATCACCGCCAGGCAGTTCCTTCTTCACCCCAGGAGCACCTCCTCCAGGACTCCCACACAGCCAGCAGTGGCTTGAAACTGCAACGCTTACCTGAATACTACCATTGTGAGTAGGTTTTTACCACTTTTAATAAATTATGTTTTTACTTTAATACTGCACTTAGAGGCGCACTTTTTGTTCTTTGTCATTTGACAGGAAAAGACTAGGAGAACTGGACTTGGAGCCAGGGGAACAAGTTTGGTTATCAACTGCAAACTTGAAATTGGCTTGCCCGTCAAAGAAATTGGGACCTAAGTTCAGGTCCATTCCCTGTGAAGAAAAGGGTTAACAGTGTGGCTTATGAACTAGAATTACCAGACTCATTACGAATTCACCCAGTTTTTCATGTGTCCCTATTGAAGTCTGCAACTTCTAATCCCTTTCTGGGACGAATCACCGGACCACCCGAACCTGTGATTATTGATGGGGAAGAAGAATTAGAAGTTGAAGCCATCTTGGACTGCAGGACAAGGGGTAACCAGGTGCAATATCTCATTAAATGGAAAGGGTATGGTCCAGAAGAAAGCTCTTGGGAACCCGAAGCCAATATTCATGCTCCAAGGCTGTTACAAAGATCTCACCCTGAAAGGCTTGCCTGATTGGGCATCCGGAGGCTGCCCATTGAGGGGGGGCAATGTCAGGAAAGATGAACTCATGTTTCCATAAGAAGAAACACGGTGCGCAGGTGCGTGCACGAACGGACGGCACAAACGTTCGTGCGCACGTGTGACCGGGAGGCGTGCACCGGGAGGCGTGCCGCATCTACCGGCTTGATCCTGACACCGCTGCTATCTGCCTGCCCTGACCCTTGGCTTTCCTTGACGATCCTTTTGCCTGCCCCTTGGTACCATGCTGCCAGCCCGCTGCCGACCCAGCCTGTGTCTGACCATGTTTCTGCCTGCTCCTTGGTTCCTGATCCGCCCGCCTGCCTGCTGTCTGATCCAGTCTGTCTTTGGCCTATTGATCCAGCATCACCTGCTTGACCCAGCCGGACGGGGCTATCGTCAGCTGTTTCCCAGAGTTCCTCCACTGCTCCAGCTAGCTGCATCTCCAGCCCTGCCTGTGACCACTGCACCTGTGTTCCAGTCAAGCACTCGTGCCATTCTGCACTCTTGAGCCTCCTGTTCGCTATGTCAGGGGTTCCTGAGTCAGGATTGTAAGAGAGGCTGTCTTCGGCAATTGCAGACTCCACCACCAGGTACATGACAATGACCTAATTAGCTCACCGGCATGCAGGTAGTTTTCTGCTCCCAAGAGCTTTCCTCAGGCCCATAGCCCTTCTACTTCACCAGGAACTGAATGATGCCCCCTCTTTTCCTGCAGTTGAGGATGGTCTCCACCTCAAACTCCTCCTCTCCGTCCACTAAGACCGGTTCTGGTGGGGCTGTATTGGGCCCAGGGAAGAGATCCTTCACCACTGGTTTAAGCAAGTTCACGTGAAAAACTGGGTGAATGTGAAGGGGGTAGGTCCAGCTCGAATGCCATCCTGTTGATCTTTCTCTTCAATAGTGAAGTGTACTTTGGCCCTAGTTTTCTGGAGCGACAGGACAGCCTTAGGTTTTTTGTTGATAACCAGACCCGTTGACCAGGTCGCAGGTCTAATTCCCTTCGTTTCCCTTTGTCAAAATTCCTGTTGCTGAGTGTCTGAGTCTGAAAGAGGTTTTCCTGTAACAGTTTGCTGTTTCTTTCTAGGAACTGGGTGACTTCCAGTACGGCAGGTAGGGTGCTTTCCGTTAATAGGTTAGGTAGGATGGTAGCCCAGGTTCGCCCAGAATGGGGTTTCTTGGTGGCGGAATGAACCAAATTATTGTAGGGGAACTCGGCTACTGGCAACAGAGAAACCCAATCATCCTGGGAGTATGAAGAGTAGCAAAGGTACTGCTCAAGGGTCTGGTTAGTACTCTCCATTTGGCCGTTTGACTCCGGGTGATACGCTGAGGAGAAGGCCAGGTCAATTCCCAGAGAAGAGCATAGGGATCTCCAAAAGCGGGATGTGAACTGTACCCCTTGGTCTGACACTAGGTTTATGGGGATTCTGTGAAGACGGACCACCTCTTTAATGAATGTCTCTGCTGTCTCAGCCGCCGTGGGGGTGTCCTTCATGGGTATGAAATGGGCCATTTTTGTCAGGCGGTCCACCACCACAAGAATAGTACTGAAGCCTGCAGATGGAGGCATCTCGACTATAAAGTCGATTGAGATCTGGGACCAAGGTCGTTCCGGAATGGGCAGTGGATTGAGTAGGCCCCAGGCTTTGGACCTTTCAGTTTTGCTCTTGACACAGACAGGACAAGCACTCACATAGTCTCTGCAGTCCTCGTTCAGGGGAGGCTACCAGAAAGAGCGGGATAGCATCGGTGCCGTCTTGAGACCCCCAAAGTGCACGGCCAATTTCAGGTCATGGCAGAGTTAAAGCACTATTCATTTTGCAGGAACTGCGCTTAAGAGTTGGTTGCCTGACCACCACAGCCCCTATTTTAATGTGAGCCCGGTGGCATGGTAAGACTGGCTAAGGATCGCCTGATCCGGGTAAGGAGGTCTTCTTGGGTCAACAGGAAGCTGTTGGCAGGCAGGATTGTGTCTGGGGAAGAAGGATTTTCTGAGTCATGAAACATGCTGGGCAGGGCGTCCGGCTTTACATTCTTGGACCCAGGCCTGTGTGTAATATGCATCTAGAAGCACAAGAAGAATAATGCCCATCTTGCCTGTCTAGGTTTGAGTCTCTTAGCAGTCCACAGGTATTCTAAATTTTTATGGTCGGTGAAGACCAGAACAGGACTAGACGCTCCCTCTAGGAGGTACCGCCATTCCTCCAGAGCCGATTTGACCGCCAGCAGTTCCCTGTCACCGACATCTTAATTCCTCCTCAGGTGGCGAGAGTTTCCTGGAGAAGAAGGCGATAGGGTGAAGCGAGGCTTTTGGACCTCTGAGAGAGGACTGCCCCTACTGCTGTCTCAGAGGCGTCCACTTCATAAATGTAGGGCAGGGCCGGATCAGGATGTTTGAGGACGGTAGTGGAAGTAAACAGCTCTTTGAGTCTTGAAGACCTTTTGGGCCTCAATAGTCCAGCTGAAATGAGTCCTGTTTAGTGAGCTGGGTTATAGGCGCAATGACCACTTAGAACCTCTTGATGAACTTCCTATAAAAGTTTGCGAACCCGACAAAATGCTGGACTCCCTTCTTGTTGACCTGGCACTGGCCAGTCCAGGATGGCCGAAACTTTCTGCGGGTCCATAATTATCCCTGTGACGGGATGTCAAATCCAAGGAAGGAGATGCTAGCGCACTGAAAAGCGCATTTTTCCACCTTGGCGTATAGGCCATTGTTGCCAAAGGCGGTTGAGCACACATCTCACGTGCCCGCGGTGCTCTTCCAAGGAAGGGGAGAAGATCAGGGTATCATCCAGATAGATCACTACGAATTGGTCCAAGTAGTCTCGGAAGACATCATTCACCAGATGCTGGAACGTAGCGGGGGCATTACAGAGTCCAAAAGGCATGACATGATACTCGTAGTGACCGAAGCGTGTCCGAAAAGCGGTTTTCCACTCCTCACCCTCCCGGATGTGAATAAGGTTATATGCCCCATGGATTGGTGAATACAGTAGCTGCTCCTAACCTCTGGAATAGTTTGGGGACCAGTGGCAGTGAGTAACGGTTTTTGACCGTTATTTTATTCATAT
This sequence comes from Glandirana rugosa, assembly GCA_018402905.1. Taxonomy (NCBI): domain Eukaryota; kingdom Metazoa; phylum Chordata; class Amphibia; order Anura; family Ranidae; genus Glandirana; species Glandirana rugosa. Next base: position 120,973 of record BLSH010476117.1, read on the forward strand.
CCCTATAGTCTATGCAGGGCCTGAGAGAATGGTCTTTCTTTTCCACAAATATTATTCCAGCCCCTGCAGGTGATGTGGAGGGCCGGATGAAACCTTTCTGAAGGTTTTCATCGAGGTAGGCCTTGAGGGCCAAAAGGTACTTCAGCCCCAGGTAGTAGTGCTATTGGACAGTTGTAAGATCTGTGAGGTGGGAGTTCATCTGCCCCTTTCTTACTGAACACATCCAGGAAGTCGTGGTAGATGGAAGGGACAGTGGTGCAGGTCTCCGGATCGGGGTCAGAGTTCAGACAGAGCATGGAAGGGGATGAATCCAGAGCCAGCGGTAGACAGTTGTGTTGGCAGTAAGAAGAAGAAAATTGAACCTCTCCAGTGGACCAGTCAACGGTGGGGCAGTGTGCCCGAAGCCATGACAGACCCAGAATGACCGGGAAGAGCGCAATGGCTTACAGCAGCAGGTATTCTGAGTGGCCGCTCATTGTGCGGGCAAGAAGAGGAATAGTGAGTGACTGCTCCTGATTTAATGGTGGACCCGTCAGCCAAGCGGGTGACCATCCGATGGGTCTTAGGGGAATTTGATGTTGAGCTGCAAAGACCAGGTCTACAAAGCAGCTACAGGCTCCAGAGTCCAGGATGGCTGGGACGTGGATACTTCCACTGGGGAGCTTTAGATGTAGGAGAAGGACAAAATGGGTAGAAGAACTGGGTAAAGACAAGACTTCTCCTGTGGTAGTGTGGGAACCCTTACCACACTTGACGGGACAGGACCTGACAAAATGTCCGGGGCCTCCGCAGTAGAGGCAGAAGTGATGGTTCAGGCATGTGTGTCACTCCTCAGGAGAGAGTGAGGGACGTGGGGGTCCGGGCTCTGGCAGGTCTTGTGGGGCTGGTCCCGGGTAGCTGGGTGACCTGCATTCCCGCAGGCGGCGGTCAACCTGGAAGGCCAGGTTGATCAGGGTATCCAGAGACCTGGGAACACCCATATCTTTGAGCGGCTCTGAGAGGCCCAGTCTAAATGGATTTCCAGGCCATATCTGCGCTTCAGCACCGGAACTTCGAAACACAGTCCTCCGCCGTACGGCGGCCTTGCTGGAGCACATGGAGAGCGTCTTCTGCGGTTGCAGCCTGGTGGGGGGTCCTCGTAGAGCCGGGCCATGGACTGGAAGAAGAGAACGAGGTTGTGGTTTCAGGAGCCTTTTGTTCCAGTAGCCGGTGGGCCCAGACATGGGGATCATATAGCAGAAGAGAGATGACTAGTCCCACCTTGGTGGCTTCCAGGGAGAAGGTGCGGGGTTGCAGAGAAAAGTACAACTCGCATGCATTGCGAAAACTTCCTACGGTCTTGAACCGCTCGGGCAAGGGTACCCTGGGCTCAGTTGGCAAGGTGGCAATAGTGTGAACAGTGGATAGGCTGGAACTTGATGGAGATGACAGAGAGTTTCAGGACTCTGTTTTCCAGTCAGGTGTACTCTCCTTGTAAGTCCTTCACCACTTGGGTAAGCCCAGCTAGGTGCACACCTAGATCCTCCATCAGAGAGGGCCCCTGTGAAGACTCGGAATGGCTGTCCATTGCTGTCACGTACCTGATGGTGGAGTCTAACTTATGCAGTGGGCAACCTCTCTTACAGCCCTGGTTCCAAGGGAGTTCTAAAGTGCAGGGGGGCACGAGGGCTGGATTGGACACAGATAGTGGTGAGATGTCATCCAGAGGTTCGTGCAAGACTGAAGAGTGGTGATACAAGCCGGGTCAGTAACATGCGGGTGGAGAACTACAGAAGGAGCGGGCAGTTGGGTGCAAGCAGATTCGGCAACAGGCGGGCAGCTAAGGTACACAGGGATCAGGCAGAAGGATGGTCGTAGGCAAGCCTGGGGGTCAGTGCAGGCGGAGTTCAAACAGGTACAGGATGAATCCGGGTCACAGGTAAACAGGAAGTCTCAGAACAGATCACTGCGGGAACACTGGAACGCTGTAGAACGGACAATACTGGTTGCAGGGTGCTGTCTGCTTAAATGGCCGTTTTGGCGCCAATGCCTGCGCATACACATATGCTCACGCGCACAGACACGCACACACACTATGCGCACCCATGCATAGGCATTTCAATGGCCACAGACGATTCCTAACAGTGTCCCTGTGCTTTTTTTAGGCATAGTGCCGCTGACAGCTTCCAGCGTTGGGACTGTAGCATGGAGCAGAGGAGGAGTTTCACAGCACTTCACTGGCTCCATGCTACATTTCTGACAGGGGGAAAGAAAACACCTGTGGTACCCACAATGAAAAATCAATGTGGGCAGTTGTGGCACCGGGACCCGGGGCACCCACCAGCAAATGTGGGCCATGCCCCCTCTAGGTGCCTGGCGCAAAAACACACAGAAGATGGAGGAATTGTTCTGTGTGAAAAGGAGTCCCTCTTGCTCTTCGTGAGCCAGGATCGGGAGCCAGGGACTGGAGCTGCAGAGAGCCAGGGACTGGAGCCATGCATGGAGCTGCAGAGAGCCAGGGACTGGAGCTGGGCATGGAGCTGCAGAGAGCCAGGGACTGGAGCCACTGAGAGTCAGGATCGGGAGCCAAAACCGGGGGCGGAGCTGAGAGGAGGCCTGTAAATGATGTCATTGGTTGCTGGGACGCTGGCGGTCCTAAGAACCGGTGACTGCATTGAGGAGAGGGGAGCAAAGATTTTCTCCCAGGAATTTTCACTTGGTGCTGTGTGTGGGAGCACACATTGCACCCATGGGGCATACCACTACTGAGGCATCCAGGGCTGGAGCTTGTTCCAGCCCTGGGCTCCGGGACTCCTGCTCAGATCCGCGGGACCCCGAGAAGGTATGCCACAGCATGTCTCTCTGCTTACATGGCAGCCAGTGAGTGCTGTTACATGTCATACAGTCACCCACAAAATGTCTCCCTGCTAACATGTAGGCAATGAGCACTGTTTACAGGTCATTGACATTATGATTTAACATGTTCTGTGCAATTTGAGCTTTTACAACCTTGTGACATGCAAATAAAACGTTTTATTTGCTTTATAATGTATTTTTGAGTTACAATTCCTCAAATTATAAAGAAAACTAACAGAATTCTTCATTAACTTTAAAAAAACGGTCACATGACCAAAAAGTGGGTATCTGTAATTGGTATCGGCGACTACCTAAGGTAAAGTATCGGTACTCGTACTCAGTGGCAAAAAAGTGGTATCGGTGCAACCTTGATTATTACCTTTCACACAGCGTGTGCCTTAAAGGCTGCTGCTTTGCTGTTCCCCATCCGCTGCAGGTATTTCACCAGACAGGCAGGGTCAAATAACTGCTTTCTTCCCCACCACAAGCCATGGTTCTACCCACCAGGTCATATGTCTTGTAGTGACGTACAGTATGTGCTGGCAGCAGAAACCACTGTGTGCAGTAAATGGAGCAGGTATTCACACATATGAACACATAGGCGTGCACAGGGGGTGTGCCTGGGTGCATCATAATCACTACATGCAGTGCATATTTCCCTTAGTGTCTAGGCCCCCCCCCCCCCATGTTGCCCCCCCCCACACACACACACACTGCGGTGCTGGTAGCTTCCCTCATTTCCTCCCGGCTGCTGGGGGGGATGTTTCAGTTTGGAGAGCAGTGGGAAGGGCCTAGTAAATATTTTCTGGCCCCTTCCTTCTAAATGAACACAGTGAACACACTCACTCACTGTGCTTATTCATAACTGAAGCATAGTAAACTCTGTTTACAATGTTTCAGTTTGTGAATGAACAGGAAGCCGCTCAGCACAGAGCACTTCGCATTCATTCATTGTCCAAGGCAGCTGAGGCTGCAGAGAAAGGCGTGTGTGTGTTTGATCTTTGGGGTGCACAACCTAATGCAATGAACTTGAGGAATACTTGTAGCTGCCAAGGAGCACTGAAATGGTGGCATTTTAAGAAACAGGTCACTAGGACGGTAAATATTGAGCCAGTTTGTTTATGGGACAGATTTTTTTTGTGGTGACAGGAAGGGCCATCTTTAATATTGATTGGATCCTGGGAAAACATTTTCTTTGCCCCTTACTGCACATCATTACCACTCACTGATTGGTTGATAAATAGATTATGCTACAAACTCACACAGCAGTCCTCTTGCCAGAGTAGAAGTGTTGTCTTCATGTCTTGCACTGCAGCAGAATTTAACATGTGGCAGAAAAGATGGGGTTAATAAAGCAGACCAGGATTACATTAAAAAAAGTACTGTCACTGATCATAGCAAGCAGAGAGGCATAGATGGATGATCGTTTAGCAGCTAAAGCAGTGAAAGTTCAACTCAGCAGGGCAAATTAGCTCATTCAGATTGTTACAAAACATACCAGTTGTCTGCTCATCCGGTGTTATGTACAGGCAGTGCTTGTAATGTTAATAGCAAGCAGAGAGGAAGAGAAAGGCGATAATGTCATTGCCTCCTCTCTACATTCCTCCCTCACTCCTCCCACCCCTATGTGACAGGGAGAGTTTGTTGTTAGGATGTTGGGCCCCACAACAATGACAAGGCCTGGGGCAGTTGCCCCTTTTGTCCTGCCTTAAGGACGGCCCTGGTGACAGGGTCACTTTAAGTTAACACATCAGAAACCTGATACGAGGTGATTGCTAGGCCCTCTGTGTTGTCATTGAAAACAGATGACACAGGCAGTACAGTTATTAGGGAAGTGTAAGTCCTCAGACAGACTGTCATATCAAACTACAGACAGTAGCAAAACCAGCAGACTGATGACCAATCTGTATGAATGCAATATGTTCTCTGATTGAACAAGGTGGCGTGCATGACATCCCCACCCTGCCTCTCCACCTCATTCAATCAGAAAACATTTTGCATTTATTCAGAAAATGCAAAGCATTCTCTGAATGGCGCCCATGCCCAGCGGATGATCTCCTGTGTTCACAATTCAGCAGTGCAGCTGCTTGATGCAGGGCCTGGAAGCAAGTAAAGATCAATGGAGCAGTGGTGTCTACTACAGTCATTTACAGCTTCTAGAGGGATCCTATCCCACAGTTATGGTATATACTGTACATGGCCCAAGCTGGACCAATGTAACAATATGAATAAATATCCATACCTTAAATTCTTCTTTAAAGGAGAACTAAAGCTGAGGCATTTGGTCAAACTGTGACCTAAATACCGTAAACCAGCCTTTCTCAACCTTTTCAACACAGAGGAACCCTTGAAATACTTTTCTGGTCTCTGGGAACCCCTGATAAAAATTAAAAATCTACAACTCATGATACATTAGTGTGATGGTCAATGGGAAGAATGCTCCTTACACTTGTGGTCATTGGGAAGATTTACCCCTTACAGATAGCTAAAAAGATCAATGATGGCATTGGGAATTTATCTGAAAGGTAGAAATTGACCATTGCTCAAGAAACCCCTAGCAACCTCTGGAGGAACCCTAGGATTCCATGGAACCCTGGTTGAGAAACCCTGCCTTAAATCATAGACACATGTATCCTGCAGACACATAAAGGTGTCTGAACATAAAGTCACATAGAAAGCCCCGAAGCTCAGAGATATAAAACACGCAAATGTTTACTTTACTTCCATAAAATTCATTTGGTTTTCCCCCACTCAAGGCCTAGATTTAGGATTAGGAACAGTAGGCCTGTGTCTATAGGCAACAAAGGCAAGGAGGCTTTTTTACAGTGTAGTTTTTGAAGACAATGTTAATTAATTTCTATACACATAAACACATCATTTTGAAATAAGATGGAATCTAGAAAATAGATTTAAAATATTTTAGGTCTCAAAATTTTATGTGGCAGCAAAATGGCAAAAAATTCCAATATCCAAAATGGTAACTAGGCCATGCTTTAAAAACCTCTACAACTCATCAATATAGGCTGAGCAGTCCCTTGTGTTTTAGCACATACTGAGCAACAAGTTCTCTTTACGGAGACATCAGGGGTCTTTATGACCCTCAATGATTCCCCTGCGCTCAGCCCAAGTAAATCAGGGGCAGAGCGTTCCCAGTCTGCTCCTTATCCAGCCACAGCGGCTGGGGTTTTAAAGCTTTGAACCCGAAAGTGCTCAGAGCAGAGTGTTTTTAGGTTAAGATGCTGCAGAGAATATCAGGGAACGGATGATTCCCAGTTTCTTGATTGCTATCCCAAAGCTCATTTTTGTAATCTTGGGCCCCCAGAAAAGTTAGATGGGCCAGATAACCATTGAGATGGGGGAAGGGTGGCAGAAATAGAGTAGTTTAGAACTGATCAGTTGTCCCTAGAACTGCTCAGATAACTTCTACAGTGAAACCTATAGAATGCAGCAGAAACAAGCTAACAGCCATTAAGTTCACATCCTGTATCTACTGCACTGTTATACTCATTGTAGCAGTAAAAGGGAGCCGCCAGGAGTGTGTGTAAAACAATCCGCCGCCACAGATGTATAGCAGACATTGATGGCAGTCAAATGGTTAATGGAGCTATAGGAGTGAACCTATGAGGTCAGACATTTCCACCCTTATAATTACTACAGCAATGAAATGATATTGGGGTACAGCTCAAATGATATTGAGGGTATATACTTCTTCTAAGGGAAATCTATAGCCTGAATTTGAGGTTGCCCCTGTGTCTGCCTGGGGGTGGTTTACAAAATTTGTTGCCCACCTGCAATGTACTGCAGGCGAGCAGCATCTGTAGGCAAAATGACGTACCCGTATGTCGATGCCTACTTCTGCGTTTAGGGTGCACAAATGCACGCCCCCCCCCCCCCCGCCCAGCTCCTGCTGTGACTGTACACAGCGGGAGCCTGTCAACAAGTCCCGGCCAATGATTCATGGCCAGAACCTGCTGATCAGCTGTGTACAGTCACAGCCCAGAGCTCTGTACAGAGAGAGTGATCTGTCAGAAACTGAGAGGTCATTGGTGAAAGGCAGCACACTGTACACACATTACACCTAGCTAGGCACTCATTTAACCCCTTGATCGCCCCTGGTGTTAACCCCTTCCTGTCCAGTGTCATTAGTACCGTGACCGTGCATATTATTGGCACTGATCATTGTATTAGTGTCACTGGGGATGTCAGTGCCAGTCAGTGCTGACAACCTACCAGATTGATATTTACTGACACGACAGCCAAAATTTACTGGCTCAGCCAAGTTTTTACTGGCATATTCAAAATTTACAAAATTACAGTTTTAAGTGCAAATTTCAGTATTTAGGCTACAAACAAGTACAATATACAATTAGCATTGTGATTTAAGGTATATATTAAGGCAAACAATAGATTTCCTATTTTATTATGACATAGTAAGTAAGTAGCTCAGGGACAGGACCCAGGGAGGCAAGAAATTAGAATGGGTGGCACACACATGAAATTGCCTCTCACAGTGACACTGACAGCAGTGTGCAGCAGCACAGATGATGAAACCTCACCGACATGACACGTTCCCTCCTGAGTCACAGTGACCGTCTCTCTCCATGCCAGGTGGTCCCTTCAGTCCACTCCAGTCCAAACAGCACTGACAGTCCCACTCCCAGCTAGCCTTGCTCCCATCCCGCAGACTCCCACAAGAGGCTTCATCTCTCTTGCACCATGACATCACACAACACGCTCAGGCACCACCCTCCACCAGACCCTCCCCGTGTCAGTGCCGCCCGAACACATTGTAGAAGGCACTAGGATGGTCTCAGCCGGCTTTGGATCGGAACTGTGCATGCACTGTTCTGAGCTGAGTGTCACAGCCATATTTTTTACTGGCAACTATTTCCTGTCACTAGCATTTTTGGCAGGAGAAAAGTGCCTGTTTTTTACTGGCTGCCAGTAAAAATACTGATGGTTGGCAACAAGTGTCAGTCCGTCCCCCCCCCCCCCCCCACAATGTTTCCATGATTTGGAAAGGCACACACCTGTCTATATAAGATCCCACATTTAACAGTGCATATCAAAGCACAAACCAAGCCATGAAGTCCAAGGATTTGTCTGTAGATCTCCGAGACAGGATTGTATCAAAGCACAGCTCTGGGGAAGGGTACAGAAATGGTTATGCGGGTCTCAATGAGCACAGTGGCCTCCATCATCCATAAATGGAAGAAGTTTGGAACCAACAGGACTCTTCCAAGAGCGGGCCACCCGGCCAAACTGAGTGATCGGGGGAAAAGGGCCTTAGTCTGGGAGGTGACCAAGAACCCGGTGGTCACTCTGACAGAGCTCCAGCTTTTCTCTGTGGAGAGAGGAGAACCTTCCAGAAGAACAACCATCTCTGCAGTACTCCACCAATCAGGCCTGTATGGTAGAGTGGCCAGACGGAAGCCACTCCTCAGTAAAAGGCACATGACAGCCTGCCTGGAGTTTGCCAAAAGGCACAAAATTCTCTGGTCTGATAAAACAAAGATTGAACTCTTTGGCCTGAATGGCAAGTGTCATGTTTGGAGGAAGCCAGCCAACGCTCATTTCCTGGCTAATACCATCCCTACAGTGAAGCATGGTGGTGGCAGCATCATGCTGTGGGGATGTTTTTCAGCGGCAGGAACTGGGAGACTAGTCAGGGTCGAGGGAAAAATGAAACCTGCTCCAGAGCACTCTGGACCTCAGACTGGGGCAAAGGTCCAACTTCCAACAGGACAACAACAGGACAACCACCCTAAGCACACAGCCAAGATAACAAAGGAGTGGCTATGGGACAACTTTGTGAATGTCCTTGCCCAGACTTGAACCTGATTGAACATCTCTGGAGAGATCTGAAAATGGTTGTGCACCGACACCATCCATCCAACCTGATGGAGCTTGAGAGGTCCTGCAAACAACAATTGAAGAAACTGTCCAAAAATAGATGTGCCAAGCTTGTAGCATCATACTCAAAAAGACTTGAGGCTGTAATTGGTGCCAAAGGTGCTTCAACAGTATTGAGCAAAGGCTGTGAATACTTATGTACACAGGATTTTTTTTTTTTTTTAATAAATTTGCAAAGATTTCCAACAAACTTCTTTCACGTTGTCATTATGGGGTATTGTTTGTAAAATGTTGAGGAAAATAGTTTGGAATAAGACTGTAACATAACAAAAAGTGGAAACAGCAATGTAGGCACTATAACTTTCATGCAAACAAATCGATATACACTTATTGGGGGGAGGTTATCAAAAACATGTAGCAAAATACATTTTGGCCAAAATTTATGGAGAAATTTGATTTTTACATTTTTTTTTATTGGATATGTTTTATGGGAGAAAGTAATAAATATATATTTTTTATTTTTTAAAACCGCAGTGGTGATCAAATACCACCAAAAGAAACCTCTATGTGTGTGAAAAAACTGATATAAATTTCATTTGAGTACAGTGTTGCATGGCCGCACAATTATCAGTTAAAATAGTGCAGTGACATATAGAAATAAATGGCCTGGTCATGAAGGGAGGAAAATCTTCCAGAGCTCAAGTAGTTAAAAAGCAGTTCTGGTTGTGATAAAACCACATACAGCTCTACAGAATGGTTATTGACTTCACCATTCTATCCTGAAGAAGTGAACCAAATCTGCAAAACACGCTGGAGAAAGGATTCCAGTTCACCATTGGCCATGACTAGTTACTGTATATACACAGTACAGAACCACTATAGTTACGGTAAACAGATGTAAACGAGCGTGTATTTAGGCAATGATGTTGGGCATGCCATATGAAACAGAGTTTAGGCTGCATTCACCCTTCAGCATTTTGAATCTTGGGCAGATTTGCCGCAATTCTGCCTGGGATTTGTGGATGACAAATTTCGGGACTCACATTTGAGATGCCATTCATTTGAATGACACCTAAAATCGCGATGCAGATCTGCCGCAATTGTCACGTGATAAATCGTGCTGCAATCACCGCAACCCGCATCGCGTGCAGCATGTCACCCAATAGTAGCTCCTAAACTTTTTTGGATGACAAGCTTCACGCGATGCTGGTTGCCACCGTTGAAGAGCGATTTATCACGTAACAATTGCGGCAGATCTGCACCACGATTTTAGGTGTCATTCAAATGAATGGCATCTCAAATGTGAGTCCTGCGATTAATCGTGGGCAGAATCACGGCAAATCTGCCCACGATTCAAAATGCCGAAGTGTGAATGTAGCCTTAGAATGCAAAGACAACAATGATTTATCAGCCTGTAACTTTTTAATGTTTTGTTTGAAATTGTATACATTAGTACAGGCGGTCCCCGGGTTACAAACAAGATGGGGACTGTAGGTTTGTTCATAAGTTGAATTTGTTAGTAAGTGGGAACAGGTACATTTTTTAAGGGTAGCTCCAGTCAAAACAAATATGTTTAAGCTTTTTGGATAGCATAGGGAAGGGTTAGCACCCCTGTAATGTTTGTTTTGCTGTCTATGTTTCTGTTCAGAAGATTTCACCTCCCTTTCTGTCCCAATGATAATTGGATTTTGAAAATTTTGGGTTGTTGTGGAAACAAACCTTGGTGATAAAGCATCAGTGGAGACGCCTTTTTCCCATAATAACTCTTACAGGAGTGAATTTCCCTTCCTAGGGGAGATTTCCTCTCACTTCCTGTTGTCTCCCTCCGTTTGTAAGTCGGATGTTCATAACTAGGGGACTGTCTGTAATAAGCTCCACAAGCAGGGCCCTCCTATTCCTTCTGTATTGAACTGTATTGTACTGTGTTCCTTCATTTTTGTAAAGTGCTGCGCAAACTGTTGGTGCTATATAAATCTTGTATAATAATAAAAATCAAGTGAGCTTATGTATGTATTCCTAAGTCATACCTATAAAGTCCAATTATAATTTGGGTTTAGTTTGGGATGGTAACAGTATGTGGTTAGTAGCTGTAATGTCAGCATTTAGTGTATGAAGTTATGTATTTATTTAACGTGCCTTTGTTTATATTTTTCTCCACACTCCGGTCAAAGAAAACCAATTGGCAAATGGAATCCGAAGCTATGATGCTGTATTTTCAGAAATAATGGTTAAACCAAAGAGAGGTAGGTTCAGCAACATCATCTCTCTTACAAACCCTAACACACTAGAGCAGAAGTAGTGAATTAAAATTCAAGGAGGTCCGGTCACTAAAAAGAATTCCCTGCTGAGGTCCGAATCACAAATCTGTGCCATGCATGTGTCTTATTTCCTTTTTTTGGCGCAAGACATGCTTTTCTTACTCTTTCCTCCACACACTCTGGTAATACTCTGTAAATGTAAATGTACCCATTAGTGTTCCCCCTTACATCACATGCCCTATCAGAGTAATTCATTACATTGGATGCTCCCATCAGACTACCCCATATCAGTTGCCACCGTCAGAGTGCCCACTTACATCAGGTTTCTTCATCAGAAGGATCCTTACATCGAATGTCTCCCATCAGAGTGCCTCCTTACTTTAGGTGTTGTCATCAGTGTGCCCCTTTATATAAGGTGTGCCCATCAGAGTGCTCCTTTACATTAGGTGCTATCATCAGAGTGCCCCTTTACATCATTTGTCTCCATCAGAGTGCCCCCTTACATGAGGTGCTGTCATCAGAGTGCCCCTTTACATCAAGTGTGCCCATCAGCGTGCTCCTTTACAATAGGTGTCCTCATCAGAGTGCCCCTTTACATCAGGTTTCCCCATCAGCATGCCCCTTTACATCACGTGTTCCCATGAGCATGCTTCTTTACATTAGGTGTGCCCATCAGAGTGCCCCTTTACATCAGGTGTCCCCATCAGCGTGCCCCTTTACATCACGTGTTCCCATGAGCATGCTTCTTTACATTAGGTGTGCCCATCAGAGTGCCCCTTTACATCACGTGTTCCCATCAGCATGCTCCTTTACATTAGGTGTGCCCATCAGAGTGCCCCTTTACATCAGGAGCCCCCATCAGAGGTCCTCATCAGAGTGCCCCTTTACATCAGGTGTCCTCATCACAGTGCCCCTTTACATCAGGTATCCCCATGAGAGTGGCCCTTTACATCAGGTGTCCTCATCAGAGTGCCCCTTTACTTCAGGTGTCCTCACCAGAGTGCCCCTTTACTTCAGGTGTCCTCACCAGAGTGCCCCTTTACTTCAGGTGTCTCCATCAGAGTGCCCCTTTACATCAGGTGTCTCCATCAGAGTGCCCCTTTACATCAGGTGTCTCCATCAGAGTGCCCCTTTACATCAGATGTCTCCATCAGAGTGCCCCTTTACATCAGGTGTTCCCATCAGAATGCCCCTTTACATCAAGTGTTCCCATCAGAGTGCCCCTTTACATATGGTGTTCCCATCAGAGTGCCCCTTTACATGAGGTGTTCTTATCAGAGTGCCCCCTTACATCAGGTGTCCCCATCAGTGTGCCCCCTTAGCATAAAATGTTCCCATCAGAGTGCCCCTTATTTTATGTTAAGAGGCACACTGATGGGCACATTTTGTTGTGCCCATCAGAGTGAACCTTACATTAAATGTGCCCATCAGTGTGCCCCTTAAGAGAAAATGTGCCCACCATTGTGCCCCTGTAAACATCCCATATACTTTGAAGCAGGCAAGAAGTGGGAGCCAGCAGAGGTAACAAGCTGCAGGGGGTGAGAGCTGCGGCGGGAGTCCTGCCGAAGGACCGCGGCTGGCCGAGTGGGAGCCAGGAGCCGAGCGATGACAAGCAGCAGGGGGTGGGGACGTCTCACCTCATGGCTCCTGGCGAATAAACAGCAGGGGGCGCTGAGCACGTGCACTCAACCTCTTTGATGGACCATGGTGTTCTGAGTGGAAGCCGTCCTGTTAAACTGAAAATTTACACTGTTATACAAGCTGTACACTCACTACTTTACATTGCAGCAAAGTGTAATTTCTTCAGTGTTGTCACATGAAAAGATAGAATAAAATATTTACAAAAATGTGAGGGGTGTACTCACTTTTGTGAGATACTATAGGTTTGGATTGAGTGGAGAGGGATTAGATGATCTGTCAGTTTTTATTGCTGTCGCTGAAAGTGAAAGAAAATCCCACATTTTGGGTTGACACCAGAACAGCGATAGAGGGAAAATCTTCCAATGGGGTCACTAGTTCTGGTGACACTCAGGGATTTCCTCTCACTTCCTGTTTGGCTATGGGTCAGGAAAGTAAGGAAAATCTCCCCAATGGGACACAGATGGCGAAAAAAAAAAAAAAAAAACTAAAAAGAGGTTATAAAACTCTGCTTTACTCTATCAAAAATGTGGTACATACTAGCACATTATGACTTACCTGCCAAAGGAAGCCCTCCAGTCCTGCAATATGAGTGTGGGGAAATTTCTATCTTCACTTGCTCTTCCTTCTTGGTTTGCTCTATTCGACTGCTTGAATGGCCGGGCTGAGACGTCACCCCAGCACATGTGCACAGGAGTCACATTGCCACAGCACAAATTAAATGCCGTAATTTACTCTGAGTTACGCAAGCGTGGCAAGACAGGCAAGAGGAAGCATTTATGGCAAAAGAGACCAATAGGATGTTTTCTGCCATAAAAAGCCTGTCTGTCAGCATTTTTAAAATTTACTACCACTTTAAAAAAATGAATTTTTGTGTTTCTCTTTCAAGGAATCTGTATACAGTAAGGCATGATGCCAAACATCACCGAAAAACAGATTTGGGTTTATGTAAATTTTAACTGTGATAGAAAAAAGTCAGGGCACAATCCCGCTTCAGGTATCTGGCAGAGCTGTGTAAATGGCAGAACTGAAAATCTTTTATCACACAGAATATCTCCCCTCCCCAGCCAGGTAAAGCGTTGGCAGGTTTTACTATGGCCTACCTACAGCATAGGTGTGCGCAGCCTATTGCATTAGGGTGTGCACCCCAAAGCTCAAACACACATGCATGCGGGTGTATGTAATGTATGTATGTGTATTGACTGCATTGTACTCAGCCCAGCTTACCTTCTCCTGGTAGGCTGAAGTCCATCCCCCACTGCAGGCTGTGCTTATTCCTCCCTTTCCTGACCACTCCAGCTGCCGACACCTCCTGTTGTAAAGTCAAATGAGGCACGCTGAGGAAGGGGGCGGGTACAGTGTCCTTCCCCTTGGCTAAGGAGGCAGCAAAGACGCAGAGAAACTGTAGCCTCTGGCTTTTTACAGACACTGCATGGTTGGCAACCTTAGTGATTAGGGTGTGCCCAGGCACATCCGGCACACCCCCTGCACACGCCTATGGCCTACAGGCAGGGCTGCTGTTAGGCAACCTGCTTCAGTTATGAATGAACACAGTGAGTGATCAGTACCAATCGCTCATTGTGCTTATTCAGAAATGGAAGGGGCTGGTAAATATGATATATTTACCGGACCCTTTCCTGCTCTCCTTCCTGAAGGATCCTATTGTGTGCCTGCAGCTGCCTGTGGGAAGGAGAGGAGGGAAGCCAGGAGCACTGTGGGCTCTCTTTGCAGAAGCTGTAAACCAGTGGGAGGGATAGGAGAAGAAGCCAACTTTCAGCTTCTGTAGAAAGAGCCATATAGGGAATCAGTTCCAGTAATTGCCCCCGCCCCCCCCTCCCCCCCCACCGTGCTCATCACCCTACCTGCCCACATCCAAATCACCCACCTGCCTTGGCCCCCCTGCTGGCCTGGGCCCTGTATCTGGTGGTACCCCCTTATCTACTGCTCTGCCTACAGGTCTGTTACCAGAGGAGAGGCATGGTTTGACTGAATGTTTTTTTTTTTTTTTTGTTTTTGTTTTTTTATTAAGGTGCAAGTACAAAAAAAAAAAAAAAAATCAAGTATTTTAAATGCTTACATTTCTTTGTACAACTTTATTTGAAATGTCACAAAATGACCCTTCATTCATGTTACTGCACAGCAGTTCAGTGCGTTGTTTTGCTATGCTGTGCCATTCAGTGCAGCGTGGAGAAATACAGATATGCTGCTTTCTTCCGCACTGCACAGCACACCACACCAGCATTGTGGTGTTAATGGGGCACAATTGCTTTCTATGTGTCCTAGCATTGACCTGCATTCATCCAGTGTGGGAAAATGCACATCACTGCAAAAAGTGTGAAAAAGTTCTAATAGTTTGTGGAAGTTCAACAGGTTTTCTCTTTTAAGATGGTATATACACCAATTTCTTCATTGGTATATATTCAAACCCAAGATTTGGATATTAATAAAAAAAAAATGTTTGCATGTATTTATTTATTTTTTTTCTTGCTCAGATTTATAGAGTTTCGCAACCATAACATAAACTGAGATACATAGGTGGTACTTATCATATACATATAGTTCATGGTGCATGGTTTAGCAATGGTTTTGTGAATGATAAATATATTTTTCATATGTATTGTATGTGGCCCCCTTTTCTTTACATTTAAAAGTAGATCTATGGTGTATAGAAGGTGAAATGTTTTCTGTGTATTGTTATACCACCCAGTGACTGCAGACCTAGGTAGGGAATGTCACAGTCTTCTCTTTTTGTGTTATTCCATACACTGACATTGACTTTGAACTTTAACAGCAAAGCCTCCAGAAATTATAGAATTCATTTTACCAGAAATGATTGAAGGAGAACCCGCCACGCTGACGTGCAGAATCCTCAATGTGAATAATTCACACACAGTGAATTGGTATCAACAGATAAAAAAAGACCGCAAAAATCTAAAGCAAGACTACTCATGTGGAACAAGAGACGAAACAGCTAAAGGCCAAAACATCTCCATAGTGACCCTGACTTTGCCAGCTGTCCAGATATCAGATGATGGATCAGAATATGTCTGTGAAGTGCAATTTCTACAGCCTCCCATTAAGCCCATACAGAGAAGTACAGGACCAATACAGGTCAAAGGTGAGAAAAAACAACATGTTTTATAGAAACCCTGCAGTGTGGTTGCAGAAAAATACCATAAAGAGTTAGTATTTGGGTCATTATAAAGTAATTCTGTATTATTAGGATTAAACCACTTGTCTACGAAGGTATGTTTATAAATGGCATGCTATATAGAAGCATGGGCGTCCGCAGGTAGGGGCAAGGGGGGGCAAGCGCCCCCCCCCCCTGGAATTAGGGATCATATCAGGGGTTCCCCACTT
Source organism: Glandirana rugosa (assembly GCA_018402905.1). Taxonomy (NCBI): domain Eukaryota; kingdom Metazoa; phylum Chordata; class Amphibia; order Anura; family Ranidae; genus Glandirana; species Glandirana rugosa. The sequence continues at coordinate 136,917 of BLSH010476117.1, forward strand.
TGTCCTTATCCTAGCACCGATGGCGGGCCCTGCTTGCACCTGTACACAGTTTAGCAGGGCCGGTGTTAGCTGGTGCGAGGAGCGGGACAGCGAAGGCCTCAAGGGGTGGTCAGGATGACATCACCCGGTCTACATAGTATGAGCGAGCAGCCCAGGAGATGGAAAGGAATGTGGCAGATGCCAGGAGCAGCGGGTACAGCGTCCCCAGCACCTCCCAGAGCCTGAAACCCTTGGACTCCTTAACCACTTCAGCCCCGGAAGGATTTCCAGCTTTAGGACCGGAGCCCTTTTTGCGATTCGGCACTGCGTCGCTTTAACTGACAATTGCGCGGTCGTGCGACGTTGTACCCAAACGAAATTTGCGTCCTTTTTTTCCCACAAATAGAGCTTTCTTTTGGTGGTATTTGATCACCGCTGCGTCATTTCTGATCGCCGCTATAAACAAAAGAAGAGCGACAATTTTGCAAAAAAACCCAAATTTCTTACTTTTTGCTAGAATACAAATCCAAAAAAAAAATATAAAAAAACATTTTTTTTCACCGTTTTTGGCCGATTTATATTCTTCCTCATATTTGCGATAAAAAAAATCGCAATCGGCGTTTATTGATTGGTTTGCGCAAAAGTGGTCGCGTTTACGGATGGTGAGAATTCATTTCTGGGGTTTTTATTTTTTTTTTATTTTTTACTAAAAATGGCGGCGATCTGCGATTTTTAGCAGTACTGCGATATTGGGGCGGACATGTCGGAACGTTTTGACACTTTTTTGGGACCATTGGCATTTATACAGCGATCAGTG
>BLSH010476117.1:139226-165551 GCA_018402905.1 Glandirana rugosa
TGCATGTCTCACGTCCCGAGTCTCCTCCTGAGCCCTGCACTCTGTACGTGGCATCCTCCTGAGCCCTGCACTCTGTACGTGGCATCCTCCTGAGCCCTGCACTCTGTACGTGGCATCCTCCTGAGCCCTGCACGTAGCACCATCATACAGTGGATACACTGACCATATGCAGGCCAGTTGTTACCAGTATACAGAGGACATAACAAATCAAGTAAAACAACTACCATGCAACTAAAAAAATCTCAAAAGCAATCTTTTTAGCTGGTTCCCTCATCTAATATGAATCAATAAAAAGCAAAAAATGCAGCGTTGCCCTACACTTCATCTATAAAATTGTACAAATGGACTTATAAGTGCAATAATAAAACCTATAAAATGAATACGCAGTGCAAATCAACCAATGTATTGCAATATAGCAGGGATGGTGTCACCCCCGCTGCAAAAATATTTTGAGAAATTGCAGAGCTTCAATGTGCAAATAATGGTGAAACCCCCACATACAATAATAATATGAGAGATGCAAATTAACCTGTGTATTAGAACATAGTAGTGATGGTGTCACCCTCTCTGCAAAAGGTAAGAAATATTGCAGAGCTGCAATGTGCAAATAATGGTGAAACCCCCTATATATAATAATAATAAAATGTACAATTGGTGTACATATTTTACAATTTATGCATCTCTGTTATTATATGTAGGGTGTTTCACCATTATTTGCACATTGAAGCTCTGCAATGTCTCAAAATATTTTTGAAGAGGGGGTGACACCACCCCTGCTATATTGCAATACATTGGTTGATTTGCACTGCATATTCATTCATAGGTTTTACCATTGCACTTATAAGTCCTTTTGTAGAATTGTACAAAGGAAGTGTAGGGCTGTGCTGCATTGCTTGGCATTTTATTGGTATACAGAGGCCAGAACATACTGAACAGCACTGAAGAAGCCTCCACTTGCAGGTCACACCCACGTTTTGGCCATGGAGTGTGGTAGCAGTGGCACACTGACTTTTACCTCAAGCTTCACCATTGCACCACCAAAAAAATGTCTGGAGCCGCCCCTGCCCAGATTGGATTTGAGTTTTCCCTCCAAGTAATTTCTCTATCTTATCTTTGTAGCGCCCCCATAGAGTAGGTGCGTTTTTCTAGCAGGGTTTGCTAGGTGAGGCAAAATTTAGTCAGGCCTGAATGTTTTGATCTGGGCTGGGAGGAGAAGCTCAGGGAGGATTGGGTGGACTTAACAGATGAGGTCACCAGAACCTCCCACTTCTTTCTTGAAGCCTGGGGGAGGTTTTCTGGTCAGAGAGTTGGGAGATAGGTGGAGCCATCTGGAGTGTTCTAAGGAGCCCTGACCAATCCCCAAGCAGGTTTGGCAGGGGGCAAGCCTCCTTAAATACTCTGAGTCAGTCCAATCTGGGAGAAGTGTTGGGTGGAAGTCTGGAGATGTAGCAGAGGTGCTGCGGAGGCCCCCTACCCGGGAGGTCGCCCCAGTCTGGGGAAGGTGACCTTGGGGCCTGGAGGTTTGGGTGCAGCCAGGAGTGGTGGTGGTTCCTGGAGTCGCACAGGGGAACAGGAGAACAGTGGAGGTGCTACACAGCGAGAGACTTTAAAGTGATCCACCGGTTTGGTGAGTGACGGTCCTTGGGAACTGCAAGAGAAAGTGCTGGAGCATGCTGGGAGCGGAATAGTGGACAGTCTGTGGGGGCCTTGGGAGACAGGTCAGGGAAAGGAGAGTTGCTGAGGAAAAGCAGGTCGGTGGGACCTAGAAGAAGGATGGGCTGGGAGTTGTAGTCCATCCAAAGCCCTGCTAGCACTCAAGTACTTTTTGCTACACATTCAGGGTCAGGAAGTGAGTGCTGGAGAGTTGTGAGGAGTAACATTCTGCAGAGGGATGGTCTGCAGTGAAGTGCGCATATACAGGCTTGTATATGGACTTCATGTAATACAATTCTTTGGGCATCCCACATTCCTCCCTTATCCCCATCCAAGTTATATCCCCTCAATAAAACAACAAAAAGAAGAGCCTGGTCAGTGTCTCCGGATGTGTGATATATGGTGCGATTGAGGTCAGCTATAAGGTGAACCACTACTATCAGCCACTCTCAAGGGAACACATGGCTACATCTTCTTAACATTATGTAGTCATATCCCAAAAAATTCTAAATATCTTTTTTTTTTTTTTAATCTTACGAAATGTGAGAAATAACATATATATCATACAATCATTCCATAAACACATAGCACATAGACTGTATACTGTAAATATGCTTATAAAATAGTTTTACTACTTGCCAATAAAAAGAAAAAAAAAATATGTCGCCGGATTTAATTTTAATTTTAATTTTAAAAATCTGGTCACCTTAGCGTAGGTATAGCATTTTCAGACTAGATTAGCAAAGGCAGCCTTTGGGCCCAGTTCACATTGCTGCAATAGGTTTTGATCTGACTTTCAGTGCAATTATGTAGTGCTACTTGGATGCAACTTTGATAATGTTTGTATATTCATCAGGGCCAAAATCACACTGGGATCATACCAAAGCAGTGCAGGAACCTTTTCCAATATTGCTCCACGCTGAGTCACATTGATGTGAATGGACCATTGAAAACAATGTGATTTCCCTTGTCATGTGATTCTGTGCGACTCAAGTCACATCTGAAATCTCACTAGTGTGAACTGGGGCTTAAAGACGAATGCCAATGCATTGGTTTGCTTTTAATACCTTAAACCATAGACAGTTGTGTTCAGCAGATACATAAGGGTGCCTGAACATTTAAGAGTTAATTTACTAAAGGCAAATAGTCTGCACACTTTGCAAGTGCAGTTGCACTCATTTTCCTCAGAACATTACCATCATCCAATCATGTGCAAGCAAAAATGCGGTTTAATTTTTTTCCTTGCACCTAATTAGGTATTCTTTACAAACTGAAGCTTCACCACATTCATTAAAGCAGACCTTCACCCAAAAAGGGAAGTTCAGCTTTAAGCCCCCCCCCCCCCAATTTACCTAACTTGGCATGCCATTTTTTTGGTGGGGGGGGGACAAGTACCTCGTTTTGACAGGTACTGCCACCTACCTGGTAGGCGAGTCTGACTTATGCAGTAGGCACTAACCTTACTCAGAAACCCCTGGTAGAGCAGGTAGGTGGCTCGGGAGTACAGGAGAGCACGAGGGTCGGACTGGGTCACTGGTGATTGTAGATGGTCCGTTGGAGCGCTCGTGCTGCTGGAGCGTGGTCATGCGGGCTGGGTCGGCAACTGTCTGGCGGTGCGGTACAAAGGTTCAGGCAGGAGAGTGGTCGGGTTCAAGCAGAGTTCGTTAACAGGCTGACGGCAGACGTACAGAAGGATCAGGCAATCGGATGGTCGTAGGCAAGCCAAGGGTCGGTACAGGCAGAGTTCAGACAAGGTTGGGGCAAGCTGGGTCACAGGAACAGATAACAGGTTCAAGTCGCTCAGGAAAGATGGGTCACACGCTGTAGATCAGACAGCACTTGCTGCAGGGCTTGCAAAGCAGAAATAGAACCATTTGGCGCTGTTTCCGGCGCGGGCGCATGCACGTGCGGGATCACTCACAAGGTCTGAAAACAATGTTCTTCTTGCGGGATCTTCTCTAACATTGCCCCCCCAAGGGGCAGCCTCCAAATGCCCAGCCGGGCCTTCAGATCCGGATGGGATCTCCAAAAAGACCGGATAAGTTCCTTGGCATGGATGTGTCTTTCAGGTTCCCAGGAACTTTCCTCTGGTCCGTACCCTCTCCACTTGACCAGGTACTGGATCAAGCCCCCTCTTCTTCTGCAGTCAAGGATAGCCTCGACTTCGTACTCTCACTCTCCATCCACAAGAACCAGTTCAGGTTGAGCTGTATTTCTTCCAGGAAATTGGTCCCTTGTTACGGGCTTAAGCAAGGTGACGTGGAATACTGTGTGTACCTGAAGTGAAGAGGGGATGCCTGTGTCCAAGCCAGGGTCTCCTGGAACAGTTTGTGGTTCCTTTCGAGAAAATCTGTAATATCCTGTGCGGCAGGCACTGAGCTTTCAGGTACCACGTTGGGAAGGAAGGCAGGGTGGTAGCCGAGGTTCGCCCAGAAAGGTGACTGGTTGGTGGCGGAGTGCACCGAGTTATTGTATGCGAACTCGGCCACCGGCAGCAGGGAGGCCCAATCGTCCTGAGCAAATGATGAGTAACAGCGTAAATACTGCTCCAGGGTCTGGTTAGTCCTCTCCGTCTGACCGTTGGTTTGAGGATGGTAGGTGGAGGAAAAAGCCAGTTCAATTCCTAATGCCGAACACAATGCTTTCCAGACTCTGGAGGTGAATTGTACCCCTCGGTCCGACACGATGTTGGTAGGTAGGCCATGGAGACGAATTACTTCCTTAATGAAAGCCTTCGCCGTCTGGATTGCTGAGGGCGTACCCTTCATCGGAATAAAATGGACCATTTTGGTAAGCCGGTCGACCACCACAAAGATGGTTGTGAACCCTTCCGAAGGCGGCAACTCCACTATAAAGTCCATGGAGAGCTGTGACCATGGGCGTTCAGGGACAGGAAGTGGATTCAGAAGCCCCCGTGCCTTAGCTCTGTCAACCTTATTACAAGCGCAAGTAGGGCAGGCTTTCACATACTCCTTGCAGTCCTTGTCAGAAGATAGCCACCAGAACGACCTAGAGAGCAAGTCTGCCGTCTTGCGACCACCAAAGTGTCCAGCTAGTCTGTGATCGTGACACAGTTCCAGAACTGCCAGCCGCTGCTCCTCAGGGACGAAAATCTTCGTGCCAAACCGACACAGCCCGTCCTTGGAGGATCAGCCTGGGATCCGGTGCGGTAGAGGATCCAACAATGGATCGCCTGATCCGGGATATGAGGTCCTCCTGGACCAACAGGCAGTTCCGTGCAGGGAGGATTGTATCAGGTGGGGGAGAGTCTCCTAGTTCCAGAAACATCCGTGATAGGGCTTCAGGTTTCACGTTTTTAGACCCAGGCCTGTAGGTGATGTGGAGCTGGAAACGGGAGAAAAAGAGAGCCCATTGAGCTTGTCGTAGTCTCTTTGCCGTGCGCAGGTATTCCAAGTTTTTGTGGTCAGTAAAAACTAGGACTGGGTGCAGGGCTCCCTCCAGCAGGTACCGCCATTCCCATAGGGCTGACTTTATGGCGAGGAGTTCCCTGTCCCCCACATCATAATTTCTCTCCAGAGATGTCAGTTTCCGGGAGAAGAAAGCGATAGGATGTAGAGCGGCCTTTGGCCCTTGTCTTTGAGAGAGGACCGCTCCTACAGCCGTCTCCGAGGCGTCTACTTCCAGTATGTAGGGAAGAGCAGGGTCCAGGTGTTTCAGAACGGGAGTGGAGGTGAAGAGCTCCTTAAGTCGCTGGAAGGCAGCTTGTGCCTCGGGTGTCCAGTGGAAACGGGAGTTCTGTTTTGTCAGCTGGGTGACTGGGGAGATCACCGCTGAGAACCCCTTAACAAATTTCCTATAAAAATTTGCGAACCCGACAAAACGTTGCACTGCCTTCTTGTCGGTTGGTGCCGGCCAGTTCACTATGGCGGAGACCTTCTGAGGGTCCATTGTGATGCCCGTGACAGAGAGGATGAACCCCAGGAAAGAGATGCTTGAGCATTCGAATGCACACTTCTCCACCTTGGCGTAGAGGCCATGTTGACGAAGGCGACTTAGTGCGCTCTTGACATGGTTACGGTGTTCCTTCAGGGAAGGGGAGAAGATGAGGATGTCATCTAAGTACACCACCACAAACAGATCTAGAAAGCCCCAGAAGATGTCATTGACAAGGTGCTGAAATGTGGCTGGTGCATTACAGAGTCCAAACGGCATGACCAGGTACTCATAGTGGCCGAACCGGGTCCGGAAGGTTGTTTTCCATTCATCCCCTTCCCTGATCCGAATGAGATTATAGGCCCCGCAGAGGTCTAGTTTGGAGAAAACAGTGGCAGAACCGAGCCTCTGGAACAACTCCAGGACTAACGGGAGAGGGTACTGGTTCTTGACCGTGATCTTGTTCAGTACAGGGTCTAAATCAATACAGGGTCTTAATCAATACAGGGTCTAAGGGATTTATCCTTCTTTTCTACGAAGAAGATGCCGGCCCCAGCAGGGGAAGTAGAGGGCTGGATGAACCCCTTCTCCAAGTTCTCATCCAGGTAGGATTTGAGGGCTGCTAATTCCTTTTCCGAGAGCGGATAAATTCTGCCGAAAGGTACTTTCATGCCAGGAAGCAGCTCTATGGGGCAGTCATAAGGGCGATGTGGTGACAGGACGTCTGCCCCTTTCTTGCTGAACACATCCAGGTAGTCGTGATATACTGAGGGCACAGCAAGCCGGGCTTCCGAATCCGGGTCAGGGTCAGAGCAGGATGCAGCTAAAATGGGTACAGCAGGTGGTGGAAAGCAGTGGTGCTGGCAGTAGGTCGAGTTGAACTGAACATGGCCAGTGACCCAGTTGATGTAGGAGCAGTGTGCCCGAAGCCAGGGAAGTCCGAGGATAACCGGTCCTAGTGGTGACATTATAGTGTCAAGTAGCAAGAGTTCTGAATGACCGTTAAATGTCCGGGTCAAGATGGGGACGGTCTCATGGGTCACGGACCCGGATTTGATGGGGGACCCATCGGCCAGGCAAAGAGTTATCGGGTGCCCCTTGGGCCTGAGGGGTATGTGGTGGAGGGTTGCAAAGCTCAGGTCCATGAAGCAGCCGCAGGCCCCAGAGTCTATGATGGCCCAGACTGGGATGTCCCCACTGGGCAGCTGCAGCACTAGGGCGAGTACCGCATGCGTCTTGGCATCAGGTATGGCCAGTATCTCTCCTAGGTTGCATGTGGAGGCTTTGTCTGACTTGACAGAGCAGGTCCGCACTAAATGTCAAACGCCCCCGCAATACAGGCATAGGCCACTGGACAGACGTCTCTGCCTTTCTTCGGGGGAAAGCGCTGAGCGTTTGTGGCCTGCTCGGCCGGGGTACAGGTGAGTACCTGGAGTAGGAGGAGAACGTGAGGGCGCCAGACTTCTCAGCAAGTCGTTCCCGCAACCGGCGATCAACTCGGATGGCCAGGTCGATCAGGGCGTCCAGGTTTGGAGGTACACCCACACGAGCCAGCTCGTGCTTGAGAGGCTCGGACAGCCCCAGCCGGAACTGGAACTGGAGGGCTGCATCGTTCCATGCAGTGTCCTCCACGGGACGGTGGCCCTGCTGGAGAGCATGGAGCGCGGCTTCTGCGGAGGAGGCTAGATGCGGGTCCTCGTACAGTCGGGCCATAGGCTGGAAGAACTGTGCAAGCGTCGTGGTCTCGGGAGCCTTCCGTTCTAGCAACCAGTAGGCCCAAGTCTGCGGCCCTTCCTGGAGCAGAAAGATGACCAGTCCCACTTTGGTGCTCTCCTGGGAAAAGGTGCGGGGTTGCAGGGCAAAGAAAAGTTCACAGGAGGTACGGAAAGCCCGAAATTTCCTACGGTCCCCCGAAAACCGTTCGGGTAGGGGCACCTCTGGTTCCATGGGTGCAGGCGTGATGGTATGCTGGGGGAGCTCCCGGACCTGATCCTCCAGCTGAAGGTAGCCAGCTTGCAAGTCCTTCACCACTCTGGTAAGGCTGGACAGGTGCTCACACAGTTCATTTGCAAGGGAGGGCCTCTGCGCAGACTTGGTCATGGCTGTCTGATACCTGGTAGGCAAGTCTGACTTATGCAGTAGGCAACCTCCCTTACTAACCTGACTCGGGAACCCCTGGTGGAGCAGACAGGTGGCTCGGGAGTACAGGAGAGCATGAGGGTCGGACTGGGTCACTGGTGATGGTAGATGGTCCGTTGGAGCGCTCGTGCTGCTGGAGCGTGGTCGTGCGGGCTGGGTCGGCAACTGTCTGGCGGTGCGGTACAAGGGTTCAGGCAGGAGAGTAGTCGGGTTCAAGCAGAGTTTGTTAACAGGCTGACGGCAGAAGTACAGAAGGATCAGGCAATCGGATGGTCGCAGAGTTCAGACAAGGTCGGTGGCAAGCCGGGTCACAGGAACAGATAACAGGTTCAGGTCGCTCAGGAAAGACGGGCCACACGCTGCAGATCAGACAGCACTTGTTGCAGGGCTTGCAGAGCAGAAATAGAGCCGTTTGGCACCGTTTCCGGTGCGGGCGCGGGAGGTCAGAAAACAATGTTCTTCTTGCAGGATCTTCTCTAACAGGTGCCCACTCCCACTAATGCTTGGATTGACTAGGCAATCCAAGTGAAAGTTTGGCCCCATTATCTTCACCAGCAGTGTTTTGGGACACGTCACAGTTCCCAGAATGCTTTGAGGTTTGCGGCTTGCACATGCATAGTAGGAAGCTGGCTGTTAAGCCGCAAACTGTCACACCTGGCTTTCCACTCTAAAGATGCTGACGCAGAAAACCCGAAGGCTTTTGCAGAACTAGTCCGGGCGAGGACTGTGCTGGATCCCTGGAAAGGTAAGCAAGTGTCCTTTAATTAAAAGTCATCAGGTACAGGATTTGCTGACTTTCAGGCCCACTGATAGAAATCATGGGGCCCCCTACAGCCTACTTGATGGGACCCCTTCAGCCCCACCCCTGGCCCCGCCCCAGACCCCTCCTATCTTTTTCCAGCCTGTTATAAATGTGATTATTCAAAATTAATATTGTTTTCAGACAGGGTGGCGGCTGTGGAAATTTTAGGATGGGGGGGACACCAGACCCTGCCCTTCCTTTTTGACCCCTCCCACTTCTCATAAGCCCCACCCCTTAAGGTTTCCACCCATTGTGTCAGGAGTATACAGCCCAGTATCACCAGATAGGGTATACAACATCACAGGGTATCCAGGATCACCAGATGGGGGTATACAGAGTCACAGATAGGGTATACAGAGCCACCAGATAGCAGTATACAGAGCCACCATATGGGATATACAGAGCCCCAGATAGCAGTATACAAAGGTCCAGATAGCAGTATACAGAGCCCCAGATAGGGGTATACAGAGCCCCAGATAGGGGTATACAGAGCCCCAGATAGGGGTATACAGAGCCACCAGATAGGGGTATACAGAGCCACCAGATAGGGGTATACAGAGCCACCAGATAGGAGTATACAGAGCCACCAGATAGGAGTATACAGAGCCACTAGATGGCAGTATACAGAGCCGCAGATAGGGGTATACACAGCGAATAAAAATAAAGTGCAGCGCTATAAGATAGATAACTCATGGTTTTGACCCATCAGAAAATTAATATCTTAGAACAGTGAATTCCAACAAAAATAAATGTGATGAACTCAATTATGCAATGAAATTAACAAAGTGTAATTTGCAAAGTGCGTCTCGCACATGCGTAGTAGGAAGCTGGCTATCAAGCCGCAAACTGTCACAGCTGACATCCCACTCTAAAGAGGCAGATGCCGGGAACCCGAAGGCTTTTGCAGAACTAGTCCGGGTGAGGACTGTGCTGGATCCCTGGACAGGTAAGCAAGTGTCCTTTTATTAAAAGTCATCAGGTACAGGATTTGCTGACTTTCAGGGCCACTGATAGAAATCATCGGGCCCCCTACAGCCTACTTGATGGGGCCCCCTTCAGCCCCACCCCAGACCCCTCCTATCTTTTTCCAGCCTGTTATAAATTTGATTACTCAAATTTATAACAGAGGCACCTTTGCAGCGTTCTATTTGGAATTCCATGCTGTTTCTTTACCTTATTCATGTAAGTGCAACTGTTTTTAATAAATTTAACTGGTCAAACGGTATTACGCTATGTAGAGCTTTTGTTTTTACATGAGGGTCTATGCATTTAGTCATCTTGGATCTCAGCTGTGTAACATTGATTTGGAGGTTCCCCTCTGAGTGATGGTATTGCATTGCCAGCCAAAAAACCTAATTTAATCTCGCAAGAGTGTTTACTCAGGAGCTGGAGAGTCATATCTGTGAACATCAACTTGATGCCTATGAGATCTTATAGTGGCCATCCTTTGCTACGCGTATATCCAGATTGACTCTGGTAAGGGTACCCATGTGATTTAGGTGGTGGATAACACTGCATGCGGGTGGAAGCCACAATTTTGGTCCTGCCAGAAACTGCGTTATGTGATCCCAAAAAAGGAAGAGTAATTGCATGGGCAGTTATTGACCTTGAACACTTTATATGCACTTTATTAGCACTGCTTATGCACTTTATTAATCCATGCAATGATGAAGGTTTATTGCATATAACACTGTAACTTTGGACACTTTATTAATTTCATTGCATAATTGAGTTCATCACATTTATTTTTGTTGGAATTCACTGTTCTAAGATATTAATTTTCTGATGGGTCAAAACCATCAGTTATCTATCTTATAGCGCTGCACTTTACTTTTATTCCTTCTGGCACAATATTGGTTATTCTTGTCGTGCTAGCTGCTGATTGGTTCTTGATTCAAGTAGCGCAGTATCATCACCCTTTGTACTCTATAGGGGTATACAGAGCACCAGAAAGGGGTATACAGAGCCGAGATAGCAGTATACAGAGCCCCAGATAGCAGTATACAGAGCCCCTGATAGCAGTATACAGAGCCCCAGATAATATCCAGAGCCCCAGATAGCGGCATACAGAGCCCCAGATAGCGGCATACAGAGCCCCAGATAGGGGCATACAGAGCCCCAGATAGGGGCATACAGAGCCCCAGATAGGGGCATACAGAGCCCCAGATAGGGGCTCGCGGCATTGACAGACCCCCCAAGTCGGGACGAAGTCCTGCACTTACCCCAGGCATCTATTAGCAGGCTAGCAGCGTGCAGTGTCCTGAGAGCGGGGAGCGTGCTGGAATGTGCAGACTCATGGATGGTCTGCACATTCATGAAACTGTCCGCCACAGTCCTGCCCCTGCCCACCGCATCCAATGACAGTCAGTCACTGGCTCAGGGGAGCCAATTAGACTATATATGGTTGCCTGTTCAGCACACATACATAATCTTTTATGACTGACCAATCGGCTCACTACTTGCTGTCAGCAGACAGCAAGGAGCCAAGGGGGTCAGGCTGACTTTTTTTTTTTTCTACTTCTTGTTAGCGGAGGGGAGGTGGCGCCCAAGCGCCCCTTATTGACTGGCCGATGCTGTTTTCAGATGAGAACAGACCTCTAATATCTATAGGCGGACCTGATCTGACACTCCATTCAGTTCTATAGAGTGATCGATGTAAATAGACTTGTGTCCATTTACATCTGCCTACCTCCAATCCAATCCACTAAGCAAAACGGAAAAAGATCTATTCCTTTTCATCTAGCGGATTGGACTGGAGGGCAGTTGAGAGTGAATGGACAGCTGGTTTGTTTACACCAGCCACCCTTAGAGCAGAGTAGGTTGTGTCTGTTTCCGCTCTGCATAAGCTGAGTAGACACAGACCTGTCATCTGCTCAGCAGGAGATCAGCATACAGATCCCCCACTGAACAAGCGGATTTCGCCCCATGTGAAAGAAGCCTTATGTTAACACACAGCACAGGTTAAGATTGAGGTAACACACAGGCACTTGCTCTATCATGGCTGGCTCCGTCACAGTGTGTTACAGGACACGGCTGTTGGGGGTTGACGTTGTTAGCTTATGACCAATAACTTAACAAAATCAGCACCCAACAGCCATGTCATGCAACACACTGTGACCAAGCCAGCCATGATAGAGCAAGTGCCTGTGTGTTATATCATAATAGCAATGTACAGTATACTTCATATTCACCCAGGCAGGCACCTTTGTGCCGCAGACAGCCATGATGAAAGCTGGCTCCTTCTGCTACCTGTCAGCTGCCTCTCCTTGCCACCGCCGCTGCTGCTGCTCGCCTCTCTCTCTATTCTGCCTCCTCTTCTGGTGTCCTGGTTGCCAAGTGCCCATCGGCGGCGGGATGCATGCGCAAACTGGGACTTTCAGTTCAGCGGCTGCCTAGGTTTCCATGCAACGGCTTGGTGGGCGAGGGAATGGAGAGACTCTTTCCACTCCTTCCACCACTACCATAGTTACCAACATTGGCAAAAAATGTATAGGGACACTTTTTTGTCTGTAGGCTGAGTCTTATTATAATTAGGGGGTGGGGTATTAGTTTGTAGGTGTGTCACAGCGAAGGGAAAGAGATGCGTGACGAAAAATGGGCGTGGTTTAAACATTGGATGTGGCTTAAAGGGGGTGTGGCTCAAATGGGTTTGGTTTGAGTCTGAGATGAACGAGGGATGGAGGGAGAAAGGGGGAGAGAGATAGAAAAGTAAGAATGAAATAGGGAGGGAAGGAGAGAGAAGGAAGGAAAGAAGGAGGGATGGAGGGACAGTAGGCCCAGGTCCTACACCACAATAGCAATACGTAAGTTTAACAAATCAGCAGATACAGATACTCCAAACACCTGGTGTTAGCACTTCCATCATCCCGGCACCATGGTTGATATGGTGTCAGGATGATTGAAGCGCATTATTTATATTATTACATTGTAATATAAAATGAAATAGTTCAACTCACCATAATGCAGAATCAGTGGGAAGCCTGAGTGTGTCACTTGCCATGTCACCTGTCACCAGATGTCATCAGGTGTCCCCAGCGTAGTCCTTCCTTACATCACAGGTGCCCCCAGTGGTGTGCCTCCTTATATCATAGGTGTCCCCAGGAGAGTGCCTCCTAACATACAGGTGCCCATTAGAGTGCCTCCTTACATCACAGGTGTCCCCAGGAGGGTGCCTCCTAACATCACAGGTGTCCCCAGGAGAGTGCCTCCTAACATCACAGGTGCCCCAGCGGTGTGCCTCCTAACATCACAGGTGCCTATTAGAGTGCCTCCTTACATCACAGGTGCCCAGTAAAGTGCCTCCTTACATCACAGGTGCCCAGTAGAGTCCCTCCTAACATCACAGGTGCCCAGTAGAGTCCCTCCTAACATCACAGGTGCCCAGTAGAGTCCCTCCTAACATCACAGGTGCCCAGTAGAGTCCCTCCTAACATTCACAGGTGCCCAGTAGAGTCCCTCCTGCATGATCATTTGCCACCATTACCCCAGCGCTGCTCGTCATATTGCCAAGCCAAATTGGAAATGCTCCCATCCCTCCCACTCATCCCTGCCTGCTCACATTTAACAAAAAAACAAACCTCATACCCAGAACAATTTGTTTGGTATGCCACCCTGCTGACAGATCACTAACCATGCTGTCTGCATCCAGTCCACCCCCACCATGACAGACTGCTGGTAATCATATCTCTGCGCCAGAACAGAAGACCGGCTCATGCAGCAGGGGAGAACCAGGAGGCGGAGCCAGAGCAGCTGCCAATGGGGCAGCCGCTTTCATTGCCACCCGGGCTCTGCCTCCTGGTTCTTCCCTGCTGCACCAGCTGGTCTTCTGTAAAATGGCCGTGCAGAGACAATTCATGCCAGCCGCAGACCATCAGTGATCGGCAGCGGCGAAAAATCGTGAAACTGCCAATTTCCTGGGACATTTCCCAGGAAACGTTAAAGCCGGGAAAAAGGCCTAAATTCTGGGAATGTCCTGGGAAATTCGGGAGTGTTGGCAAGTATGCACTACCTTTTTTCCACTGAACTGTCTATGGAGCTGCATAGGCCCCCGCTGGCCAGGCCCGGTACAACAGAGCTGGTTTATCAGCGGCCCTGCTGACTTTTATTAAATTTTTTTGTAGAGGGAAGTTCTGGGGAAAATCAGTGCAACTGAACTCGCAAAGTGCACAGTCTGCCCTTAGTAAATCCACCCCACAGTCACATGCTTAGTCCTAAAGCTCAAGGATCTCAAACAGGCCTCATTCACACAGAAGTACTAAAGCATATGCCAATGTGAGGGCCATGTTTGTCTACACAGGAATGCACAGCTGTGTCTCATTCATGTCAATTGGAATGCAGCATCTGCAAAGACACTGCTGCTCCCAATCTGACATCTGTCTGTGTGCATGCAGGTCCCTGAATGCGCACTGTCAGCCTTTGAAGGTCCGCACTGGCACCCACATGGCTGTTGCAATATTGTAAGTCACGTTAAGACCCCTAAAACAAGAAAATGGTCTAAATACCATGAATAAACTAAGTACGGGTGTATTGTTTTGGGCAGCAAAGATTATGTGTCTACAGGCTCCAGTGAAGGGAATATAGTCCTGCCCCTCACACACCCCCATGGCACTATTGATTGATAAGTAAAACAGACAGCTCCAGTGACTAGTATATATATAAATGGGAACAGGGCCAAGCACAACGTTAGAAATGAAAGTCATTTTTTTCTTCAGGTATTTTACGATCTCAGTGGACTCTGCAAAATACATGACATTATATCCAAAATCAAGATTTGACTGAACAAATTATATATATATATAGTATATGTTCGATCAAACACAACATGTAAAGTGATGTTCATTTTATGTTTTTGATGATCTCTTTTAAATGTCTTCAGTAAAACAGAGAGCAGAGATTTCAGCAGAAATTGGCAAATCTCAAGCATCTGACCTAACACAAATGTGCAAATCAGAGAGTGAAACCTCTGAAAAACATCAGGAGGATCAATCACAATATAATATGGCTGATGAGAAGGGAGATAAAGAAGATCAACATCCATCAGGTCAATTACCTGATCAAGAAGAACACATTGCCTTGATGAGTGGCAGTTCTTCTGAATTGGAAGTAGAAGAACCGATGCAAAGTTCTTCCCATTCCTCATACATAGAAGAGGATCCAGGAAAGTGTTCTATGAAGATGAATGAACAGGATAAAAGAGAACCAAGTCCAGAAAGCCTATGACATCAGCAAGAAAACCACACAGCATAGGCATGTGCAGGGGGGTGCCAGGTGTGCCTGGGCACATCCTAATCACTCTGTGCAGTGCCTATTACCCCTACTGTTTGAGCTTCCCCCTGTGTTGCACCACCCCACTGCAGTGCTGCTGGGTTCCCTCCTTTCCTCTCCCTCCCCCCCGGCAGCTGCGGGGGATGTTTTAGGATCGAGAGTGGGGGAAGGGGCTAATCAATATGTAATTTACTGGTCCCTTCCTTTTGTAAATGAACACTGTGAACACACTCACCTGCTGTGTTCAATCATAACTAAAGCGTAGTAAACTTTGTTTACTATGCTTCATCTTGTGAATGAACAGGAATCCGCTCAGCACAGCGTACTTCCCATTCATTCACTGTACAGTGCAGCTGAGGCTGCAGAAAAAGTCACTGGTGTTTGAGCTTTGGGGTGCTCACCCTAATGCAATAGGCTGCACACACCTATGCCACACAGACACTGTTTTGGTGAGGGATAGTTTTTCATCTGAACTGGAAGAAGATGAATAGGAGGCAAAAGAACACATGCACAAAATGATCCAGGAAAGCATTCTATCTAGATCAGTGGTTCTCAACTCCGGTCCTCAGGACCCACTAACAGGCCAGATTTTAAGTATTACCTTGGGGAGATGCAGACTAGAATACTGCAATCACTAAGCAGCAAATGAAATCACCTGGGATGTGTTTCAGTTATCCTGCAAACCTGGCCTGTTGGGGGGTCCCGAGGACCGGAGTTGAGAACCACTGATCTAGATGAAGAAGAAGAAGAAGAGAGATAGATGAGATCAAAGTCCAGCAAGTCAATCACCCGAACAAGAAAACAACAGCAGTCTGGGCAGTTTGTCCTCTAGCTTGGTGAAAGATGAAGATGATCCCTGGAATTCATAAAGACTGGTGTAGACGGATTTTGCAAAGTGTGTCTCATTT
Organism: Glandirana rugosa; assembly: GCA_018402905.1. Classification (NCBI taxonomy): domain Eukaryota; kingdom Metazoa; phylum Chordata; class Amphibia; order Anura; family Ranidae; genus Glandirana; species Glandirana rugosa. The sequence goes on from BLSH010476117.1 coordinate 154,887, forward strand.
GTTCTAAAAATGGTGCAGAATGCGCGAGACACTTTCTCAAAATCTGTCTGTGCCAGGGTGTCTCTCTGTACACCAAAGAGGGAGTTGGCCTTAATTAGCTCCATTTTCATAAGATATGAAGTGTCTGCATTATTTTGATTTTGGCTCATTGTGCCACAATGTAAAAGTGGTGCATTGTAGAACTGCAACGAACCTGAATTTTGGTTCATAAGTCGCTGTCATAACCAAAAGTGTCACAAATATTTCATGAATTTGGTGAAATAGAATAACCAGAGGGAGTAACACCAGGAAAGTGGCACAGCAACTTTATTGAATCCCCCTCCATGAATCTACTAGTCTTGATAGCGCTGAAGAACATCATGAAAGGAGATAATCCCCTAGGTGGCATGGGCTAGTCAGTTTGCATTGCAGTGAAGTTTACTCATGGCTACAAACTGACACAGCCAAGCCTGGAATGCAGGTTTGCAGCCCAATGAAGGGCCTGAAATTTGGCAAGTGTGTTCCTATTAGACCATGATTAGCCTTAATTGAATATACCATAAGGCTGCATTCACACAGGGGCGATCCGACTTGGCGCAACTTTGCTAGGCAATTGCAGCGTGACTTTCAGCGCGACTTCAGCACGACTTACAACACGACTTATGCCAGGCGACTTTGCCTGTGGCCAATCAGATAAGGGAGGGAGGGGCTTGCCCCAAACATAAATTCTATTCTTTTCACTGTAAAGTCGCTTGCATTAACATGGGGATCCGACTTGGAGGCGACTTCCATTCATTTCTATGGGCACAAGTCGGATAGAATTTGCCTTGAGTCGCGCAGGAACTTTTTTCTGTAGTGGAGCGACTTAGTAGCGTACATTAAGACAGCTCCCATTCATTTCAATGGGATTTCAGATGTCAAGCGACCTGGGGCGACTTGAGTCTACTCAAGTCGGAGCGACAGTCGCCCCTGTGTGAATGGGGCCTAAGGCCTCATACACACGGACGTTTCTAAAAAAATAAACAAAACGTCGGGCCCGACGTCAAGGAAAAAAAGTCGGCGTTTTTCGACGTTATGCATCAGCGTTTTTGAGCGTTAGTGAGCGTTGGCGTCAATAGGCGTTTTTTAAAAAAAATCATCCCTCTGCTATTTTTCAACCTAAAAACGTTGGCGTCAAAAAACGCCAGAAAACGCCGGTATAATAATAGGTATCGTTTGTTGGCGTTTGTTGGCATATTGTGGCGTCGGCGTAAAAAAATCGCCAAAACGTTACAGCCTCAGAACGCGATGGCTGTGGGTTCTAGTTTCAGCTCACTAACGCCGACGCCATCTACAGCTCAAAAACGCTGACGTTTTTATGGGGCCATTGACTAACATGGAGATCTGCAAAAAACGCCAGAAAAAAAAACGTCCGTGTGTATGAGGCCTAAGGCTGGGTTCACACTATCCGACAAAAAAACGGTCCGACTTTGATCCTACTTTGCTGTGCGATTTACAGTCCTACATAGGGTCAAAGTCGGATCGTTTGTCTGTGAACAGGGATCCGACTTTGATCCCGACAATGCCAGGCACTTTGTGCTCTGGGGATTTTGAAGGGGAACTCCACGCCAAATTTAAAAAAAAAAACTGGCATGGGGCCCCCCCTCCAGGAGCATACCAGGCCCTTCGGTCTGGTACAGATTTTAAGGGGAACCCCATGCCGAAGAAAAACAGCGTAGGGTCCCCCCCCCAAAATCCATACCAGACCCTTATCCGAGCACACAGCCCGGCAGGCCAGGAAAGGGGGTGGGGACGAGCGAGCGCCCCCCCCCCCCCCCTGGACCATACCAGGCCGCGTGCCCTCAACATGGGGAGTATGGGTGCTTTGGGGCAGGGGGGGCTCTGCACCCCCCCACCCCAAAGCACCTTGTCCCCATGTTGATGAGGACAAGGGCCTCTTCCCGACAACCCTGGCCGGTGGTTATCGGGGTCTTTCATCTTCTGAGGGGTCTTCTTTCTTCTTCTTCTCTGCGGCATCTTCTGCTCTTTTGCCGGTCTTCTCCGCTGTCCTCTTCCCCCTCCTCTTCTTCTTCTTCTCCTCCTCCTCCTTCTTCTTCTTCTTCTTCTTCTTCTTCTTCTTCTTCTTCTTCTTCTTCTTCTTCTTCTTCTTCTTCTTCTTCTTTTTCCCATGTTGACACGACGCGATCTCCTTCACGAATGCCCTCTCCGCTGTGTACTGTGCCTTATATTGGCATGGGGCGTGGCCACCAGAAGACATCACACGGAGGCCCCACCCCATATGAGGTCATATCCTGGGGGCGGAGCTGTGACCTCATATGGGGCGGGCCTCTGTGTGATGTCATCTGGTGGCCATGCCCCATGCCAATATAAGGCACAGCACAGAGCGGAGAGAGCATTTGTGAAGGAGATCGCGTCGTGTCAACATGGGAAGAAGGAGAAGAAGAAGAAGAAGAGAGGGAAGAGGACAGCGGAGAAGACCGGCAAAAAAGCAGAAGACGCCGCAGAGAAGAAGAAGAAGAAAGAAGACCCCTCAGAAGATGAAAGACCCCGCAAAAGAGCCGAAGAAAAGAAGACACCGGAGAGGGGAGTAGACCGCCGGAGTTGATTTAATAAAATATTTTAAAAAGCTGTGTGGTTTTTTGTGTACATATTTCTTTCCAGGTAAATGGGTAGGGGTACAATGTACCCCATACTCATTTACATAGGGTGGGGGGCCCGGCATCTGGGGGCCCCCTTGTTAAAGGGGGCTTCCAGATTCCGATAAGTCCCCGCCCGCAGACCCCGACAAGCACCGGCCAGGGTTGTCGGGAAGAGGCCCTTGTCCTCATCAACATGGGGACAAGGTGCTTTGGGGTGGGGGGCGCAGAGCCCCCCCTGCCCCAAAGCACCCATACTCCCCATGTTGGAGGGCACGTGGCCTGGTATGGTCCAGGGGGGGGGCACTCGCTCGTCCCCACCCCCTTGCCTGGCCTGCCGGGCTGTGTGCTCGGATAAGGGTCTGGTATGGATTTTGGGGGGGGACCCCACACTGTTTTTTCGGCATGGGGTTCCCCTTAAAATCTGTACCAGACCAAAGGGCCTGGTATGCTCCTGGAGGGGGACCCCATGCCAGTTTTTTAAAAAAAATATGGTGTGGAGTTCCCCTTCAAGATCCCCAGAGCACAAGTCGCATGCCAAAGTCGGATCAGTGAAGACACTGATACGACTTTGATCCGACTTCAATGCCTTTCAATGGGCTGAAGTAGAATCAAAGTCGGACAAAAGTAGTACAGGAACCTTTTTCAAAGTCAGTCCGACTTTGAAAAACACAAGTCGGAGCAGTTAAGACGGCTCTCATAGGGAATCATTGTTTTTGTGACGTAATGCAACTTGTGCTCTTCATGTCGGTCCGAGAATCGGACTAGTGTGAACCCAGCCTAAAGATGATGACAGCTCTTGATAAAGCTGACAGACTACCATATTACATGGGGGTGAGCATCTGGGATTTTGTGGAGCTTTGGGTGGCAGACCTGCCATAGGTGGCGCAGAGCCATCCAAACAATCCTGACTGTCAGTAACAAATTCCTGTTTATAATAAAACGTTTCTATGGTCAAATGAAGTCCTCATTGTTGCTGTTCTTGCAAAGGTTCTATGATTTTGTTATTATTGTGTACTCACAGTCAACCAACTCTGGTTGAAACCCATCCAATCCCATTGCCCTATTTTCAGTATAATTTTAAGATAGTTGAGCTCCTATGATGAGCTTTTTGTTCTATTCTTTACACTTTAATATTTAGGCCTCATACACACGGACGTTTTTTGACGCTGGCGTTTTCTGGCGTTTTTTGCAGCTCTCCATGTTAGTCAGTGGCCCCATAAAAATGCCAACGTTTTTGAGCTGTAGATGGCGTTGGCGTTAGTGAGCTGAAACTAGAACCCATGGCCAGTGCATTCTGAGGCTGTAAGGTTTTGACGTTTTTTGACGCCGACACCACAAAACGCTCACTAACTCCAACAAACACTAACTAACGCCGTACCGGCGTTTTTTGACGCCGACGTTTTTAGGTTGAAAAATAGCAGAGGGATGATTTTTTTTTTAAAAACCGCCTATTGATGCCGACGCTCACTAACGCCGATGCATAACGGCGAAAAACGTCGATTTTTTTTTTCCTTAACGTCGGGCCCGAAGTTTTGTTTATTTTTTAAGAAACGTCTGCGTGTATGAGGCCTTATAATGTAGTGGTGCTCTCTCTGGAAACATTGAATGCCTGTAGGTAAAGTGGCTGCAGAGACTTGATTGGCAACCTTGTAAGCCCAGTGCATGAGCTGTAATGGCACAGGCTGCCTCCGTCAGGCAACGTCTAAATATCCCCTCCAGGTACGAGATGTCTGGGTGAGAAACAAAAGAGGCAAAATAGGAGTTGAATTTTATCACAGCACCCTGCACTGCTGTTCCTGGCTGCATTTCAGTGCAAACTGCAGAAAACGACTGCATTTCAGTGCCCCACAACCACCAGCATTAACAAGACCTTATATTGTCCTCTTGCCATGGTTATAACGTTGCTGTCTATGTCCCCTAACACTAGTGACGTTTCCTGTCATATACTTTTGTGTAGAGGAAGTGAAGAGAATTCTCCCCTAGCAGATACAAACAGCAAAAAAAAACTATTTATCACACTAATGAAAAGTAAAAAATCAAGTTTTGGCTTTACACTTTAACCACTTCAGCCCTGGAAGGACTTCCCAGTTTAGGACCAGAGCACTTTTTGCGATTCGCCACTGCGTCGCTTTAACTGACAATTGCGCGGTCGTGCAACGTTGTACCCAAACCCAAATTTTCGTCCTTTTTTTTTCCCCACAAAAAGAGCTTTGTTTTGGTGGTATTTGATCACCTCTGCGTCATTTCTGAATGCCGCTATAAACAAAAAAAGAGCGACAATTTTGCAAAAACAAAACTATTTTTCATACATTACATTTTTACTAAAATACAAAACCAAAAAAATATAAAAATACATTTTTTTTTCCTCAGTTTTGGCCGATTTATAATCTTCCTCATGTTTTTGGTAAAAAAAAAAAAAATCGCAATCTGAGTTTATTGATTGGTTTGTGCAAAAGTTGCCGCGTTTACGAATGATGAGAATTCATTTCTGGGGTTTTTATTTATTTTTTTATTTTTTACTAGTAATGGCGGCGATCGGTGATCTTTATTGGTATTGGGATATTGTGGCGAACATGTCGGACCATTTTGAAACTTTTTTGGGACCATTGGCATTTATACATCGATCAGTGCATTGGCAGTGAAGGGGTTAACCTGGTGGGGGCACTCTAAGGGTTAACTGTGTTCCCTAAGTGTGTTCTTACTATATGGGGGCTGGGCTGGCAGGGGGAGGGGAGTGATCACTGCTCCCATATACAGGAAGCCTGTGATCATAGCCCTTCCCCCTCTGTCAGAACGGATATCCGTGTTTACATACACTGACCTCCGTTCTCTCACTGCAGGGAGGCCATCACAGGTGGCCGGCATAGATCGAGTCCGCCCTACCCGCTCCCTGGCCCCCCCGGAACACAGTGAGCGCACGAGCGCGCTCACAATACTAGTTATCGAGGCCGCCGTCAGGAGACGGCGGTTTGCGATAACGAGCCACTTTGTCGCCATCAAGCTGCGACGGGCAGTCAGCAAGTGGTTAATTATAGCTATTTCACACGATTTACACTGCCTAAAAATATATTTTAAGACTGATTTGCAATTATTCTCTTAGCCTGCATTCACATAGGGGTGACCCAACTTCAACACAACTTCGCTAGGCGACTTCAGCGCGACTTCCAGCGCGACTTCAAGGACCTCAGGCGACTTTACAACACGACTTTTGCCAGGCGACTTTGCCTTGACCAATCAGAGAAGGGAGGGAGGGGGCTGCCTAAAAATAAGTTCTATTCTTTTAACTGTAAAGTCGCTTCCATGTAGATGGGGATCCGACTTGGAGGCGACTTCTGTTGAATCCTATGGGCACAAGTCGGACAGAAGTTGCCTAGAAGTAGTACAGGAATCTTTTAAGAAGTTGCCTTGAAGTCGGAGCGACTTCAGTCGTGTATATTAAGATGGCTCCCATTAATTTCAATGGGATTTCAAATGTCAGGTGACTTGGGGCGACTTGAGGCAACTCAAGTCGGATCGCAAGTTGCCCCTGTGTGAAAGGGCACTTAAAGAGGAGCTCCAGCCTCCCCCCAACAAATTAAAGCTCAACAGACTCACCTGTCCAGGGATCCAGTGATGTCCTCACCTGAGCCAATTCTTCAATTGATTTTGAGTGCAGGCGTCGGCATCTTAAAGGGCTTGTAAAGTCAGGTTTTTTGTTATCTTAATGCATTCTATACATTAAGACAAAAAGCCTTCTGTGTGTAGCAGCCTCCCTAATACTTACCTGAGCCCCCCTCTCTATCCAGCAATGTCCACAAGTGCCTCAGCCATCCGGGACTCTCTCTCCTTATTGACTGAGACACAGCAGAGGCGCCATTGGCTCCCGATGCTGTCAATCAAACTCAGAGGGGTTAATTAACTAAAACTGCAGTGTGCAAAATCTGGTCCCCCAGTTTTAGTAAATCAACCCCATAGTGTCTGAATGGATACACGGAGCTGCAGCTTGGCTCAGGTGCCCCATAGCTATTCCAGGAACTGATCTTAGCCTGTCCAGGGGAAAGGTTAGTGGAACGTGGAAAAAAAATATATATATGGGGAGGGGGGAGAAGGGCGGGAAGGGATAACAGGAGGAATGGTAAGGGAATATGAAGAGGTACTGTAGAGGCCAGGAGGTCCCTTTGGCAGCAATCCTCCGCTACCATGCCCATCCTAAAAAGAGGACACGTTGAGGTAGATCAGGGATACTGTTAAGGGAAGAAGGGGAATTGTTTAGATACTAGTGTCGCAAGAGGATCATGCATCTAGGTAGAGGCCATATGAAGCGGTTATAGCAATCACTTGTTTGAAAATGAAGCCAGCAATCCCAATTGGACTTTTTAGACTTGGAAAGGGAGTCTTTTGCAATGCAAATTAGTTCCTCCATATCAACGATTTTGCCCAGGTAAGTAAACCATTCTGCTGTGGAATTGTATTTTCATTCAGGTGAGTGGAAGCCAGTGGAGGGATTGGCAAAGAGTAGTGGCGGACACTGAATAGATAAGAAAGTGGATGAGTTTGGCAGCAGCATTCATAATAGACTGAAGGAGAGGAGATAGCCTATGTAAAGGTCAACGAGGGGGGAGTTACAATCATCGAGGCATGCGATAAAATGATAACTTCTAGTATGTTGCAGTGTGCATCATATAGATAGTTTATTTAAAATATATATATTTTGCGGGGGTTCACACAAGTGTAGCGCCTTTCATGAACTTTAGTGCAGTCAGTGAAGTATGTTTCAGAGCCTTTTGCTCACTTGTGTCAAAATATAAAGTTCAAAAACTCACACAATGTTACCCTTGCAGGGGTTTTAAGAGTCCCAACAAAAAAAACTGAAAATTTTCCAGCCTCCTAGGTATCCGGACTCCATAGTCCCCAAGCCTGCCTCTGCACAGACTCATCACATTATCTCATTCAGTCTTATGATTATCTAACTGCCCAACTTGGGCTGCAGAGGCTCCTGCCTAATGACACACAGTCTTCTAAAGCAGGCTATAGATGATGCAATTTTCTTTCCTGCAACCAGGGGTGGGAGAAAAGAAAATTTCTCTTACGTTCACTGACAGACGCAGCTCTTCTTAAATGACACGTGGGTTTTATGTCGTCCTATCAGGAGTGACTAGGCAAAACAGATGCAAAAGCATCAGGGATAGGCTGGCCCCTCCCATGGGGCCATCCTCACCTGAGCCTATAAAACCCTCTGCTGGCCAATAGCATTCAGTTTTGTTTGCCTAGTGCAAAGGAGTTGACTGGGTTCCCTTATGGGACCTGCGTTTTTCTGCATGTAAATTTTCTCTATGAAAAAGATGAAGACTTCTATCAAGTAGCCGGCCTTGGCATAGAGCGGATATCACAAATCCAAAGCTTTGCCCTGCCCGGCCACCTCCTGGCAACCTACCCTAAAAATGACAGGGCGACGTCGCTCAGGGCCCGTTCCGTGCGGGCGGCCTGTAGCTGTTGCCACTTGTGCCCAGTGTCTGGCTTTTGCCTTTCCAGTGGCCTTGGCCAGCAGCAATCCTTCCCGGGACAAGGGGGGAAAGTCTGCTTCGGGTGGCTACCCGCAACGCCCGTCGGACTGGTGAGTGGACCCCTCCTCCGCCCTTAGGGTGTGGGGGGGGGCGGCATCTGGGGCAGTTTTTAATTTTATCGGTAGTCTTTCCCTGCCAGGGGGGCACCTAGTTATTGCGTTGCCCCCCTCCCTCCCCCCACCCCCGGCCCCCCCCTGGTCTGCCGCGTTCGCGCGGCATCACGTTTGTGATATAGAGGGCCCTGGGGCCTGTACCGGTGTTCACACTGGGGAACATTCGTTTGCGTTGCGTTTTAGCCGCCGCCATTTTGCGGCGGTTGGCTCGTGCTGCGCGAGCGCCATTTTCTCCCCGGTGGCGGTTTTTAGTATTGCGCCCTGTGTAACTGCGCGCGCTTTCTCCTCAGAGAAGTGGCAGCTGCACGTGTGGTACAGTCCCCAGGCGTGCTTTTTTTCTCACAGCGCTGACAGGCTAGAGGGCTAGAAGCAGCAGTTTTGGCTGGCTCCTTGGGGTGTTGGTTTAGGTGGGCTTGTCCTCCCAGGCTCCCTGGGTGGTCTTAGGTGGTGGTGGTGACTATGTGGGGGGGGGCGTCCCATTCAGGCCTATGTCTGGGGACAGCGACGCGGCGGCTATGGACCCTGCAGCGCCCTCTGATTTTGAGCCGGCAGAGCAGCGGTCACTTTGGACCTTTTGCGGGCTCTTTTTGTGGAATTCATTCCTAAGGTTACTGTTCCGGCCCCTGAGCCCCCCGCTAAGCGCTTGGCCCCCCATGTCTCCTCAGGCGAGGATTCAGATCATGAAGTCGCTTCGGTTGTCATGGGGACCCCCGTGGAACTCTCTGAAGGCGAATTGGTACTCTCAGATACTGAAGAGGACCAGGGGGCCTCAGTGGCGCGCGACAAGGCAATTGTAGCGGCCCTAATTGCTGACATTCGCCAGGCTCTGTGCCTTGCTCAGTCTGAGGAGGCGCAGACTTCCACTTATGTCTGTGGGTCTATGAGGCCTCCTAAGTCCCCTAGGGCTTTTCCCTATGATCAATTTTTTGAACGGGCTGTTTTTAAGGAATGGGGTTCCCCCAAAAATTCCTTCACCTTGCCTAAGCGTTTTGCGGTGCGCTATCCCTTTGAGGATGCTTTCCTTAAGCGGTGGGCTTCCCCTTCGGTGGACCCACCGGTGGCCCGTCTAAATAAGGCTACCACCCTTCCTGTGGAGGGTTCGTCCTCTTTTAAGGACGCGGCGGATCATCGCACGGAAAAGGTGTCTAAGGCTATCTTTCAGGTAGCAGGTTTTGCTATGCGGCCAGCTCTGGCCTCAGCAATGACAGCACAGTCTCTTTTTGAGTGCCTCTCCTCAGTGAGCAAAAATTGGCGTTGCAATTGTGCGAGGAATGAGTTGCATAAGGTGCAACACGTGGTGGAAGGCCTCCATTATCTGTGCGACTCCTTGCTGGACATCATGCCCATGCTGTCTAAAATTTCAGCCTTTGCTATAATCATCAGACGGGTGTTGTGGCTGAGGTCTTGGTCGGGTGATCAGGCGTCTAAGAAACGCCTCACTGACCTTCCCTTCCGGGGGGGGTCGTTTGTTTGGACTGCAGCTGGACGAAATCATTAAGGATTTCACAGGGGGGAAGAGTCTCTTTCTTCCGGAACCCAAACGGCGGGACTTTCGCAGACGACAGGGCCCCTCTTTTTCTGGGCAGAAAAAGTTTTTTCGTGCCTCCGGCACAGCCGGGGCGGGTTCCAAGTCCGGTAAGGCCCCGGCTGGGTTTGGTAAGAGAACCTGGCAACGGAAACCCGGTAAAGTGGAGGATAAGCCCTCCTCAGCGTGACGGGTTGCCCCCGCCCATCTCTATTGGAGTTTGCGGACTGCTGGACAGCTCACATCTCCGATCAGTGGGTCCTGGATATGGTGTCCACCGGATACCGGATAGAGTTCAAAGCTCTGACCCCAGACAGGTTCCTTCCCTCAAACCTAGGACTCCCGCAGGGGCGTCTGGAGGAGCTGTTAGGCGCGGTCCAGTCCCTTGCGGACATGGGCGTCGTGGTGCCAGTTCCACTGGAGGAGAGGTTCTGCGGTTTTTACTCAAACCTCTTTGTGGTGCCCAAAAAGGGCGGGGTCAGGCCGATTCTGGACCTCAAAGCTCTGAACTGCTTTGTCAAAGCACAGAAGTTCAGGATGGAGTCCGTTCGCTCAGTCGTTGCCGCCCTGCATCAAGGGGAATTCTTGGCATCCCTGGACATCAGGGACGCCTATCTGCACGTTCCCATCTGCCAAAAACACCAGCGTTTTCTGCGCTTCACAGTGGGAGACCTGCACTACCAGTTTGTGGCCCTACCTTTCGGTCTGGCCTCGGCTCCCAGGGTGTTCACCAAGGTGTTGGCACCGGTCCTAGCACTGCTAAGACAGAGTGGTATCGCAGTGGTAGCGCACCTCGACGACCTGCTCTTGAGGGCGGAGTCGGCAGTGTCCTTGGAGGAGGACGTGAGAATCACGGCCTCTACACT
>BLSH010476140.1:0-13836 GCA_018402905.1 Glandirana rugosa
TGTGCACCCCCTACCTAGAAGTGTTGGATCATACATTATATATATATATATATATATATATATATATACATATATATATACACACACACACACACACATACAGTATCTCACAAAAGTACACCCCTCAATTGGCCCAGAGGAAGGCAAAGACCCCAATAAAGTATGATCCCAATTGCTCCAATGGAAGAAAATAATTCCTTCCCGATCCCCCGAGAGGCAATCAGATATTCCTGAATCAACAATCTAGAAATGTTAGTACCCAGTTATATTATGTACATTTAGGAAAGAATCCAGGTCTTTAACCCCTTCAGATCCACGCTATAGCCGAAAGACGGCTACATCGCAGATCTCAATTGCCGTGTGGACGTCCGCCCTTGTGCACGCTTCAGGAGTGCACTCACAGGCGGCGGCGCACATGGGCGTGCCCGCGGGTCGGACGGATGTCCGCTTGTGACCCGCGATCGCCTGTCAGAGCTGCAGAACGGGGGGAACCGCCGATGTTAACACAGCGATAATCCGTTCTGTGAAGGGGACACAACAGATCTATTGATTCCTGTCACTGGGATCAGTGAGATCTGTTATGTCCCTGCCAGCCCCGCCCTCACACAGTTAGAACACATACAGGGAACACAGTTAACCCCTTCACTGCCCCCTGAAGGTTAGCCCCTTCCCTGCCAGTGACATTTATACAGTAATCAGTGGACATTTAAATTTCTGATCGCTGTATAAATGTAATTTGTCCCAAAAAATTTCAAAAATGTTCCGACATGTCCACCCCAATATCAAAGTCCCAATAAAAAAAAAAAAAAAAAAAAAAAAAAAAAAAAAAAAAATCGCAGATAGCCGCCATTACTAGTAAAAATAAATAAATAAAAACGCCATAAATCAATTCCCATAGTTTGTAGACGCGATAACTTTTGCGCAAACCAATCAATAAACGGCGATTGCGATTTTATTTACCAAAAATATGTAGAAGAATATATCTCGGCCAAACCTAATGAATAATTTTTATGGGATATTTATTATAGCAAAAATTAAAAAATATTCTTTTTTCTAAATCGTGGGTCTTTGTTTATAGCTCAAAAAATAAAAAAAAACGCAGAGGTGATCAAATACCACCAAAGGTAAGCTCTATTTGTGGGAAAAAAATTATAAAAATTTTGTTTGGGTACAACACTGCACGACCGCGCAATTGTCATTCAAAATGAGACAGTGCTGAAAGCCTAAAATTGGTCTGGGCAGGAGGTGGGTTTAAGTGCCCAGTAAGCAAGTGGTTAAAAGCAATCTACTGAGCTGACCAGAACCACCTTTGGAGGGATTCTACTCAAGATTTTTAATTTCAAACGTGTTTTACTGAAGTAGCAAATAAAAGTACAAATTAGATTACATCTGGTATGCATAAAATAAAACAGCATTTACAATCTATAGTTGCAGAAAAAACAGTCTAAATGGCGGTTAACTTTTATGCGAGATAATTGCGAACACGATGCGTTACCAAAAGCCTAGATTCACATGTCATCCCAAAATACAGTGTGCAATGATGGTTGTTCACATTGATGCTTTGCGATTTGTTTGCGAATGTGATGCAATAAGAAAAAGGGTCCTTTGCGGGTTTACAGTGTTGCATTGCAAATTTAGTTTCCATAAACATGAACGTAAATGGCCCTGGATTCGCATGATTGGTTCACATACGTGCCTTATATGTAGATTTGTCCCCTCCCTTTCCTTCCCTCCACACTTCCTGTTTCCTGTCCATGCGCTCAAAACAACTGAAATCATGGCCCCCAGACGTTGGAATAGCATTGACGAGGAGCTCATTCGACTGGTCCGTGACAGGCTATATATTTGGGACAGCCGGATGGATTCCAGAATACAATAACAGTGTCCGGAAGAACAGAGGCTGGGAAGAGGTTTGCCAAAGTCTGTATGCAGATTGGGCAGGCTTCACACCTCAAGTTGGCAAAGATAAACAGATGTGTATATATGGTACCTGTGTATTTCTACCCACCAATGTATGTGACATTCATCCCACTTACCACCAATGCAAGGGCCACTGACCACCAATGTAATAAACAGAAAATTTCCCTAAAGCAGCATGGGACTTTTAGGGCTCACAAAACAAGAGAGTACTGGAGTATAAAAATAGGATTTTATTAAGAACTTACCGTAAAATCCTTTTCTCTGAGTTTGCTGACAAACGCAGCCCTTCATTGACAAGTGGGGTTTATGCCCATCCTACTAGGAGTAGACTAGGCAAACAGAAATAAAGCAAGCTGATCCCTCCCAGGGGGCTGTCCTCACTCCAGAATATAACCCCCCAGCTCTGCATAGCATATCAGTTTGTAACAAGCCGTTCAAACGCAACACAGAGGGGTGGGTGCTGCGTTTGTCAGTGAACTCAGAGAAAAGGATTTTACGGTAAGTTCTTAATAAAATCCTATTTTCTCCTATGTTCACCGACAGACGCAGCCCTTCATTGACAAGTGGGGATGTCCCAAAGCAGTGTCATTCAAGAGGGGTGGGTAAACAATAACAACTGTACCCAACAGAATCCTCTCAGGAGGCGCCAGCAGCACCTACACCACCGACTGTAAAACTTTACGGCCAAAAGCAGCATCCGCGGATGCTGACACATCAACTTTGTAAAACTTAACAAAAAAGTGAGCACCGAGGCCCAAGTAGCCGCCTTGCACACCTGGGACACCGAAGCCTGGTGTCTGAAAGCCCAGGAAGTGCTAACTGCCCTGGTGGAATGAGCCGTGACTGGAAAAGGGGGTACTTGGCCCCGAAAAGTATATGCATGGGTCACGGTTAGGGTTGCCACATCATCCCTTTAATCCAGGACACATATTAATTACACAGGTTCTATGGCTGATTAAGGTGGTAATTAAACTCACTTGGTGCCTCATCTGCATTAAATTAGCCACAGAACATGTGTAATTCATATGTGTCCTGGATTAAAGGGATGATGTGGCAACCCTAGTCACGGGTCTGTCTGATCCAACGGGAAACAGTAGCCGACGAGGCCGCCAACCCTTTGCGCGGGCCTTCAGTCAGTACAAACAACGCATCAGACTTCCGCTGTAACCGCCAAATACACCCGCAAAGCCCTCACGACATCCAAAGAATGTAAATCAATCTCCTTGGAATCTGACGGGTGCGGACATAATGAAGGGAGAACAATATCCTCATCAATGTGAAAAGAGGAAACCACCTTCGGTTGGAACGAAGGGGGAGGACGCAGGACCGCCTAATCCTTATGAAGGACCAAGTAGGGAGACCTACATGACAAAGCCGCCAACTCAGACACCCGCCTGTCTGATGTAATGGCCACCAAACAAGCCACCTTTTGCGACAACAAATGCAAGGGAATATCCCTGGTCTTCTCATATGGCGGTTTCTGCAGTACCGAAAGTACCAAATTTAAATCCCATGGCGCCAAAGGCGACCGTACCGGAGGAGCCACATGGCGTACACCCTGTACAAATGTACGTATCAACGAATGCGTCACTAAAGGACGTTGAAAAAGAATCGCCAGAGCCGAAATCTGACCCTTAAGTGTACTCAATGCCAATTTGTTATCCAGGCCTTGCTGCAAGGCGGCCAGCACCCGAGACACAACGTAAGAGCGGGGGTTCCAACCCCCCACCTCACACCAGGCAATAAAGGGATTTTATTAGAACTTACCGTAAAATCCTTTTCTCTGAGTTCACTCACAGACGCAGCCCTCTTTGACAAGTGGGTTATATGCACATCCTACAAGGAGTTAACTAGGCAAAAAGAAAGCAAGCAAGCTGGCCCCTCCCAGGGAGCCGTCCGCTCTCTCCCATATAACCCCCTTGCTCTGCTTAGCATGTCAGTTCATAACAAGCCGTACAAACACAACGCAGATGGGCGGGTGCTGCGTCTGTCAGTGAACTCAGAGAAAAGGATTTTACGGTAAGTTTTAATAAAATCACTTTTTCTCCTACGTTCACTGACAGACGCAGCCCTCTTTGACATGTGGGGATGTCCCAAAGATGTGTCAGTAAAGAGGGGTGGGTAAATGACAACAACTGTACCCAACAGGAAACTCTCAGGAGGCGCCAGCCGCCTGTAAAACTTTACGGCCGAAAGCAGCATCCGAAGATGCTGACACATCAACTTTATAAAACTTAGTAAACGTGTGCACCAAGGCCCAAGTAGCCGCCTTGCACACTTGTGACACCGAGGCCTGGTATCTGAAAGCCCAGGAAGTGCTAACAGCCCTGGTGGAATGAACCGTGACTGGAAAAGGGGGTACCTTGTCCCGAACAGAATACGCATGAGTCACGGTCTGTCTGATCCAACGGGAAACAGTAGCCGACGAGGCCGCCATTCCTTTGCGCGGACCGTCCGTCAGTACAAACAATGCGTTAGACTTCCGAAAAGTGTCTGTAGCCGCCAAAGCCCTCACGACATCCAATGAATTTAACTCAAATTCCTTAGGATGTGAAGGATGCGGGCACATCGAAGGAAGAACAATAGCTTCATTAATGTGAAAATAAGAAACCACCTTCGGTAAAAACGAAGGGGAGGGGCGCAAGACCGCCTTGTCCTTGTGAATGACCAAGTAAGGAGACTTGCAGGACAAAGCTGCCAACTCAGACACCCGCCTAGCGGATGTGATGGCCACCAAGAAAGCCACTTTCTGTGACAGCAATTGTAAGGGAATATCCCTGATCTTCTCATATGGTGGCTTCTGCAGTACAGAAAGCACCAGATTCCAATCCCACAGTGCCATAGGCGACCGTACCTGAGGAGCCACATGGCGCACACCTTGTACAAATGTACGAATCAACGAATGTGACGCCGAAGGCCGCTGAAAGAGAATTGCCAGAGCCGAAATCTGACCCTTGAGAGTACTCAAAGGCAATTTTTTATCCAGGCCCTGCTGCAAAAAAGCCAGGACCCTGGACACAACGTAAGAGCAGGGGTTCCAACCCCCCGCCTCACACCAGGCAATATAGGCCTTCCAGGTGCGATGATAAATCTTGAGCGAAGTACACTTGCGCGCTTTCAGCATAGTAGGGATCACGGAGTCAGCAACACCCCTATCCCTCAGCACCTGGGACTCAATAGCAAGCCGTCAAAGCCAGCGAGGGTAAAGCAGGGTGCAAGATGGGTTCCTGAGACAACAGATCTTCGCGCAGCGGAAGTTGCCAAGGAGTGTCTGCCACCATTCGCAACACGTCGGCGTACCACGGATGCCGAGGCCAATCCGGAGCCACCAGGATCATCGGAATCCCCTCCGCTTCCACCCTGCGCAGTAACCGTGGTAGAAGCTTGATGAGAGGATAGGCGTACAGAAGACGATACCGACCCCAAAGCGCTACCAGCGAGTCTGAGAACCGCCAATGGGTCTTGTCCACACAAAAGTTTTCACTTCGTAGTTGAACCGAGACGCCATGAGGTCCACAACTGGCGTGCCCCACTTGTGGCAAATCTGGCTGGATGGAGGGACCATTCCCCCTGATCCAGTGTCTGAGGAAGTCCGCCTGCCAATTTTCTACCCCCGGAATGTAGATGGCGGAGATCGCCGGCACGTGAAGTTCTGCCCATCACAGAATGAGAGCCGCTGCCCAGCTCCTCATTCCGCCCTGATGGGTCACATACGCCAGTGGCATTGTCCGACTGAACCCGAATCGGGAGGCCGCGCAACCTTACCGTCCAGTGGGAGAGGCAGAGCCTGATCGCCCTCAGCTCCAGCACACTGATCGGAAGGCGAGATTCCTGCGCCGACGAGTGGCCCTGAGCAGACAACTGCCCCATGACCCCCCCCGCCCCAGCCCGATAGGCTGGCGTCCGTCGTGACTATCGACCATTTCAGGGGAAGAAATGACCTCCCCCCAACGTTATAGCCAGGGCCCGAAGCCACCATGTCAACGACCCTCTGGTCTGAGAATCCAATCTGATCAACTGGTCTAGGGACAGTGGGGACTTGTCCCATCGAGATAGAATCGCTCGCTGAAGGAGCCGAGTGTGACTCTGGGCGTAGGGTGCCTCCTCGAAGGCTGAAACCATGAGCCCCAACACCTGCATACAAAACCGTAAAGGAGGACCACTGGCGTGACAGCAGGGTTCGCACCGCTGCCTGTAGTGTCAGTAATTTGGCCGGAGGTAAGAACACCTTCGCCTGCTCCGTGTCCAGAATCAGACCCAGATATTCCAGGCGACAAGACGGTGTCACCGTCGACTTCTGCAGATTGATCAGCCAGCCGAAGTCCTTTAACGAGGTCATGGTGATAGCCACGTTCTCCTCCAGAGCCTAAGCAGACGCCGCTCTCTGGAGCAGGTCGTCGAAGTATGCTACCACCGCAATGCCTCTCTGCCTCAGTAGCGCCAGCACCGGGGCCACCAACTTTGTGAACACCCAAGGAGCCGAGGCCAGCCCGAAGGGAAGTGCCACGAATTGGTAGTGAAGATCTCCCACCGCAAAGTGCAGGAAGCACTGGTGCCAGAGACAAATGGGGACGTGGAGGTACATGCCCCTGATATCCAGGGACGCCATGAACTCCCAGGGCAGCCACGATCGAACGGATAGATTCCATTCGAAATTTTCACACTCTCACAAAGTGGTTTAGCTCCTTTAGGTCCAGAACAGGCCTGACCCCCCCCCCCCTTTTTTGGGGACCACGAATAGGTTCGAGTAGAAACCGTGACACCTCTCCAACTGAGGTACTGGCACGATCACCCTCTGGTTGGAGAGTGCCTGAACAGCCCTTAAGAGGGCCTCCCAACGCCCCTGAGAGAGTCTCAAGTACGATGGGAAGAATCTGTCTGGGGGTAGAGTGATGAACTCTATCCTGTACCCGGAGGACACCACTGCCTGCACCCAAAGGTCGGAAATGCGAGCAGTCCACCTGTCTGCAAACCCCAGAAGCCACCCCCCCACCCAAAGTTCGGGTGGGGGCAACCCATCATGCAGAGGAGGGCTTGTTCTCGGTCTTTTCATTCTTGCGCTGCCAGGGTAGCTTGCCGGCCCCTGCGGCAGGTTTGCCGGGCCTCGAGCCCTTGCCCGCTGCACCAGGGGCACGAAAATACCTCTTATGACCCGAACAGACAGGCCCCTGCTTGCGGCGGAACTCCCGCCGACTGGGCTCCGGAAGGAAAGTTATCTTCCCCCCAGTGAAATCCTTGATGATTTCATCCAACTGTGGCCCAAAGAGGCGGCCACCCTGAAAGGGAAGATCTGCAAGACCTTTTTTGGACGCGTGGTCACCAGACCATGAGAACTCTTCTGATGACTGCAAAAAACAGATATTTTTGACAGTATGGGAAGCAGGTCCAGAGCTGCATCACACAGGTACCGAATACCCTGAAACAAATGTTATGCCTTCTGTGACGCCTCAAGCGTCCTGCCGCAGTCCAAATCATTCTGCAGCTCTGCCATACATTCAGAGAGCTATTGCGCCGCCATGGCAGACGACAGGGCCGGCTGCATGGCTGATCCTGCCAACAGGAAAAGTGCCTTTGACACCGCCTCAGTCTGCCTATCGGCTGGGTCCTTAAACTAAGGCGACCCTTCCAAAGGAATGGTCGTTGCCTTGTTCAGGCGAGCCACCGGAGGGTCCACTGTGGGGGACGCCCACTTCTTCACAAAACTATCCTCAAAGGGATAGCTTAGCGTTTAGGTGGGGTGAAGGAATTTTGCGGACGCTGCTATTCCTGATAGACCAAATGGTCAAAGAATTGATCATAAGGATAAGCTTTTTGGCAACCTAGGCGGCCTAGCAGACCCGCAAACATATGCGGACGCTTGCGACTCCCCTGCTTGGTCCAGCCTCAAAGGATGCACGGATATTAGAAATCAGTGCGGTCACCAGCGCCAACCAAGGTCCCCCCCTGGTCCTCTTCACCGTCTGAGAGGACTAATTCACCCTCTGAAAGTTCCACGGGGGTCCCCGTGACCCCCAAAGCCATTTCCGGTTCAGATTCTTCCCCTTAGGAACAAGGGGGAGGCGGGCGTTTAGGGGCCCCCAGCGCGTTGCTCGGCCCCACCCGGGGAAGAAATTCCCCAAACACTGCTCTAAACTGGTCCAGGGACCCCAGCGCAGGTTGCGCTGCCGCTGGCTCCTCCCCAGAAGGAGCTGCAGGGTTATCTGCCATCGCACCACCGAAACTGAGTCAAAATTAGAAAAGATCTGACACCCCCACCACCGCCCCACAGAACCCAAGGGAGACCCCAGGAGGACTGCACCCACCGCTATCGACACCCCAGGTACACTTGCTGTTTTGTGTCCACAATCGC
Organism: Glandirana rugosa; assembly: GCA_018402905.1. NCBI lineage: Eukaryota > Metazoa > Chordata > Amphibia > Anura > Ranidae > Glandirana > Glandirana rugosa. The sequence continues at coordinate 8,270 of BLSH010476140.1, forward strand.
TGCTCCCAGCAGGAGTGCTTAAGGACTGCCAGGAAGAAGCTTGTGCCGTCTGTGTCAGCCACGCTGTCCCAAGTGAAAGGGAGAGGGAAAGTAAAAACAGCAGTAGCACGTTTTACACTGCTCCAGGGACATCCAATATGGCCACCGAGATCATCCAGAAGAGGCCAAAGCCTGTGTACAGGCCGCGACTACAGCAAAATGGCCGCCGCTGGCACTAGAGAGAAACACTCACCAAAATGGCGGCAGATCTCCGCATAGCGGTAAAAAAGCGCACAGATGCGGTTTTTAAAAAAGGGGTGCGGTGCGGGGGGAGAGTACACCCAGGAGGGCACTAGCCCAGCGACCACCCTCCGCCGGTCTGGCCAGAAAACGCTAAAGTACGCCCAGCAGCCCCCCCTCCATGCCCCTAGGTTGAAGATGGGGTCACTCACCACTCCAACGGGCATAGCGGGTTGCCACCCGGTCGCAGACCTTCCTCCCAAACTGGAAAAGGATGCTGCAGGCCAAAGCCCCTGGACAGGAAACGAGCCCGGTCACTGGGCACAAGTGGGGGTCACCCACTGGCCGCCTGCATGGAACGGGCACGATGCGGCGGGCCCCGCCACGGCATAAGACTAGCTCGCATCGGTCGGCCGTGCTGGTGAAAGTGCAGGATTCTAATTATCCTCTATGCCGCAGCCGGCTTCTTGATAGCAGTCTTAATCAGATAGCTTGAAAAAAATAAAAAAGCGGTAGCAAGAAATCTGAACTGCAGGTCCCATAAGGGAGCCAGGTCAACTCCTTGCACTAGGCATATTAAAACTGATATGCTAAGCAGAGCAAGGGGGTTATATGGGAGAGAGAGGATGGCCCCCTGGGAGGGGCCAACTTGCTTTCTTTCTTTCTTTTTGCCTAGTTAACTCCAAGCAGGATGTGCATATAACACACATGTCAAAGAGTGCTGCGTCTGTCAGTGAACGTAGGAGAAATAAGCCTTCCAGCTGCGATGATATATCTGGCGCCAAGTACACTTGTGCACCTTAAGCATAGTAGGAATCACAGAGTCAGAAACACCCCTATCCCTCAACACCTGGGACTCAATAGCCAAGCCGTCAAAGCCAGCGAGGGTAAAGCAGGGTGCAGGATGGGTCCCTGTGACAGCAGATCTTGGCTCAGCAGAAGTCGCCAGGGAACATCTGTCATCATCCGCACCACGTCGGCGTACCAAGGGCGCCGAGGCCAATCCGGAGCCACCAGGATTGTCGGAATCCCCACCGCTTCTACCCTGCGCAGTAGCCGCGGTAGAAGCTTGAGGGGAGGGAAGGCGTACAGGCGCCGGTACCGACCCAAAGGTGCTACCAGTGCGTCCGTGGCGGCCGCTAACGGATCCCTTGTTCTGCACACGAACATCTGCACCTTGTAATTGAACCCAGACGCCATTAGGTCCACGTCTGGTGTGCCCCATCTGTGGCAAATCTGGCGGAACACCTCTGGATGTAGAGACCATTCCCCCTGATCCAGTGTCTGGCGACTGAGAAAGTCCGCCTGCCAATTTTCCACGCCCGGAATGTAAATGGTGGAGATTGTCGGCACGTGAAGTTCTGCCCATCTCAGAATGTGAGCCGCTTCCGCAGCCGAGCTCCTTGTTCCACCCTGATGGTTCATGTACGCCACAGCCGTGGTGTTGTCCGACTAAACCCGAACCATCCAGTGGGAGAGGCAGAGCCTGATTGCCCTCAGCTCCAGCACATTTATCGGAAGGCGGGATTCCTGCACCGACCAACAGCCCTGAGCAGACAGCTGCCCCAGGACCCCCCCCCCAGCCTGATAGGCTGGTGTCTGTCGTGACTATCGACCAATTCAGGGGGAGAAACAACTTCCCCAAACGTTAGAGCCGGGGCACGAAGCCACCAGGTCAACAATCATCTGATCTGATGATCCAATTTGATCAGCTGGTCCAGGGACTTGTCCCACCGTAACAGGATCGCTCGCTGTAGGAGCAGAGTGTGACTCTGGGCTTAAGGTATCGCCTCGAAGGCAGAGACCATGAGCCCCAACACCCGCATACAGAACCATAAGGAGGACCACTGGCGTGACAGCAGAGTTTGCACCGCTGCTTGCAGGGTCAGCAACTTGGCCAGAGGTAAGAACACCTTTGCCTGCTCCGTGTCCAGGTTTAGACCCAGATATTCCAGTCGACAGGACGGGGTCAACGTCGACTTCTGCTGGTTGATCAGCCAGCCGAAGTCCCTCAACAAGGCCATGGTGATAGCCACATTCTCCTCCAGGGCCGAAGCAGACTCCGCTTGCAGGAGTAAGTCGTCAAGGTATGCTACCACCGCAATGCCTCTCTGCCTTAATAGCGCCAGCACCGGAGCCACCAGCTTGGTGAATACCCGAGGAGCCGAGGCCAGACCGAAGGCAAGTGCCACAAATTGGTAACGTAGGTCCCCCACCGCAAAGCGCAGGTGCCGGAGACAAATGGGAACATGAAGATACGCGTCCCTGATATCCAGAGACGCCATGAAGTCCCCTTGGTGCAGGACGGCCACGACTGAACGGACAGATTCCATCCTGAATTTCCGTGCCTTCACGAAGTGGTTTAGCGATTTTAGATCCAGAACTGGCCTGAATCCACCCTTTTTGGGCACCACAAAGAGGTTTGAATAGAAGCCGCGGAACCTTTCCAGCGGAGGGACTGGCACAATCACCCCTTGCTCAGAGAGCGTCTCTCGATGCCCCTGTGAGAGTCTCACATTCGATGGAAAGAACCTGTCTGGGGGTAGAGTGCTGAACTCTATCCTGTACCCAGAGGACACCACTTCCTGTACCCACTGGTCGGAAATGCGGCCAGTCCACCTGTCTGCGAACCCCAGAAGCCGGCCCCCCACCCAAGAGTCAGAAACCCATCATGCGGAAGAGGACTTTTCCTCCGTCTTTTCATTCTTGCACTGCCAGGGCCACTTACCGGACCCCGAGGCAGACTTGACGGGCCTTCAGCCCTTGCACGCTGCACCGGGCGCACGAAAAAAACGCTTCTGGCCCGAAGATGCAGAACCCTGCTTACGGCGGAATTCCTGCCTGGGCTCCGGAAGAAAGGTACTCTTCCCCCCGGTGAAATCCTTAATGATTTCATCCAATTGTGTCCCAAAGAGCCGACCACCCTGAAAAGGAAGGTCCGTGAGGCCCTTTTTGGACGCGTGGTCACCCGACCAACAGCGTAACCACAGCACCCGTCTGATAATGACTGCAAAAACAGACCTCTTAGACAGCATGGGGAGCAGGTCCAAAGCTGCGTCACACAGGTACCGGAGACCCTGTATCAGATGGACAGTCCGCTGCGACGCCTCAGGCGAACATCCGCAGCCCAACTCATTGTGCAATTCAGTCGTGCACTCCGTGACTACGCCACCATGGCAGACGCCAGAGCTGGTCTCATGGCCGTCCCCAGCACCAAGAACAGTGCCTTGGATACCGTCTCCGTTGGCCTTCCCCCCTCCCTGCGTACGGTCCATGGATACAACAGGTTGGTTTTCTTGGGAACTTTTATTATGGAGGATTATCGTTTCCTCCTGCATGGTGATTTTTCCCAATATATCTATATGATTTTTTTCTTTAACTTAGACAAGTGACGAGCCTGCTCCTGATGAGTGACATTCAGTCAAGAAACATGCGTAGAGCCACCAGCTGCCGGCAAATGCTGTACCTAAGACAATATTTTACAAGGTCTTCTAGACCAACCTCCTGCGGGGGTACTTGGAGGTCATGGACAAACGCAGGTTTATCGATAATGGAATATTTTACATAACCATATCAATGTGATGGATGGGGCAATTTTTTGTATACCATCAAATGTATGCTTTGTATCCATGTACACATATTATATATTGGGTCTGTACTGACCTATTTGAATATTGACTATATGATGTATACTATGAAAATATTGTTCCATTTCTAAAATAAATTGTTTTACCATATCCATCCAGTATCTCTCTCACACTCGTGTGTCATTTAAAGTCCCAATCCCCTCCCAGTTAACTTTTTTTAGCTTTCTATTTATTGCCTCCGTTGGCCTATCGGCTGGATCCTTGAAAGAGGGAGACCCTTCCAAGGGGATGGTCATCGCCTTATTCAGATGAGCCACCGGAGGGTCCACAGCGGGGGATGCCCACTTCTGCAAAAAACTGTCCTCAAAGGGGATAGCGCACAGAGAAGCGTTTGAGCAATGAAAAGGAATTCTGTGGACGCTGCCATTCCTTATAGACCAGCTGGTCAAAAAATATGCCCTAGGGATCCGTGACGGCTTAAAGGACCCACAAACGTAGGCAGTCTCCTGTGACTCCCCGGCCTGGTCCAGCCGCAAAGACACACGGATATTGGGGATCAGGGAGGCCACCAGCGCCCTTTTGCGTGCCACCGAGGCCCCTTGATCTTCCTCACCATCCAAGGGCTCCAGTTCACCATCTGAGAGCTCCAGTGGGGTCCCCGTGACGACTGAGGCCCCTTCCGGTTCAGAATTCTCCCCTGAAGACAGAGGTGGATGCTTTTTAGACACCCCCTTAGCACGGTTCGGCACCCCCTGGGAGAAAAACTCCCCCAATATGGAACAGAAAAAAAAAATCAAAGATTGGCAGAGCAACACCAGCACCACATCCCTTATAGATAGGGAGAACACTGGAAAGACCAAAAAGGAAAGCAATGAGATTTTGAAGGTGCTAGTTACTCCCCCACCTGAAAGAGTACAATAGTACTGGTGGTTAAAAAGGTACAATTTTATTGAATACATTAAAATAAACACAGTGGGGGCTCCACCCATTCTATGGAAACACACCGAAAAGTAACACAGCACTGAATCTGTAAGTATCTAAAATATCTAAACAATCAGTTCATGGTTAGATGGTCTAAAAAGAAAAACCAATAACCCTGGCTCACACAGAATGATACCAATGGGTAATGTGGTATGTATATCCATGAACTGAATGGTGATCCTTGCTTGCCCGACGCGTTTCGCCCTATATTATGGGCTTCTTCAGGGGATGATCAGGCTATAGGGTCACTGTAATATGAATACAACAATATACAGTCATATATATGACACGAAGAATGTACGTAAAAATACATATTCCAATATACAGTTGAATGGATTATCTCATGCCCTTTATACAAGCATGGGCTATGGTTGCATCATCATACATTTATACATATATTGCTAATTTTCTTGTTTGACAATTTTACACATTTTAACACAATGTGGGAGGTTCCCCCATAGTGCACCAAAAACTCCATTACCTGGTGAGCGAAAACAAAAGTACCAAGGCTTTCCAGCCGACCTCGATGTATGTATCGAACGAGTGGATGATGTGGAATCAGCAGTTTTAGGTTACACTTAATTGGATCACTGGTGTCTTGGAAAAAAACAAGACAAATATTTAAGGAGACTCCAAGCAGAGAAAAAAAAACAAAACAAAACAAAAAATGAGGGAGGGAGAAACCCCAAAGAACGGCCAAATAGACTCAAAATCCATAACTGTATGTCCCTCTACATACGTCTGTGAGCTACAGGTTGAAGGGGGGGGGGGGGGGGGGGG
>BLSH010476140.1:22416-37722 GCA_018402905.1 Glandirana rugosa
TAAAATTGTACCTTTTTAACCACCAGTACTATTGTACTCTTTCAGGTGGGGGAGTAACTAGCACCTTCAAAATCTCATTGCTTTCCTTTTTGGTCTTTCCAGTGTTCTCCCCCAATAGGGAAGTCAATTGATCCAGGGCAACCAGAGGACCCAGTGCAGCCTACGCTTCCACAGATCCCGCCGGAGAAGAACCCGCAAGTTCAGCCGCCATTGTGCCACCTGAACACTTGCTAGGCCTATAGGCCATGACACCCCCACAGTGCAGCCCCACCACTGCCCCACAGAACCGGGAGAATGCCCAGGACTGTGCCCACCGCCACCGCAGGGAGAGCCAGCTATACTTGCTATCAGAAAAATTAGGAACACCAGATAACATCCATGCCCTCAGACAAAGTCAGATGTGACGAAACGCATCAAGCCAGGCCGAGCGACGTACTGGCGGAAGCGACTTGCTGACCAACGGACGGACGTTATCTGAGAGAGAACGGGCTGGTACCGAACTGATCAGGAACACCACCCGGAGGTGGTAATGTTGTCAAGCGCAGTTTTACTTTTTACCATGTGAGTGTTATTTTTATTGCCAAGTGGGATTTCAAATAAAACGGTTTTACGCTATGAAGGCACCTCTGCTCCCTTCTTGTTTCCCCTTTATCCTTTTGAGCAATTGAGGAGTTTACATCAGTGGAGCGGACAGCAGTGTATCCAAACGCTGGTTTGAGTTATTGCTGGAGATCCCCTACATATTTTCTGAAACCCAATGCTGGTATCTCACCAGTATCTGGTGAGTGCATCCCCAAAGGGGGATTTCTATTTACTCTCACGAGGTGATAGTGTGATGGTGGAAGGGTTATCACACATACTTTCTGAAATCTGAAGATACAGTTTGAACATGTATTTGGGTGATTGATAATGCACTCAGGAGCGCTGCTGCAGGGATTTCTCTGGATATTGGTTTATACTTGCTATTAGTTGCCCTTCAAGGGCTGCATCCCAGTAGGAGCGCTAACCGCCCTGTCTTGTGCCGCCACCGCCGCTGTGCTTGCACCGCTGTCCAGAGGGAAAGAGGAAGAAACGGCGGCAGCACGCACGGTTTCTTCAATCAGGCACATCAAAAATGGCCGCCGAGCGGTCACAAGAGGCCAAGCATGCTCCACACAGGCCGCGACTATGTCAAAATGTCCGCCGAAACATCCACAAGAGGCCAAACAGCCCACAAAATGCCCGCGGCTACGGCAAAACGGCGGCGACCCACTGCAAAATGGTGGCGGATCGCCACATGGCGGTTTTTAAGCGCGGGGGTGCGGTGCAAGGGGAGGACAGACCAAACAAAGGGGGACCTGTAGCCTTGAACCCTCCACCGGCCGGCATAGTCCGCAAGTCACCTCATCCAGGGGTGCGGGGGGGGGGGGGGGTCACTCACAAATCCGACGGGCGCAGCGCGTAACCACCCAGTAGCAGACCTTCCTCCCATCAGGTGGGGAGGGATGCTGCAGGCCAAGCGCTCCTGGACGCGAGCTCAGCCCGGTCACTGGACGCAAGTGGGGGTCGCCTACTAGCCTCCCGCACGGAACAGGTATGATGCGGCGGACCCCACAAAGGCTAAGGGTAGCTCACATCCGTCGGCCGTGCTGGGGAAATTTCAGGATTTGAGATAGCAGTCTTCATCAGATAGCTTGAGAAAAGCAAAATAGGAAGAAAAAATTGGGGAACCGCAGGTCCCAGCAGGGAACCAGGTCTAACTCCTTGCAATAAGCATAAAAAAACTGATATGCTATGAACTTAAGAGAAATCTGTTTTTATTTTAACATTTCTTTAAAAGGTATGATCCATATTAGATTCACAAGTTATAAATGTGGTTACACAGATTACAGTAGCAGGCCTGAATATACACAATTGTTAGATACTTCGTGCTCAGGGGGCTATAGCAAGCCAATCCAATGCGTTTCAGAGTTTACAGAGGACTCCTTCAGGGAAAAACCCTGTATGTGGTATTATACAAATCTATAAAATAATCAAGGAATTAATTACATAGCATTGGTAACTATAGAAGACAGGTATACATTGTGGTTTCAAAAGCATAGCAGAACATCATCGGCAGGAAAGAGAACACAACATGCTACTTGCGTAGATATCCCCATGCTGACAAAAGGCGGCCAATGCCACAGTTAGAAAAGCAGAAAAAACAAGACAAAAACTAATAAAAAAAAAAAAATAGCAGATGGGAGCTGAACAGATAAGTCAAGTAGATGCATCATGGGCGGTACTGGGAGCCCTGACGTCAAGAAGAGCGGGAATTAGAGAATCATACAAAGTATTATATACGTAAATCACAAAGAAATATAACCGTGTTGTTAAGCATAACTTGTGATTATACAAGTCTGCATCTAAGACTGCATAAGGAGATGGTCACCGGACACTAGGTATGTATTGTAGGTTTAAAGCTGTATCTGAAATGGAGTGTAAAAAATGTAGTGTGTATAATATACAATACTTAAGAAGTGTGTCAGAGTATCTGGGGTCACATACACATGCCATATCACAAATGTGCAGTGAATGTGAACCCGTTGGTCATAAAAATCTCTTTGTATTACTGCTGAAGCCAAGTGTTTGTGCGCGTCCTATGCAGTATGGTATGCCTGATTATGAAAGGAGATAGTGCTCCTATATATCTGGGGAGATTAGTTTATATCCCTCAGCTAGATCGACCAAGGAGATCCCGTGACCAAGTGAAGAGCTCGGAGTGGCCTACTTAAAGAGGGGAATTTAGCGGTGGGAAGGAAAGGGAAAAAAAAGAAGACAAGAAAAAAAGGGGAAAAGAAACCAAAAAAGAGAGAAAGGAAAAATCAATAAAAATAAAATGTGATGAAATGGATATATTAAATGAAAAGTTGAAAACAATATTAAAAAAAGGAAAATAAGGGAAAAAAACAAAATATGGACACATGCTGCAACCAGTTGTCCGCGTGGCGGCAGGATATAGATGACAAATTAAAAAGGACAATGGTGAGGTGTACAATTAATACAAAAATAGCCGCAACACATGGTGTACCCAATTACATACACGGCATATCATGTATTTTAACCCAATTCTTTAAAGCTGCCTGATTCAAAAACTTCCAGAAAAGGCCTAAAATTGATGGCCTTATTGAGGCCTGGAAAAACATTGGCCCTAAGACGATGGATCCAGCCGAGTTCTCTTTGGAGCAGGAGCTTATGCCAGTCCCCTCCTCTGGGGCTTGGGTGGATTCCATCGAGGGCCAAGAATTTAATTTTGGGGAAAATACCCCCATGAATAATGGACACATGTCTACCAAGGGGTAGTTCTGGATCACATTTTTTCATGCTCAAGATGTATCTATACATTCGTTTCCAGAATTCCTGTATATTTTTCCCCACATAGCCACAGTAACATAACCGGAGATAAACTATACCTGTAGTTTTACAGTTTACATAGTGTTGTGCTTTAAATACTTGTCCATTTGACAATCTTATAGGGGTAGCGTTGCACATATATTTACAATAATTGCAGGATCCACAAATGAAGGTACGCCTGTATTTACAGGTGTCATTTCCTTTGCATCCTCTAAATTCACTTTGTATAATTCTATCTTTGACCGCCAATGTAAGGGCCACTGACCAACAATGTAGGTGACATTCATCCCTTTGACCACCAATGTAGGGTACATTAATCAAACGGACCACTAATGTAATGTTATTGAATCATATTTATTTAAAAAAAAAGAACAGCTAATAAACCATGCAGCATTAACAGAACAAAATATGTTGTTTCTCTTTATTTAATGGCATCAAGCTGCCATGACACCTGACCGGCAGGACTGAAAGTAGTCAGTGAAATCCTCCCGGATGCTGGCCCCTCTATGATTGCCCCTGGTGCTGGTCCACTCTGCGCCTTCCATGTCGTTAATCAACGAGTCCTCAAACAGGTAGCCATCTCTAGCCCCAACAAAATTGTGGAGTGAACAGGCAGCTTTGACGGCAACAATGGCGTCATCCAGTGTTAGAGTTATTAGTGTGTGAAGCAATCGTCATTTATTTGCAAGGATTCCAAACTGCACTCCACAACTCGTCGCGCTCTTGTTAGCCGATAATTAAAAACTCTCTATTTCACAGAGAGTGACCGATTGGCGTATGGGTGGAGCATGTTTTCCGAAAAAGCGAAAGCCTCATTCCCAACAAAGATAAACAGGAGACAGGGTTGAGATGTTCCAGGGAGTGGGCGTAGATTTGGGAGGTCGAGTGTGTTCTCACGAAGCATTCTTCCAAAACTGTAGTGAGAAAAAATGCTGGAGTCAGAACTGCTCCCATATCGATGTAGGTGAAGGAATAATTCCCATCAGCCACTGGCATTAGAACAAAGGAAAAAAAAAAAAAAAGTATAGTTAAAAAATGTTGTCCCGCTTCCAACAGGCCTCACAATCCTGATGTGCTTGCTGTCTATGGCACTGACACAGTTAGGGAAGTTGCAGCTCTCCTAAAACAACTCCGCTACATTGTTCCATTCCTCAATCATTTGTTTTTCTCACCACCACATCTTTTAGAACGTCCCAGATGGCAATACAGGTGTCCCGCACAATTGTGCTCATAGTTGACTTTCCCAATTTAAATTCATAGTGCAGGCTGGCAAATGTATTTCCAGTTGCTAGGTACCTGGAACGAAAAATAAAAAATTAATTTGTCACGTTTTTACGGTATTACAGAATTCCGCACATGTACAAGGTGGCGTAGCCTTAAGGAAACATTGCAAAGACACCTGAGAATGGCGTGTGAAGCAAGAAGTGGGTCTGGTGCCCACCCAAAGCGTCCGTATACCTTTGCCAAATACCTGGATTTCTTGAAGCCAGTACTAGAATTGAGGAAGTAAGTTATCGTACAATAATCTGTCACTTTACTCCATCTCTCTAATTAACCTGTCCTCCCCCTCCCTCTCAGTCTCCCCCTGGCCTTCAGTTCTCCCCCTATAATCTTCATACCTTGTTTGTAGCCGAATAACAGTTATAATTTAACATTTTTGTATTGCAGCACAGAAGTTGGGAGGAGGAGCATGCTGCTACTGTAGATGTAGATGAAGGGGTCTCATTTGCATGCACACGTGAGGAGGATTAATCTATGGAGGTACAGGGCTTCCAGTCAAATGAGGTACAGGCCTTGAATGAGTCATCTACACAGGAGCCAGATAATGAAGAAACTGATGTTTCCACACCTTCCAGCAGAAGACAAAGGCAAGCATCTACTTCCTGCATGAAGCGAAGCATTAGGGGAGCAGAACAGGTTGAAGACCAAGATCAGGCAAATAAGCTAGTCAACATAGTGTCAGGGATCCGTGAACAAATTGATGCCCATACTGTCCTCATACATTGTTCGCCTTAAGTTTGGTGCCTCTTCTCAAAGCGGTCTTACCAGACCGTTACTTTGACATGAGGATTGCGGTGCAACATTGCATACACTCTGTCATGGGCCTCCGTTCTCAACAAGAGTATGTCCGCTGTAAAATGCTCCCTTTGTCCGGAACCAGCCCAATCCAAGGTTCCTTTTGCATAACCCAGACACTAGCCTTATCTCAGTGTAGGGTAAAATATCAAACTGTTTATTCAAACACATGTACAGAGATAGAGATAGAGATATATATATATATATATACACACACACACACACACAGAACAATCCTCCCTCCCCTCTGCAATGACACAGGGTGGAGTACACTTTACATCTTGTAAAAATAGACACACAGGTGTTAAAACTATCCAACAGTAGATTGTCTTTTCAGCAGGGAGGGCTGTTGGAGGAATCCCCCCTCCCTCCTCTTTGCCTCCAGTCTACATGCTAGTAACACAAACACATCCCATAATACCTTGCTCCCAAGGTAGACAAACACAATAGCACAATGGGATACAGCCACACCGCAAACAGGCTTTATCTGCATATATGCTTGAGGGATATTGTTCAGGTAAATATTACTGTCCCATCTGCAGTAGTTCAAACCACATTCTCAGTGTCCATTATTTTCTCGGTCCCCCTGTGCCCCTAATAGACACAGGATGACTTAAACATAAGAGTGGTATGGGGAGCTGAAGCACGGGTTTCCCAACCTCTTCAAGGGATTCTGAGTTCCACGGGCCCCCCGCCTAAAGTGACTTCTGTGCTTCACTGTTTAACACCATGTTTTGGTGCCAGTGCAAGACAGTCCTAGTACCCAATTTTTTTTCCCATTCCCTCAGCTCCAAAAACCCTTATCCCTCTAGTTTTCATGCACACTAGCATTTATGAGACGATCTCGAATCCCATTCCTTCCCCAATTCCTTCAGTAATTTCCTCCCCAACACGAACAAAGGATATAACTAGAACAATGGATAGGAGACCACTTGCCTCTACTTCTTCCCATTTCCCCCCACCCAGTAGACCACCGCAGCTCTAAAAGCAACTAACATAAATGTCAAATCAACATCCACCTGCACCAAGAACAATGGAACAGCCCAAACAAAAAATTTTGAGTCAATATCCATACCAACATAGATCGGTTGAAGTTGACTCCTCAACAGTGGCTGCACTCTATCCACAGTATGGGCCCTCAAGTGGACCACTGGATAAAGGGACATCCTCGCTTGTGCCACTGAGGCAATGTCGCTCAACACATGGTACAGCCTTGGAACATACACCTCCGAACTCAGCAACTCTACACCATCATGATTTGCCGAACCCTGAGGAACAGAGTTCCCTGGCTTTTTTGAGTCTATAGATATAGATTACAAATTGACAGTGGCAGCCAGCAACATTAACAGGTAGTTACCTGCAGCAGGTAGTTTTTTTTAGTTTTATAACAATATGTTTATTCAAATATGTACTTGGATTTTGGATGGTACAACCAGGGAAAGTCTAATATGTCCACAATGTACATGTTGGTTACTGTTAAAGGGCACGTGGTAAAGGGATTGAGAGAGGAAGTTAGAGGGTACGAGTAAGGAAGAGAGTCAGAGCAAGTTAGAAGAGAGAGTCAGAGCAAGTTAGAAGAGGGCCAGAGGAAGTTAGAAAATCTGAGGAAGGAAGTGAGTCAGGAAGATAGTCAGTGGAAGCTAGAGTCAGAGAAAATTTGTGAGTCAAAGGAAGGAAAGGAGGGAGTGGGAGGATGAGGGGGAGAAAGAGCATTAAGGGTGAGATTGAAAGGGAAAGATAGAAGATTAAGGAGAGTATTGTGTCCTCATAATGTTGTTCTTGTTATGCATAATGTTCGCTGTTTCCACAATAGTTATGAAAAGTATGTAATTACATGCAGATTACAATTAAAAACAATAATAAAATAAAAATATATATAAAATAAATACTTTTTTGGAAGACAACTTTGGAGTGATATCTGCTTGTATTGCTTACTATGGTGCAAAACATCAAAGTATATCAATATAATTTACCCTTAGGTAACAAGCAATCTTTCAGCTGGCTCCACACTATTTCGGAAGATGGTATTCTGACGCTCCAAACAGGTACCGAGTAGTCAAATTCATTAAAACTAAGAAATAAAAACACATACATACATAAGTAGCAGGCAAAAGGTTGTGTGGTGTTCAAAGAATGGTAAGATTATCGGAGAGTGCTAGTTAGAGGAGAAGAGAGGTTAGAAAGAGGTTGATGATGAGAGGGAGGATGAGAAGGAAGAGGGGTACAGGTAGGAAGGAAGAGTAGGAGAAAAAGAGATTACATACTAACCCATTTACTGACATCCATGCATAGTTGAAGTACTTCTCTTCGTGTTGATGGAAATCACTATAGATGATCCTGAACTGGCCTCTCTCTTCCCTATTGGAAATTATTGGATGGACCCAATATCTTCAGCTTCTCATCGGTCTCCTACTCCTTTTTCATTCTCAATCAGGACTGTAGCAATAACAACTGCTGCCATGACCAAGAGCATTTGATGAAAAATTGCAGAAGCAGAACACAAATCACACTCCTCTCACCGACAGCACTTTCCCCACAAGACAGGAAGTGCACAGGAAGTTGACACCCATTTTTTGCATGTCTTTTTGATTGGCATAAGCACAAATCGCATCTGAACCTCAATAACATGGTACACGCATTAAATGTGCATTAGAATTGTGCTGTGAATAACCAAAAACGTGATGCAAATTTACACTCTCAAACAGCAAAAATTTGCATTCAAAACACACTGGTGTGAACTTGCACAAGTCGCATAAAAAAAAAAAAACATGTAACATAATGGGTAGCTTGACTGTGGAAAGGCAGTACAGCCACAAAACCACAATGTTGTCCCAAAGAAACAAAAGGTCAAACAGCCATATGCACCTTGTGTGCGTAGGGACAGACCTCTCAAACGCTCATTACAGAAACGGTGAGACTTTACGGCAGCTGCGTTAACTAGCATTGTGAGTGCACTCACGGTCTTCCGGGGGGGCGGCAGGGAGTGGGTAGGGCGGATTGGATCGCCACTAGCTACCCGCAACCCCCCCCCCCCCCCGGAGCGACAGAGGTCTGTGTATGTAAACACAGATCTCCGTTCTGACAGAGGGGGAAGGGCTGTGATCACAGGCTTCCTGTATATGGGAGCCATGATCACTCCCTCCCCCTGCCAGCCCAGCCCCCATACAGTTAGGACACACTGAGGAAACACAGTTAACCCTTAGAGCGCCCCCCCTCCAGGTTAATCTATTCATTGCCAATGGCATTTACACAGCAATCAGTGCATTTTTATAGCACTGATAGCTGTATAAATGGCAATGGTCCCAAAAAAGGTTACTACTGGGAATACCATAGCTTTGACTATGTTTGTCAGTAGGCTGATGTGTCTGCTTTTTTATAATGTTGTCTAGGTTTGCCATTGCTTTCCTCCCAAGCAGTGAGCGTCTCTTAATTTTATGGCTACAGTCACTGTCTGCAGTGATCTTGGAGCCTAGGAAAATTAAATCTGTCATTGTTTTCATTTCGTCTTCTATTTGCCAAGGAGTGATGGGGCCGTTTGCCATGATCTTAGTTTTAATCATGTTCAATTTGAGCTTTTGTGCTCTCCTCTTTCACCTTCATTAACCACTTCTGGACTTCTGGCCCGGCTGCACAAAAAACCGTACCTGTACGTGATTTCGTGCACGGGGTCTGAGGCGCATGCGCCGCCATCAGCCCACTCCCGCAGTGATTGTACACCAAGAGTCACTCCCGCTGTGATTGGACAGCGGGGGCCAAGAAACAGTTCCTGCAGCCGTGATGGCTGTTGGCCACCCACGATCATCCACAGGAGAGGCAGAACGGCGGTCTGCCTATGTAAACAAGGCAGATCACCGTTCTGTGAGGGAGGAAAAAGGAAACACGGACCTCTGTTTTCCTCCAGTCACAGCATCCCCCCCCCAGTTAGAAAGCACTCCCTAGGAACACACTTAACCCTTTGATCGCCCCTGATGTTAACCCCCTTCCCTGCCAGTGTCATTAGTACAGTGACCGTGTATTTTTTTTTTTAGCACTGATCACTGTATTGGTGACACTGGTCCCCAAAAAGTGGCACTTAGGGGGAGATTTACTAAAACTTGTGCACACAGAAGTTGGTGCAGCTGTGCATGGTAGCCAATCAGCTTCTAAGTTCAGTTTGTTCAAGTAAGCTTTGGCAATAAAACCTGGAAGCTGATTGGTTGCTATGCAGAACTGCACCGGATTTTGCACACTCCAGCTTTAGTAAATCAACCCATGTGTCAGATTTGTCAGCTGCAATCCCGCTAAAAATAGCTGATCGCCATTATTTACCAGTAAAAACAATAAAAAAAAATAGAAAAGTCCATAAATCTATCCCATAGTT
Source organism: Glandirana rugosa (assembly GCA_018402905.1). NCBI lineage: Eukaryota > Metazoa > Chordata > Amphibia > Anura > Ranidae > Glandirana > Glandirana rugosa. Next base: position 32,225 of record BLSH010476140.1, read on the forward strand.
TGTAGACACGATAACTTTTGCACAAACCAATCAATATACGCTTATTGGGATTTTTATTTTTACCAAAAACATGTAGCAGCATACATATTGGTCTAAATTGATGAATAAATTAGATTTTTTTTAAAAAGAATTGATTGCATGCGTTTTATAGCAGAAAGTAAAAAATGTTTTTTTTTTTCTTCAAAATTGTTGCTCTTTTTTTGTTTATAGCGCAAAAATTAAAAACCCCAGAGGTGATTAAATATCACCAAAAGAAAGCTCTATATATGGAAAAAAAAGAATATCAATTTTATTTGGGTACAGCGTCACACGACCACGCAATTGTCAATTAATGCAGTGCAGTATCGCAAAAAATGGCCTGGCCATGAAGTGAACCTTCCAGGGCTGAAGTGGTTAAAGCTATTGTTGTTGTTCAGTCATTTAGTCGTGTCCGACTCTTCGTGACACCATGGATCTTAGCTTCATGTTCATTGTTTCGATGATGTGAGGATTTATTTTATAGGAATATTAATCGGCCAAAACCGATGAAAAAAAAATGTTTTTTTATATATTTTGTTTGGATTTGTATTTTAGCAAAAATTAAGAAATATTGTTTTTTTTTTCAAAATGGTCGCTCTTCTTTTGTTTATAGCGGCGATCAGAAATGAGGCAGCGGTGAGCAAATACCACCAAAAGAAAGCTCTATTTGTGGGGAAAAAAAAAAAAGGACACAAATTTCGTTTGGGTACAACGTCGCAAGACCGCACAATTGTCAGTTAAAGCAACGCAGTGCCGAATCGCAAAAAGTGCACTGGTCCTAAAGTGTGAAATCCTTCCGGGGCTGAAGTGGTTAAAGTGAATACGTCAACACCAAGTTCACTATATGGACCACTTATGTATTTGTACATCTTGATCATATCCCCCTTAATCTCTTCTCAAGAGAGAATGAATTCAGATCCTCTAATCTTTCCTCATAGCTGAGCTCCTCCATGCCTCTTATTAGTTTGGTTGCCCTTCTCTGCACTTTCTTCAGTTCCCCGATATCCTTTTTTGAGAACTGGAGCCTAAAACTGAACTGCATATCCCAGATGAGGTCTTACTAATGATTTATACAGACGAGGTCTCTCTCTCTCTCGATTTTTGATTTTACCGTAGAATACCTTTCTCTGAGTTTGTCGACAGGCACAGCGATTCCTAGGACTAAGTGGGTTATGCTGCCTCTTATCAGGAGTTACTAGGCAGAACAGGCAGTTCTAACAGAAAAAAGAACAGCAACAGACACAGCCCCTCCCAGGGGGCAGTCCCCACTGGCAGATAACCCCACACCCAGCTCTGCTAGCTCAGTTCGTAACAAGCAGTGCAACATCAGAGGGGTGGGTGCTGTGCCTGTCAACGAACTCAGAGAAAGGGATTTTACGGTAAGTCAAAAAAATCCAGTTTTCTCTTTCATTCGTCAACAGGCACATAGATTCTTAGGACTAAGTGGGATGTCCAAAAGCAGAGTCAAAAAATGATGGCTGGGTACCAGAACAACAACAGAACTTCACCCAACCGAACCCTCAGTGAGGAACCAAAACGTGTTTCACACGGCCACCTGAAAAACTTTACGGCCAAACGTAGCATCCGAGGATGCTAAAACATCAACTTTTGTAAAGCTGTGAGGTGGTGTGCAAGGAGGACCAGTAGCAGCCCTGCACACCTGAGACAGACGCCTGATGTCTGAAAGCCCAGGAAGTGCTAATAACCCTGGTAGAGTAAGCCATGACCGAGAAAGGAGGCTTCAGACCCCGAACAGCATAGGCTTGGGTCACCGTCTGTCTATTCATACGAGGAAAAAAGCGGCCGACAAGGTCACCAAACCTTTGCGTAGACCATCCACCATGACAAAGAGCGCATCCGACCTCCGAAAGGAGGCCGTGGTCGCCAAAGACACCCCGCAGGGCCCGAACAACATCCAGGGAGTGCAAAGCAACCTCCTTAGAGTGAAACGGGCGCGGGCATAGCGAGGGAAGGACAATTTCTTCATTGATATGGAAAGATGACACCCCCTTCGGCAAAAAAGAAGGTGATGGGCGCAAGATCGCCTTAACCTTGTGTAGGACCAGATAAGGAGCCCTACAAGATAAAGCTGCCAACTCGGACACCCACCAAGCGGATGTAAAGCACCAGGAAAACCACCCTCTGTGAAGGCAATTTAATATATCCCGGATATTCTCAAGGGGCGGCTTCTGAAGGACCTAGAGAACTAAATTGAGCTCCCAAGGCGCCAGATGCGACCGTACTTGGGGGGCGACATGCCGAACCCCCTGCACAAAAGTACGGATCAAGGAATGCGTCGCCAAGGGAAGCTGCAAAAAAAAAAAAAAAAAAAAAAAAAAAAAAAAAATCGCCGGAGCAGAAACCTGACCCTTGATAGGACTCAACGCCAGCTTCTGGTCGAGACCCTCCAGGAGAAAAGCCAGAACCCAAGATACCTAAAAAGGAGTAAGGGTTCCACCCCCCGGCGATGTAAGCCCTCCAGGTGGGACGGTAAATCTTATGAGAAGTGGCTCTACGTGCCTTCAACATGGTGGGAATCACTGAGTCCAAGACACCTGGGATTCCATAGCCAGGTTGGGAAAGCCAGAGAGAGTAAAGCAGGGTGCAAGATGGGCCCCTGGGACAGAAGATCCTCGCGAAGCGAGAGTCACCAGTGGACGTCCACCACCATACGTACTACGTCGGCGTACCAAGGGCTCCACTGCCAATCTGGCATGACTAAAATGGTCTGCATGCCCTCCGCTTCTACCCTGCGCAGAAAGCACGGAAGTGGCTTGAGAGGAGGAAAGACCTAAATGAGTCGATGCCAAACCCACACAGCCACTAGAGCATACGCCGCGCCCGCCAAGGTATCCCTTGTCCTGCTCATGAAGGTCTGCACCTTCTCAGTGAGACGAGATGCAGGTCCACGTCTGGGGTACCCCACCTCAGACAAATCTGATGGAACACGTCCTGGTGCAGGGACCACTCTCCTTGGTCCAGGCACTGACTGAGGCATCCGCCTGCCAATTCTCTATGCCTGGAATGTGGACGGCAGAGATTGCCAGTGCGTGGAGTTCTGCCCACCGCAGAATGTGAGCTACCGCCGAGGCCCCAGCCAAGCTACTTGTCCCGCCCTGGTGATTCACATATGCCACAGCTGTGGCGTTGTCTGACTGAATCCAGACAGGGCACCCGTGCAGCCTCCTCATCCAATGGGAGAGGCAGCACCTGTTGGCCCGCAATTCCAGAACATTGATCGGGAGACTCCTCCGGAGACAACCGACCTTGGGCCGACAGCAGCCCCAGTACTCCTCCCCAGCAGTTCAGGCTGGCGTCAATCGTAAGCACTCCAATGAAAGGGGAGGAACGACTTCCCCAGCCGCAGGGCCAGAGCCCGCATCCACCAGAGCAGGGATGACCTGGTCTGGTGGTCCATCCTGATCAACTGATCCAGGGATGAGAGGGACTAGGATCCGCATGCAAAAGCGCAGGGAGGAACATTCCCGGGACAGCCGGGACCGATCCCCCGACTGAAGCTTGGATGGCGGAAGGAAAACTTTCGCCCGGGCTGCATCCAGGATCGGACCCAGATACTCCAAGCGGTAAGACAGAGGCAGCACCGACTTCGGGCGATTGATCACCGAGCCGAATTCCCGCAGAATATGCAAGGCGATCGTCAGGTTGTCCCTGAGATCCGGAACAGACTCTGCTTGCAAGAGCAGGTCCTCCAGATACGCCACCACAATGCCCCTCTACCCCAGCAGCCAGAACCGGGGCCAACAGCTAGGTGAAGACCCGAGGTGCAGAGGCCAGGCCAACCGGGGGAGCCACAACTGATAGTGATGCTCCCCGACTGCAAATCGCAGAAAGCGCTGGTGCTGGGTGCATATGGGAACATGCAGGTACGCATCTTTTGCCCGCAGGCAGTTGCAAATTGGAGGCGAAGGGAACTAAATTCTCTTCTGTACCCTGACGAGATTACCTCGTGCACCCAGCGGACTGAAATGTGGAACGTCCACCGGTCCGCAAACCCCAGGAGACGCCCCCCCCGAGGGACGGGCGGGGGCAGTCCTTCATGTGGAGGAGGGCTTGTTCTCTGGTTTTGCATGCTTACGCTGCCAGGGACTCTGCTGTCCACCCGCGGGGGCCTTGGCGGGCTGCGAGCCCTTGCCCGAAGAGCGGGAGGAATGAAAACACCCTCATGGCCCGTAAAGGGGGGACACTGTCTACGACGGGGCTCCTTACTCTTCCTGGTCTCCGGGAGAAAGGTGCTCTTCCCACCCGTGAGATTCCAAGGAGGCTCCAAAGAGCCACCCAACCTGAAAAGGCAATCCCGCCAGGGCCTTCTTAGATGTGTGGTCCGCCGACCAACATTGTAGCCAAAGCAAAACGCCTGACCACCAGCGAAGACACAAGGGGGCCGCGTCCAGGGCTGCATCACCCAGATACTTAAGCCCTTGAACAAGCTGTTCAGTGAGCCCCACGCATGCGGGGGGAACATTCGCATTGTTCATTATGCGGTGCAACAGTTTTGCCAGAGAGCATTTGCGACACCAGAGCAGAAGCCATGACAGGCCGCATGGCCGACCCTGCCAGAACAAACATGGATCTGACGACGGCCTCGGCATTCCTGTCAGCCGGGTCCTTAAAGGTCCTACCACCGGGAACGGGGTCGCCTCGTTCAGGCGAGACACAGGGGGATCAACCATAGGAGGTGATGCCCATTTGTTCAATAGGCTGTCGGCGAAGGGAGAGCACACAGAGAACGTTTGTGTATGGGAAGGGAGCTCTGAAGCTGTTCCCAGTTTCTGTAAACAAACCTATCCAGGTAAGACACATAGGGGAAAACCCTAGCCACGCGGGCCAGTTTATGCGACCCGAAGGGGACGTGCACCTCCTTTGAGGGCCCTCATCCAACTTCAGGGTATCACGCACTGATATGATCAGGGCGCTGACTAGAGTCTTCTCGTGCGCAGCAGTGGCCGCTGCGGATTCTCCCTCACTATCATGAAATTCCGGGTCCTCGCCCTGCGACAGCTCAAGGGGGGTCCCCGTCACGGTGGAGCCCCCGTCAGGGTCCCAGTCCTCCCCAGAGAAAGGGGTGAGGGGCCGCTTTTTCGCCACCTTGCGCTCCCACAGTTTTTCTACCCGGGAGACCGTCAAGAGAGATTGCAGTCCCTGAGGCGCTGGCTGCAACCGCGGAGAGGTCTGGTGGGGAAGCACCTGCATTGGCTGCCATTGCATCACCCACCCTGATACACGCCACCTGAGTCCTAAGTACCAGGAGACCAGGCACCCCCCACCCCAAAACGCTTCACAGGACTTACTACAGGAGGGCCACCCCAGGGGGACTCACCACCTGCACGCTCAACTGTCCAGGAGAGGAGCTGTGGCTGTTACTGCTGCCCACCGCTGCTTGCCTGACTGTCCTCCACTTGCTGCTGTCCCACAGAGAGAGACTCTCAGTGCTGTTCTGGGGGGGGGGGGGGGGGGTAAAA
>BLSH010476140.1:40708-60183 GCA_018402905.1 Glandirana rugosa
CATGTGTTTCTGTGCGCGGGTAAGTGATTTTGATCTTCTTTCCGCCTAATTGGAATTTGACGCATCTCCCAAGAAATGCAATTCTCGTCACTCCTACACCTTAAGAGAAGGTGTTCCACTGACATCGTCCACTCCCCCCCCCCCCAAAAAGAAAGCATTGCAAAATAAATAAATTGTAAAAAAAATAAAAATATTCGTGCCACTGTCACATGACATTAAAAAAAGTATCGGTAATCGCGATCGGCGAGTACTTGAAAAAAAAGTATCGGTACTCGGTCTTGTGGTATCGGGACAACCCTACTTAGGTGCGCATCTAATAGTTTTTTTTAATTATCTATACTCCCAGCAGAAACCCCTGCTTGTGGAAGAGAATTCCACATCCTCACTGCTCTTAACGTAAAGAACCCTCTACGCAGTTTAAGGTTAATCCGCCTTTCTTCTAGTTTTAGTGAATGGGCGCGTGTCTTTGTGTACTCCCTTGCGCTGAATAGTTTTGTCTCTATTGTGGGATCACCAGTACAGTATTTGTACATTGACATCATATCCTCTCTCAGGCGTCTCTTCTCCAGAGAGAATAAGTTCAGCATTTGTAATCTTTCCTCATAACTAAGGTCCTCCAATTCCTTAATTAGCTTTGTTGCCCTTCTATGAACCCTTTCCAGGACTGGTGCCCAGAACTGGACAGCATACTCCAGGTGTAGCCTCACCAGAGACTTGAAGAGTTGAAGAATTCTTGATTTATCCCTGGAGTTGATCCTTGATGCATGCCAACACTTTGTTAGCTTTGTTTGCAGCAGCTTGGCATTGCACGCTACTGCTGAGCCTGTTCTCTACTAGGACCCCTAGGTCCTTTTCCATCCTAGATTCCCCCAGAGGCTCTAACCCTAGTGAGTAGTTTGCGTTCATGTTCTTGGTACCCAAATGCATTAATTTACATTTTTCTACGTTAAACCTCATTTGCTACTTGTCTGCCCACCCCATTAATTTGTTCAGATCTTGTTGCAAGGTTTCCACATCCTGTGGAGAAATTATTGCCCTGCTTAGCTTGGTATCATCCGCAAATATTGAGATTGAGCTATTTATCCCATCCTCCAGATTGTTTATGAATAAATTGAATAGGATTGGTCCCAGGACAGAACCTTGGGGAACTCCACTTTCTACACCAGACCATTCAGAGTACTCCCCATTATTGCCACCCCCCTGGACTTGTCCCTGTAGCCAGCTTTCAATCCAGGTACTCACCCTTTGATTTACACCACATCTTCAGGCCTTCCTTTATCTAGATGGCAGCTCACCTCCTCATAGAAGGTTAATAGATTGGTTTGGCATGAACGATTCTTTGTGAAACCATGTTGATTACTGCCAATGATACCGTTCTCATTACAATGTAGTTCGCAGGGATATATCTACACATGTATGGGGCCCGGACTGACCGAGCCCCATGTGAGGCTCCTGAGAAGTGCTTGGAGCCCACACAACCAGTGGTCTATACTATGCAGCTGCGCACCTTAAACAAGCAGCCAGACAGTGTTGAGTCAGATTGTAGTTACTGGGCTGCAGAGATCCCCACCCTATGGAGGAGACAGGACCAATTGCCCGGGGGGCAGAGACACAGAGCGCACAATTCAGAGCCTGCAAAAAAAAACACAGGAGCCGGCTCTTAAATCCTCCTCGCAGCGGTGTTCAGTGCGCCTCTGGACAGCGGTAAGCCCGGGCATTGTAAAATCATGAGTCGCGGTCTCTGCTTTGACACCGATTCCTAGCAGGTAGCAGCATACACACAGTGCAGGTCCTCGGCTTTGGCTTTAAATTTCAGGGAGGTGACCATCCACGGAGTCCACAATAGTAAGATTCCCCAGTGCCCACTTGGGGTGAAGATTCTCTGAGGCCAGGTATACGATCAGATCAATTAATGATCAGTTTGCCTGTGATCACAGGCCCATGCCTATCCTATCACACCTTCCTACCACAAGGCCAGCCATGGAAACAAAGTTTGGAGTTATAGGAAACCCATTTACTGGTGCAATCTTTATAAGATTTATTTGTGTACACCCACCACAATGGCGAATGCTGCACACGATCATTGGTATAATACATTATGAAGATTGCACCAGTAACTGAGTTCCCTTAAAAGTAGAACTCTGGGGAAAAAATGTGTCCCAGGCTGTGCCTACACTGCATGGGTTACCTGCTTGTTTTGTCCAGGGGTGAACAGAGAGCCTATACTCACCCGATCTGTTGATCCTCCCGAAAATGGTGCACCCCAACATCCAGTGATGGACTGTTCCTGCCATCCTCATGTCCAGAGCTGGTCTACAGGCATGATGGCATCAGGAACAGTCCACCGCACAAGACCGGTAGATTGTAGCAAGGCAGGAGTGTCAGAGACTGGTCTTGCACTGGGAGGATTAGCGGATTAGGTAAATATACTGCATCTCCACATTTATCACCCCTAGACAAAAATGAGTGGTTAACCCATGCAATGTGGGCACAGCCCCACTGCATGGGATGAAAACATTTTTGTCCAGAGTTCTGCTTTTACTCCAAACTTTATTTCCATGGCTGGCCTTGTGGTAGGAAGGTGTGATGGGCCTATGATCACAGACAAAATGATCACTGATTCTGAGGGTTTCGTTACATAACATTCTGCTTTTTCCTATTTCAGAATATTTTATTAGGAAATTCCTAATAAAATATTCAAAAATACAAAGTGTAAATAATTATTCTGAGGTTGTTGGAGCAGGCTCTTCTTCAGCTTATATCATATCTGGACTCTGAAGACGAAAACCGGTGGACTGGTTTACTAAATTGTATTTAAAATTTCACCAACTAAATGAACACATTTTATTGATGTCTGTTGCAAGCTTTGACCAAAGTTGAATAATGCCCCTACTATAGATGTAGGTAATTAAGTACCGCATGTGGCCTGCGTGGAAAACTTCTAGGACATTGACAAAAGACACCTAGTTGTTACTGTGCTTCTTCACCATCGCAGGAGTGAGCTCTCAGACACTGAGCTCAGATCTACTGCATCAGCGGAGAGAAAGAGCATGCGAGAGGGGTTGAATCAGCGAAAGAGCACCCTCCTGTGATGGTGAACAGTAACAAATAGCCAACTCTTAACAACGTCCTGGGAGTGGTTGAGTCAGGCTTCATGAGGTATGTACAAGAAACAAGCGTATGAAAATGTTAAAAATGCAAATTAGTGTCATACAACTGCCAATACCATCAGCTAATTACAACTGGATATATGGAAATATATGGTGCAAAAAATGGACTTTTATTAAGAACTTACTGTAAAATCTTTTTCTCCGAGTTCATGGACAGACGCAGCCTCTATTCATGACACGTGGGTTATGTACCTTTTACTAGGAGTAGACTAGGCAGACCGAAAGTTCAGAAAGCAAAGCTGGCCCCTCCCAGGGGGCCGTCCTTACTCAGCACATAACCCCTCAGCCCTGCATAGCATATCAGTTCGTAACAAGCCGTACAAACACAACAACGAGGGGTGGGTGCTGCGTCTGTCAATGAACTCAGAGAAAAGGATTTTACGGTAAGTTCTTAGTAAAATAACATTTACTCTTACGTTCATTGACAGACGCAGCCTCTATTCATGACACGTGGGGATGTCCCAAAGCAGTGTCAAACAAGAGGGGTGGGTAAACAATAACAACTGTACCCAACAGAAAGTTCTCGGGAGGCGCCAGTCGCGCCTACACCGCCGCCTGCAAAACTTTGCAGCCAAAAGCAGCATCCGCGAATGATGACACATCAATTTGGTAAAACTTAACAAAGGTGTGCACCGAGGCCCAAGTAGCCGCCTTGCACACCTGAGACACCGAAGCTTGGTGTCTAAACGCCCAGGAAGTGCTAATCGCCCTGGTGGAATGAGCCGTGACCGAAAAAGGGAGTGCTTGGCCCCGAACAGTATGCGCATGGGTCACGGTCTGTCTGATCCAACATGAAACAGTGACCGATGAAGCCGCCAACTCTTTGCGCGGCCCATCCGTCAGTACAAACAGCGCATCTGACTTCCTAAAAGGAGCCGTAGCTGCCAAATACACCCGCAATGCTCTCACCACATCTAAGGAATGCAGATGAGAATGGGGAGACGGATGCGAACACAAAGAAGAATGTCCTCATTAATGTGAAAAGAGGAGACTACCTTCGGATAAAACAAAGGAGACGGACGAAGCAACGCCTTATCCTTATGTAGTACCAAATAATGGGACCTACACGACAAAGCTGCCATTCAGACACCCGCCTAGCAGATCTGATAGCCATCAAGAAGGCGACCTTCTGAGACAGCAGTTGTAAGGGAATATCCCTGATCTTCTCATAAGGCGGTTTCTGCAGTACAGAAAGTACCAAGTTTAGATCCCACGGCGCCAGAGGCGAACGTACCTGAGGAGCCACATGACGTACACCCTGTACAAACGTATGGATCAAAGAGCTGAGATCTGGCCTTTGAGGGTGCCCAAAGCCAACTTTTGGTCCAGGCCTTGTTGAAGAAAGGCTAGCACCCGAGTAACTGCAAAAGAACGGGGGTTCCAACTGCCCCGACTCGCACCAGGCAATAAAGGGATCAAAACTTACCGTAAAATCCTTTTCTCCGAGTTCACTGACAGACGCAGCTTCTTCATTGACTTTGTGGGATTTTATGCTTGTCCTACTAGGAGTTAACTAGGCAGGGAAAAGGAGCAGCTGGCCCCTCCCATGGGGGCGGTGCTCTCTTCCTACATCAAACCCCCTCACAGCATAGCTCTTCAGTTCGCACACAAGCCGTACCAAAAACAGAGCCCAGAGGGGTGGGTGCTGCGTCTGTCAGTGAACTCGGGGAAAAGGATTTTACGGTAAGTTTTAATAAAATCCCTTTTTCTCCTTACGTTCACTGACAGACGCAGCTTCTTCATTGACTTTGTGGGGACATCCCCAAGCTGTGTCAAAAGAGGGGTGGGTAAAACGCTAACAACAGTACCCAACTGAACCTCTGAAGAGGCGCCAGACGCGCCTACACTGCCGCTTGCAAAACTTTGCGGCCAAAAGCAGCATCCATAGATGCAAACACATCAACCTTATAAAACTTAATGAAAAGTGTGAACCGAGGCCCAAGTGGCCCCCTTGCACACCTGTGACACCGATGCCTGGTGTCTAAAAACCCCAGGAAGTGCTAGCAGCCCGGGTAGAATGAGCCGTGACCAGAAAAGGGGGAATCTTGCCCCGCATGTGTCACAGTTTTCCTAATCCAATGAGAAATCGTAGCCGAAGAGGCCGCCAATCCTTTGCGCGGGCCCTCTGGCAGTACCAGGCATGAGCTTTTTGAAAGAAAGCTGTAGCAGCCAAATACACTCTTAAGGCCCTCACTACGTCCAAAGCATGCAACTCAAACTCTTTTGGGTGGGATGGCGAGGGCACAATGAGGGAAGAATAATATCTTCATTACTGTGAAATGAAGAAACCACCTTCGGAGGAAGGAAGGAGAGGTTCGCAAGACCGCCTTATCCTTATGTATGACTAAGTAGGGAGACTTGCACGATAGTGCTGCTAATTCCGACACCCGTCTGGCAGAAGTGATGTAAACCAAAAGGTCACCTTCTGCGACAGCAGTTGCAGAGGAATCTCCTTGATATTCTCATAAGGTGGCTTCTGAGAACAGAAAGCACCAATTTTAGATCCCATGGAGCCATCGGAGTCTTCACCCGAGGCGTCCCATGTCGCACACCCTGTACAAAGGTACGAGTCAAAGAGTGCGAAGCTAAAGGTCTCTGAAAGAGAATCGCCAGAGCCAATATCTGACCCTTGAGAGTGCTCAAAGCCAGATTTTTGTTCAGGCCCTGTCGTAAAAGTCAGGACCTTGTACACGACATAAGAGCAAGGGTTATAACCCTCCGCCTCGCACCAAGCTATGTAAGCCTTCCAGGTGCGGAGATAAATCTTGCGAGAATTACCCTTGCGAGCTTAAAACAAGGTAGGGATTACGGAATCGGCGACTCCCCTGTCCCTTAGCACCTGGAACTCAATACCGTCAAAGCCAGTGAGGGTAAAGCAGGGTGCAAGATGGGTCCCCGAGACAGGAGATCGTCTCGCAGTGGGAGCCGCCAAGGGGCGTCTGCCACCATTTGCACCACGTCGGCGTACCAAGTGCGCCGGGGCCAATCTGGAGCCACCAAGAATATTGGTATCCCCTCCGCAACTATTCTGCATACCAATCGTGGAAGCAGTCTTATCGGAGGGAAGACTTACAGAAGATAACGACCCCAGGAGGCCACCAGAGCATCCGTGGCCACTGCCAACAGATCCTTCGTTCTGGACACAAAAGTTCTCACTTTGTGATTGAAACGGGACGCCATGAGATCCACGTCCGGCGTCCCCCATCTGCGGCAGTCTGAACACCTCCAGGTGGAGGGACCACTCTCCCTGGTCCAGCGTCTGAGAAATCTGCCTGCCAGTTCTCCACGCCTGGAAAATAAATGGCTGAGATCGCCGGAACGTGAAGTTCCGCCCAACGCAGTATCAGAGCTGCCTCCGCTGCAGCTGCTGGATTCTTCATGCCGCCCTGATGGTTCATATACGCCACCGCTGAGGCATTGTCCGATCGAATTCAAATCTGACGACCCTGCAATCTCATTGTCCAGTGAAAAAAGGCACAATCTGATTGCTCTCAGCTCCGGAACGTTGATGGGGAGGCGAGCTTCCTGAGCCGCCCAACGACCCTGGGCGAATAGCTGCCCCAGGATTCCACCCCAGCCTGCGAGGCTGGTATCCGCGGTGACAATCACCCACTGAAGGGGCAGGAACGTCTTCCCCTGAGTTAGGACCGAGTCCCGAAGCCACCAGGTCAGAGACGTCCTGGTCTTGGAGCTCAGACGGATCAGAAGGTCCAAGACCGAGGGGACCTGTCCCACCGGGCCAGGATTGCTCGCTAAAGGAGACGAGTGTGACTCTGGCAAATAGCATCGCCTCGAACGAGACCATGAGTCCCAGCACCCGCATACAAAACCGTAACGAAGACTGACAGTGTGACAAGAGGGTGCGCACTGCTGACAGCAGACACTGCAATTTGGCCGGAAGGAGGAACACCTTCACCAGTTCCGTGTCTAAAATGAGACCCAGATACTTCAGGCGGCGGGATGTAGACACCGACGACTTCTTCAGGTACAGTAACCAGCCGAAGTCCAGTAATGAGGCCATTGTGATACTCACATTCTGCTCCAGAGCCGAGGCAGACCCCGCTCGCAGGAGCAATCGTCCGGGTGTGCCACTACCGCAATGCCACACTGGCGCAACAACGCCAACACCGGAGCGAGCAACATTGTGAAGACTCGGAGTGCTGAGGCCAGGCCGAAGGGGAGTGCCACAAGAACATGGAGGTCTCCCACCGCAAAGCGCAGGAGCGCTGATGTCGTGGATGAATGGGTACATGGAGGTACGCACCCCTGATATCCAGGGATGCCACAAAAACTCCCCCTGATGGAGGGCGACCACGACCGAGCGGATAGACTCCATCCGGAATTTTTTGCGCCCTGACATACCGGTTCAGGTAGTCAGGTCCGGTATGGGCCGAATCCCCCCCATGTTTTGGGGACCACGAAAGGAGTCGAGTAGACCCCTCGAACCCCTCTCCTGGGAACACTGGTACAATCACCCCCTGGTCTGAGAGTGCTTGTACCGCCCCGAAGGGGGCCTCCCGGCATTCCTGCGGAAGCCCTAATTCGATGGGAAAAACCTGTCTGGGAGTAGAGTGATGAACTCTATCCTGTACCCAGTGGACACTTACCGGACCCAGCGGTCGAAAAAATAAGCCAGCCACCGGTCTGCAACCCCAGAATACGTTCCCCCACCCGACACCCGGATGGGGGCAACCCATCAGGCTGAGGAGGACTTGCCCTCCGCCTTTTCGGTTTTGCGCTGCCACTGCCGTCATCCGGCCCCTGCAGAGACCTTACCCGAGCGGGTCCCTTATCTGTTGCGCCCAGGGCGCAAAGAAACTTCTGACCCGAGGGAGGGGGCCCCTGTCTACGGCGAAAAACTCACGCCTCCGGGGCTCTGGGAGGAAGGCACTTACCCCCCGTGAAATCTTTAACGATCTCACCCAGCTGAGGGCCGAACAGACGTACACCCTGAAAGGGAAGTCTGCGAGACCTTTTCTGGAAGCACGGTCACTAGACCAGAAAAACGCAACCAGAGTACCCGTCTAAGGATACAGCAACACTGCTACCCTGGATCGCATAGGCAGTAAATCAACGCCGCATCACCAAGGTACTGGAGACCTTGGAGCAAAAAGACAGCCCTCTGCGGCGTAACCAGCAGGCGGCCGCAGTCCAGAAGATTCTGGAGCTCCATCATAAGCTCAGACAGATACACGCCGCATTGGCGAACGTCAGGGCTGGTCGCGGAGCAGAGCCTGACACCAGGAAGAGCGACCCAAACAGCGTCTCTTGTCTTTGGTAGCGGGGCCCTTCTTATGAAGAGACTACAGGCGAGACACCAAGGCGACATCCATTTATTTTTTCCTTTTTTTTTTAAAAAAAAAACTTCAAGGGACAGCTTGTAGTGTGGAAGGAAACCGGATCAAAGGGAGGAAACCCACATGCACAGGGAGGGCATGCAAACCTCAGGAAGGCCACGTCAGGAACTGAGCCAGCAAGCAATATGCTGCCAGGCGTAAGTTCCACTGCACTAGAAAGGAATGCTGCGGATGCCATTTACAACAAAAAGGGCGATCAGGAAAAAACAATCATATGGTTAAGCCTTGGGCGCCCTAGGGGGCCTGAAGGACCACCCCACATGCGCAGAAATCAGCGATTCGCCACCCTGGCTAAATCGCATCGCAGTGCGATACCGTAGCTGCCGACCCCTGATTCCCTCACAAAAAAATCTTCCCTTGAAGGGCAAGGAGGAAGGGAACGCTTCTTGGATCACTAAAGACCGCCACAGCTGGCCCAGAAAAAAACCTTTGCGCAGATAGCGCTCCTAGCATGTTCAGTTCACATAGGAACACACAGAAAGGGTTAAGGGCACCCCCACATAGCCGCACACCACCACCCCACAGTGCACCAGGGAAACCCAGGAGGACTGCACCCACCACCCCCAGGAGAGCCCAGCTATACTTGCTGTTTGCTGCTTGTTCTGTGCAGATCGTCAGAAGAGCTGTGCTGCCCGAATCACCACCGTTCCACAGAGAAGGGAGATGTTGCAGACACGTGTATTTGAGAGCATGCAGTCAAAATGGCCGCCGTTAAGCACTAGAGGCCAAAACACACCTTCAGGGAACGTGCAGCACCGCAAACGGCTGCTCTGAGCGCTAGAGGGAAAGTCCCATAGGCCCAAAATGTCTGCGGCTACGGCAAAATGGCGGCGGTTCCGCCGCAAAATGGCGGCCGATCGCCGCATGGCGGCGAAATTTAGATACGAATGCCCAACGATCGCGGTGGTGCTGGGGGGGTAAGGGGGGCGGGGGTCAAACAGGAACTCTACGCGTCCCACCAGTGGCTACCCAGTGAAGAAATTTTTTGTTTTTCAGTCGTCGGGCCCCCCTTCACGCCCCTAAAAAGGGGGAAAGGCAGGGGCGCTCACTTACCACTCCGACGCCGCGGGTAGCCACCCGATCGCAGACTTTCCGCCCTCTCATGGACAGTATGCTGCAGGCCCAAAGTCGCCCTTGCCGAATTGCATCCCGTAAAGGGGGCTAAAAGGGGGGTTTGCCCCGGGCCGCCCGCACGGAACGGGCACGATGCGGCGGGTCCACATGCAGCGGGACTGGCTTTGCATCATGTTGGCCAGGTCGGGGAAAATGAAGAGCTCGAGGACTCTCTATGCCCCGACCGGCTTCTTGATAGCCGATCAATTCGCTAATAGAAGAAAATAAAATAAAAATGGTCATAATCAGGACCGTAGTTCCCCTGAAGAGAAGCCAGGTCAACTCCTTACGAACTAGGCAATAAAACTGAAGAGCTATGCTGTGAGGGGGTTTGATGTAGGAAGAGAGGACGGCCCCCATGGGAGGGGCCAGCTGCTTCTTTTCCCTGCCTAGTTAACTCCTAGTAGGACAAGCATAAAACCCCACAAATTCAATGAAGAAGCTGCGTCTGTCAGTGAACGTAAGGAGAAATATGCTTTCCAGGTGCAATGATAAATCTTGCGCACCTTAAGCATGGTGGGGATCACTGATTCAGAGACTCCCCTGTCCCTCAGCACCTGGGACTCAATAGCCATGCCGTCAAAGCCAGCGAGGGTAAAGCAGGGTGCAAGATGGGGCCCTGCGACACCAGATCTTCGCGAAGCAGGAGTCGCCAGGGAACGTCTGTTACCATCCGCACCACATCGGCGTACCAAGGTCGCTGAGGCCAATCCAGAGCCACCAGGATTGTTGGGATTCCCTCCACTTATATCCTGCGCAGCAACCGCAGTAGAAGCTTCAGAGGAGGAAAGGTGTACAGAAGCCTGTTCCGGGACCACTAGGGCATCCGTGGCTGCCGCCAACGGGTCCCTTTACCGGCACACAAATGTCTTCACCTTGTGATTGAATGTGGACGCCAGGAGATCCACATCTGGCGTGCCCCACCTTTCGCAAATCTGGCAAAACACCTCTGGGTGCAGGGACCACTCTCCCTGGTCCAGCTTTTGGCAACTTAGGACGTCCGCCTTCCAATTCTCTACGTCCCGAATGTAGATGGCGGAGATTGCTGGCACGTGAAGCTCTACCCATCTCAGAATGTGGGCTGCCTCTGCCGCTCCTGCCGAGCTTCTTGTTCCGCCTTGATGGTTCACGTACAACAACGCTGTGGCGTTGTCCGATTGAACTCGAACCGGGAGGCCGCGCAGCCTCGCCGACCAGTGGGAGAGACAGAGCCTGATCGCCCTCAGCTCCAACACACTGATCGGAAGCCGAGACTCCTGCGCCGACCAACGGCCCTGAGCCGACAGGTGCCCCAGGACTCCTCCCCAGCCCGAGAGGCTGGCATCCGTTGTGACTATCAACCATTCCAGGGGGAGGAACGACTTCCCCATGGTCACTGCGGGGGCCCGAAGCCACCAAGTCAATGACCCCCTGGTCTGATGATCCATCCGGATCAGCCGATCCAGAGATGGAGACCTGTCCCACTGCAGTAGTATTGCTCGCTGCAGAAGCCGGGTGTAACTCTGGGCGTACGGTATTGCCTCGAAGGTCGAGACCATGTGCCCCAGCACCTGCATGCATAAACGTAAGGAGGACCACCGTCGTGACAAAAGGGTGCGCACTGCTGCTTGCCGCGCCAGCAACTTGTCCGGAGGTAGGAATATCTTCGCCTGCACCGTGTCCAATATAAGACCCAGATATTCGAGGCGACAGGACGGGGTCAATGTAGACTTCTGCAGATTGATTAGCCAACCGAAGTCCCTCAGCGAGGTCAGGGTGATGGCAACATTGTCCTCCAGAAACGGAGCCGACTCCGCTCGCAGGAGAAGATTGTTCAGCTACCACAGCAATGCCTCTGTCTGAACAGAGCTAGCACCGGGGCCAGCAACTTGAAGACCCGCGGAGCCGAGGCCAGGCCGAAAGGGAGAGCCACAAACTGGTAATGAAGGTCCCCTACAGCTAAGAGCAGGAAGCGCTGGTGCCTGAGACAAACGGGAACGTGCAGATATGCGTCCTTGATGTCCAGGGACGCCAGCCAATCCCCCTGGCGCAGGGCGGCCACGACCGAACGGACAGACTCCATCCTGAATTTGCGCGCCTTCAAAGTGATTGAGCGCTTTTAGGTCCAGAACTGGCCTGACCCCCTCCCCCCTTCTTTGGCACCACAAAGAGGTTCGAGTAGAAGCTGCGGAATCTCTTTGCCGGAGGGACAGGCACAATCACCCCTTGTTTGGACCATACAGCCCCTAGCAGGGCTAGTCGACGCTCCGAAGGTAGTCTTAAATTGGACGGGAAGAACCTGTCCGGGGGCCGAGTACTGAACTCTAACTTGTATCCAGAGGACACCACCGCCCGCACCCACCGGTCCGTGAACCCCAGAAGTCGGCCCCCACCCGAGATGGGCGGGGGCAACCCATCATGCGGAGGACGACTTATCCTCCGACTTTTCGGGTTTGCGTTGCCAGGGGCGCTTACTGGGGCCAGAGGCAGATTTGCCGGGCGTTCCTGCCCGTCTGACCTGGCGCACGAAAAAAAAGTTTTTGACCAGAGGGCTGAGATCCCTGCTTGCGGCGCTGGTCATGCCGCTTGGGTTCCTGAACAAACGTACTCTTTCCCCCGGTGAAATCCTTAATGATTTCATCCAATCGGGGCCCAAAAAGCCGACCAACCTGAAAGGGAAGATCCGTGAGGCCCCTCTTGGACGCGTGGTCACCCAACCAGCCGCGCTGCCACAGCAGGTGACTAATAATAATTATGGCAAAAACCGACATCTTTGAAAACATCGGTACCAAGTCAAGAGCTGCATCACAAAGGTAACAAAGCCCTTGCATCAGGTGGTCTGCTCGCTGCACAGATTCAGGTGAATCTACGCCGCCCCTAGCCTCACTCCACCGCACACTCAGTGAGTGACTGAGCTACCATGACCGACGCCAAGGCCGGTCACATGGCTGCCCCCGCCACCAGAAAGAGTGCCTTGGACACTGCTTCCATCCGCCTATCGGCCGGAATCCCTAAAAGAGGGGGACCCCTCCAAGGGAATAGTTGTCACCTTGTTCAGGGGGGTCTACCGCGGGGGAGACCCATTTCTGTAACAGGCTGTCCTCAAAGGGATAGCATACAGAAAAATGTTTTGGCAGGGTAAAGGAATTTAGCGGACGTTGCCATTCCTTATACACATACTGGTCAAAATACTGTAGGTAGGGAAATGCCTTAGGAGCACGAGAGGGCTTCTTGGAACCAAACGTATAGGCGGACGCCTGCGACTCTCCAGCCTGATCCAGGTGCAGTGACTAACGGACGGCTGCGACCAGTGCGCCCACCAGCGCCCTTTCGCGTGCCACCGAGGACCCTAGTCCTCTTCCCCATCCGAGGGCTCCAGCTCTCCATTCGAGAGCTCCACGGGGGTCCCGGTGACCCCAGAGCCGCCTTCCGGTTCCGAGTCCTCCTCAGAGGATTGCGGGGAAGGGTGACGCATTTAGGGCCCCTCCTACACCGGTCCGATTCCCCCCGGGCGAAAAACTCTTGCAATACGGAAGTTAACTGATCTAGGGGAACCAGAGGTCCCAGCGCGGCCTGTGCCTCCGCGGACCCCTCCGGAGAAGCAACTGCTGGTTCAGCTGCCATAGCTTCACCGCCAGGACAGTTGAAAGGCTTACCAGTCATACGCCCCCACAATGCCACCCCCTGCAGAGCCTCAGGACTGCCCAGTAAGGACCCAGCACCACGGCTGCACCCCAGGGAGAAAAGCCAGCAATACTTGCGGAACCCTGTTGTGAAAGGAGGCCCCCGTCTGCTTTTGCCACCGTTGATAATCTAGCCGCTGCTGATGCTGTTGCTGCGTTCCTGGGAGAAGGAATGGTGCCAAGAGCACATGGACATCTCTCATACAGGGAGACCAATCAAAAAAGGCCGACACAGACATAAGAGGCCAAAACCTCTCCAAAATGGCCACGGCAAAATGGCAGCAGCCGCGCCTCCGAGAAAATGGCGGCGGACGCCGCATGGCAAACTAAGCAGCCCAGTCCGCAAATGGCAGGCAGGAGAACGAGTGGTTAGTGCGAGCGGCCGAGCAAGACAAGACATCGGCAGGCGGAGGGGGGAGACATGACCAAGGACCTGAGTACCTGTACCCCCCCAACCGGAACGGCCCCGCTGTCACCCCGTCTCCGCCACCAGGGGGGAGGGGGGGTGTCACTCACCATCCAGATGGGAGCGGGTAGCCACACGGTGCAGACCTTCCTCCCCCCAGGTAGGGAGGGATGCTGTCGGCCAAGCGACCCCTGGAGCAGGCCACAGCCCGGACACTAGGTACGCAGGTGGGGCGTTTAACCCACCGGTCGCCTGCACGGAACGGGCAGGATGTGGCGGACTCTGCCAGTGCTAAGGGTGGCTCACATCCGTTGGCCATGCTGGGGAGATGGCAGGACCTATGAGTATCCGCGTGGCTACCTGATTGCAGTCTTCATCAGAAGCCTTGTGCAAAAAGAATAAAAGGAAAAACTTTTAGGGGAACCGCAGTTCCCAGCAGGGAACCAGGTCTAACTCCTTGCACTATGCAGAAGAAAACTGATATGCTATGCAGGGCTGAAGGGTTATGTGCTGAGTATGGAAGGCTCCCTGGGAGGGGCCAGCTTTGCTTTCTGAACTTTTTTTCTGCCTAGTCTACTCCTACCGTAGTAAAAAGGTACATAACCCACGCGTCATGGCTGCGTCTGTCCATGAACGTAAGAGAAATCATAAAGTCCAAAGTGCAAAAGTTCATATAAATTACAAAAGGTGAATTCATAGACTAGAAATAGTCCAACTGTGTAATTCCAAAGAAGTGCTTCAATAGATGTAGATCACCATGCAGCACCCAAAGTGCAAAGATCCACCACCGTCTAAACTGGGGGCTTACCGGATACTGTGGACTTGAACAGGCATATACCTGTCAAGTATATCATGCTTTGTGGTAAAACCACTGAAATCCTCAGGAAGAACCACACATCACACACCTGGCTGAAGAGCGACTAGTAGATTGAATGGAAGAAAGGAACAGGTTCATGTACCAAAGGTTGCCCTTAGTGTCTCATCACCAAGCTCCACATAGCGTAAATCCACTTAACTGCATACAACTTATTAAAAGGAAAAGGAACACTCACATGCTCAGATAAAATGAGTGCTTTTGGTATAAAATCAAGGTCCAAATGGCACAATAGCAGAACAAACCGACGCGTTTCATCTTAAGACATCATCTGGGGTAGTTTGCCTCTTGTGCCAACATACATTTATAGAGAATGCTCAATAAGCACCAACCTATAAGTCAGGCCTCGACAAACTCCGGGCGACAGGTCACCATGGCGACCAGAAATCGCGTCCTAGCGAGTGACTGCTGTTCCTTCTATCACTATGTTAAAACAGCGTGTCAGATTCAGCGAGAGCAGAGAGCCCTTCTCTGCTTAATCTAAGAGCTGTTAAACTTGGCTGGCTGCCTGGAATAGTTGTTGATAGTTAGAAGAATAAACACAACAATGTATCTTCTTCTTTCAAATCAATGATCTCCGGGCTATCAGGAAAGTTTAACCATTTAAAGACTAAAACCTCTCTCATATTAGTGGCTTACAAGTAAAAATCCAGTATTTTCTGCTAGAAAATGACTTGGAACCCCCAAACATTATATATTATTTTTTAGCAGAGACCCTAGAGAATAAAATGGCGGTTGTTGCAATATTTTATGTCACATGGTATTTGTGCAGCGGTCTTTCAAGCGCAATTTTTTGGAAAAAAATACACTTTTAATGAATAAATTTAACTAAACAGTAAAGTTAGCCCATTTTTTTTTTTTTTTGTATAATATGAAAGACGATGTCACACCGCGAGAAACGTGACCTTTATTCTAAGCAACAAAATTGTGATAAAGCCCTGAGTACCATCAACAATTACCACTCTATGTGCAGCTGGGCTCCAGTATTTCATGGTGACCGGAAACCCACCAGAGCAATGAAAAGTCACTGTGGGGGACACACATGTAGGCAGGAAGTGGCTGCAAATAGGCAGCATAAGATCAGCAGCGCTGGAATACTTTTCAAGTTGGGTGGTAAAAATGTGCAGTAGAGACATGTTTTTGCCACCCTTAAGCTCCATTAGGCAGCAGATGAGGGTGTTTTACATGCCGCAGTCACGATGCATTCGGCATAATAAGGAGTTTCCCCCATAACAAATTTTTTAGTGTCACTCTTTCTGGCCAGCCTATAACCCTGATGTAATGGGAGGTACTGACTGGCTGCTCTGCTGTGAGTAAGTTAGGGTTAGGGGCGCAAATTACTTGTCTTACCCTGGGGGGCGCTGACAACCCAACACTACGCTATAAAAAACTGGCTCCTAGATTCAAGGCAAATTTGTCAAGCCCTGCTATAAGTGACACAGGTTGGTGCTTATTCACAATTTGAGCATTATCTATATTTTATATGGACTTTTCCACTTTGGACTTTATGATTTTTGCATTGTGCACGTTAATGTTTTGCACCATATAGTTGCATATATCCAGTTGTAATTAGCTGATGGTATTGTTGTCACAGTTGTATGACACTAAGTATATTTGCACTTTAAACATTTTCATACACTTGTATCTGTTCACATATCAGCTACATTGGTGGTTATATTCATGATCCCAAATACACAAATCTAGCGCTGCACTTACTTCACATACCATTTTTTACAATTTTGTCCATTGTTGTGCTTGCTGCTTAATTTATTTTCCTTGGAGTTTTGCGCGGTATTACTCCTAATTTTATGTACAAGAAACAAACACAAAAGGGCACACTAGACCAGTGCATTATCCCACAATGTTAACCCATTAACAAAATGTCATAAGCATACTCACAAACGTGTGGATAATAAATGCTCATCAAGCTTCTCGTCTGTAGCTCAACAGTCCTAGCACTGTGTACTGCAGGGTTCGGGGGGACCTTACCGGGGCCCAAACTGGCTGGCACGTTTAGAAGGTAGAACCTTCTTCATCAGAGCCAAACCATACATGAGGTATGTAAACTGTCTACACTTCTAGCAAGGGCAATATTTAACTTTAGTCAAAGCTGTAGATTTTATTTATCTACAGACGACTTGTATCTGCATAGGCAGTTTTTTGCTAAAAGGTGAACTATACCTTAACCACTTTAGATCTGCGCTATTGCCGAAGTACGGCTCCAGCGCAGATCTGAAATGCCGGGACGACGTCCATGGACGTCGTCCCCTGTGCACGCTCCTCGCGCACCCCCTGGTGGCAGCGGCGGCGCACGCCGTGCGAGCGTGCCCGTGGCTCGGGTGGACTTGATGTCCGCCTGGACCCGCCAATCTCTTTCAGGAGCCTCAGAACGGGGAACCACCGATGTAAACACGGCGGTTCCCCATTCTGTGACAGGGGACATAGCAGATCTACTGAGCCCTGTCACTGGGATCAGTTAGATCTGTTATGTCCCGACCAGCCCCGCCCCCCCACAGTTAGAACACACCCAGGGAACATTTGTTAACCCCTTCACTGCCCCCTGCAGGTTAACCCCTCCAATGCCAATGACATTTACACAGCAATCAGTGGATATTTAAATTTCTGATCGCTGTATAAATGTCATTGTCCCAAAAATGTGTAAAAACTGTCCGACATGTCTGCTGCAATATCGCAGTCCCGATAAAAATCGCAGTTCGCCGCCATTACTAGTAAAAAAAAAAAAAAAAATAATAATAAAAACGCCATAAATCAATTCCCAGTTTGTAGACGCGATAACTTTTGCACAAACCAATCAATATACGCCAATTGCGATTTTTTTTTTATACCAAAAACATGTAGAAGAATAAATATCGGCCAAAACTGATGAATCATTTTTTTAATGGATTTGTACTTTAGCAAAAAGTAAAAAATATTGTTTTTTGCAAAATTGTCACTCATTTTTTGTTTATAGCGGCGATCAGAAATGACGCAGCAGTGATCAAATACCACCATAAGAAAGCTCTATTTGTGGAAAAAAAAAAAAGACGCAAATTTTATTTGGGTACAACGTTGCACGACCGCGCAATTGTCATTCAAAATGCGACAGCGCTGAAAGCCAAAAATTGGTCTGGGCAGGAGGGGGGTTTAAGTGCCCAGTAAGGAAGGGGTTAAACTCATCATCCCGGCTTCTGCTTGCTACCCCCTAGCCCTCTACACTTCAATAACAGCTCAGTGGTTGCTGCAGGTATCTGCCCAGCCAGTGATTATGTGAGAGAATTCTTGCCGGGTGCACTTTTTCCACAGATAATTACTGGGGGGGGGGGGGGGGTTGTTGGGCATTAAAAAGATAGTGCAGTTAGTGGTAGTGTAGGGTCCTGCTTAAAAGAAGAGTCCACCCTGTCGTGCTCAACACAAGGTTCATTCATAAGCCTGAAGAATAGAAAAGCCAGTTTAGACTTAGCCAAAAAACATCTAAAAAAGCCAGACCAGTTTTGGAAAAGCATTCTTTGGATGGATGAAACTAAGATTAATCTGTACCAGAATGACAGGAAAAAAAAAAAAGTGTGGAGAAGGCTTGGAACAGCTCATGATCCAAAGCACACAACATCATCTGTGGTCACATGGTGGAGGTGGTGTTATGACATGGGCATGAATGGCTTCCAGTGGCACTGGGTCATTGGTGTTTATTGATGATGTGACAGAAGACATAAGTAGCCGGATGAATTCTGCAGTGTTTAGAGATACAGTTGTGCTCATAAGTTTACATACCCTGGCAGAATTTATAATTTCTTGGCCATTTTTCAGAGAATATGAATGATAAAACAAACATTTCTTTCACTCATGGTTGGTGTTTGGCTGAAGCCATTTATTATCAATCAACGGTGTTTACTCTTTTTAAATCATAATGACAACAAACTACCCAAATGACCATGATCAAAAGTTTACATACCCCAGTCCTTAATACCGTGTATTGCCCCCCTTTAACATCAATGACAGCTTGAAGTCTTTTGTGGCATTTCTGGATGAGGCTCTTCATCTTCTCAGGTGATAAAGCTGTCCATTCCCCTTTGGCAAAAAGACTCCAGTTCCTGGAAATTCCTGGGCTGTCTTGCATGAACTGTATGTTTGAGATCTCCCCAGAGTGGCTCAATGATATTGAGGTCAGGAAACTGAAATTGTCACTCCAGAACCTTCACTTTATTAAGCTGTAGCCAATGACAGGTTGACTTGGCCTTGTGTTTCGGATCATAGTCATGTTGGAATGTCCAAGTACGTCCCATGCGCAGCTTCCTGGCCGATGAATGCAAATGTTCCTCCAGTATTTTTTGACAACATACTGCATTCATCTTGCCACCAATTTTGACCAAATTTCCTGTGCCTTTGTAGCTCACACATCCCCAAAACATGAGCGATCCACCTCCGTGATTTACAGTAGGAATGGTTGACCTTTCATCATAGGCCTTGTTAACTCCTCTCCAAATGTAGCGTTTATGGTTGTGGCCAAAAAGCTCAATTTTGGTCTCATCACTCCAAATGACTTTGTGCCAGAAGGTTTGAGGCTTGTCTCTGTGCTGTTTGGCGTATTGTAAGTGGGATACTTTGTGGCATTGCTTAGTAATGGCTTTCTTCTGGCAACTCCACCATGCAGCCCATCTTTCTTCAAGTGCCTCCTTATTGTGCATCTTGAAACAGCCACACCACATGTTTTCAGAGAGTCCTGTATTTCACCTGAATTTATTTGTGTGCTTTTCTTTGCATTCCAAACAATTTTCCTGGCAGTTATGGCTGAAATTTTAGTTGGTCTACCTGATCGTGGTTTGGTTTCAACAGAACCCCTCATTTTCCATTTCTTAATTAGTTTGAACACTACTGATTGGCATTCTCATTTTTTTG
>BLSH010476140.1:60193-84889 GCA_018402905.1 Glandirana rugosa
GTCGACTTGGCCTTGTGTTTTGGATCATTGTCATGTTGGAATGTCCAAGTAAGTCCCATGCGCAGCTTCCTGGCTGATGAATGCAAATGTTCCTCCAGTATTTTTTGATAAAATACTGCATTCATCTTGCCATCAATTTTTGACCAAATTCCCTGTGCCTTTGTAGCTCTCACATCCCCAAAACATCAGTGATCCACCTCCGTGTTTCACAAGACTTGTTGACTCCTCTCCAAATGTAGCGTTTTTGGTTGCGGCCAAAAAGCTCAATTTTGGTCTCATCACTCCAAATGACTTTGTGCCAGAAGGTTTGAGGCTTGTCTCTGTGCTGTTTGGCGTATTGTAAGTGGGATACTTTGTGGCATTGCTTAGTAATGGCTTTCTTCTGGCAACTCCACCATGCAGCCCATCTTTCTTCAAGTGCCTCCTTATTGTGCATCTTGAAACAGCCACACCACATGTTTTCAGAGAGTCCTGTATTTCACCTGAATTTATTTGTGTGCTTTTCTTTGCATTCCAAACAATTTTCCTGGCAGTTATGGCTGAAATTTTAGTTGGTCTACCTGATCGTGGTTTGGTTTCAACAGAACCCCTCATTTTCCATTTCTTAATTAGTTTGAACACTACTGATTGGCATTCTCATTTTTTTGGATATCTTTATATCCCTTTCCTGTTTTATACAGTTCAACTACCTTTTCCCACAGATCCTTTGACAATTCTTTTGTTTTCCCCATGACTCAGAATAAAGAAACGTCAGTGCAGCACTGGATGAAACATGCAAGGGTCTGTCAGGAGTCCAGAAACACATTGACCTTTTATACACACACCAATTACAAGCAAACAGATCACAGGTGAGGATGGTTACCTTTAATAGCCATTCAAGCCCCTTTGTGTCAACTTGTGTGCATGTTATCAGGCCAAAATCACCAGGATATGTAGACTTTTGATCAGGGTCATTTGGGTCGTTTCTGTTGTCATTATGATTTACTCACTTGCATACTGGGCACTTAAACCCCCCTCCTGCCCGGACAAATTTTCAGCACTTTCACCCTTTGAATGACAATTGCGCGGTCGTGCGACGTTGTACCAAAACAAAATTGACATCCTTTTTTTCCCCACAAATAGAGCTTTCTTTTGGTGGCATTTTTATTTTTTTTGCGCTCTAAACAAAAAAAGAGCGACAATTTTGAAAAGAGAACGATTTTTTTTTACTTTTTGCTAGAATACATATCCAAAATTAAAAAAAACAGGATTTTTTACTTACCGTAAAATCCCTTTCTCTGAGTTCATTGAGGGAAACAACAGCTCATGGACTATTGGGTTATGCTGCCCTCTTCAGGGTAGACTAGGCAGAACAGGCAGTTTTTTTTTTTTTTGTGTTAAAAGACACAGCCCCTCACAGGGGCCAGTCCTCACTGGCAGCAACCCTCCACCCTGCAACAGCTAGCACAGTTCGTAACAAGCAGTACAAACATGAACAGGAGGGGTGGGTGCTGTGTTCATCAATGAACTCAGAGAAAGCGATTTTACGGTAAGCGAAAAATCCCGTTTTCTCTTTCGTTCACTGACACACAGCAGCTCATGGACTATTGGGACGTCCCAAAGCAGTGTCCAAATGAGGGGTGGGTAACGGAACAACAAAAAAAAAAATTCACCCAACAGAACCCTCTTTGAGGAACCAGAAAATGCGTCTCACATGGCCGCTTGCAAAACTTTGCGGCCAAATGCGGCATCCGAGGATGCCAAAGCATCAACTTTGTAAAATTTTGAAAAGGTGTGCATGGAGGACCAAGTAGGTGCCTTACACACTTGAGACACAGACGCCTGATGTCAGAATGCCCAG
Organism: Glandirana rugosa; assembly: GCA_018402905.1. NCBI lineage: Eukaryota > Metazoa > Chordata > Amphibia > Anura > Ranidae > Glandirana > Glandirana rugosa. The sequence goes on from BLSH010476140.1 coordinate 62,034, forward strand.
TAAGTGCTAATCGCCTTGGTAGAGTGAGCTGTGACCGGGAAAGGAGGCTCTAGACCAGGAGTGACCAAACTACGGCCCTCCAGCTGTTGCAGAACAAGTCCCATGAGGCATTGTAAAACTATAACATTCACAGACATAACCAGGCATGATGGGAATTGTAGTTCCAGAACAACTGGAGGGCCATAGTTTGGACACCCCTGCTCTAGACCCTTAACAGCATAGGCTCGGGTCACTGTTTGTCTGATCCAATGAGAAATAGTGGCCGACGAGGCCGCCACATCTTTGCGTGGACCATCCACCACTACAAACAGTGCATTCGACCTCCGAAAGGAGGCCGCAGTCGCCAGATACACCTGCAAGGCCTGAACAACATCCAGGGAGTGCAAAGCAACCTCCTTAGGGTGAGACGGGCGCAGGCAGAGCGAAGAAAGGACAATGTCCTCATTGATATGGAAAGACTACACCACCTTCGGCAAGAAGGAACTTGACGGGCGCAAAACCGCCTTATCCTTGTGTAGTACCAGATATGGAGACCTACAGGACAGAGCCGCCAACTTGGGCACCTGCCGAGCAGATGTGATAGCTACCAGGAAAGCCACCTTTTGCGAAAGCAACTGTAGCGAGACCTCCCTGATATTCTCAGACGTGGCTTCTGAAGCATCGAGAGGACCAGATTAGGGTTCCATGGCGCCAGAGGCGACCGTACTTTGGGAGGGGGGAAGACATGTTGAACCCCCTGCACGAAAGTGCGGATCAAAGAGTGCGTCGCCAGTGGACGATGAAAAAAAAAAAAAAGATCGCCAGGGCAGAAATTAATAGTACTCAACGCCAGCATCTGGTCGAGACCCCTCTGTACAAAAGCCAGAACCTGAGATACCGAAAAAAAGCAGGGTATCCACCCCCCATTCTTGCACCAGGCGATGTAAGCCCTCCAGGTGCGGTGGTAAATCTTTCGGGAAGTGGCCTTATGTTCCCTGAGCATGGTGGGGGTCACTGAGTCCAAGACCCCTCGATCCCTCAACACCTGGGATTCAATAGCCAGGCTGTTAAAGCCAGAGAGGGTAAAGCAGGATGCAAGATGGGACCCTGGGACAGGAGATCCTTGCGAAGTGGTTGTCGCCAGGGGATGTCCACCACCATTCGTACCACGTCGGCGTACCAGGGGCGCCTTGGCCAATCTGGAGCTATGAGAATAGTCGTATGGCCTCCGCTTCTCTGCGCAGTAGGCGTGGAAGCAACTTGAGAAGGGGAAAGGCATAGATGAGCCTAGAACGAGCCCACGGAGCCACTAGAGCATCTGCCGCGTCCGCCAAGGGATCCCTGGTCATGCTCACAAAGGCCTGCACCTTCTGATTGAGACAAGACGCCAACAGGTCCATGTCTGGTGTAACCCACCTCAGAAAAATCTGATTGAACACGTCTGGGTGAGGGACCACTCTCCTTGGTCCAACCCCTGACGACTGAGGTAGTCCGCTTGCCAGTTCTCTATGCCTGGAATGTGGATGGCAGAGATTGCCTGCGTGTGGAGTTCTGCCCACCGCAGAATGTGAGCTACCTCTGAGGCTGCAGCCAAGCTTCTTGTCACGCCCTGGTGATTCACGTATGCCACTGCCGTGGCATTGTCTTGACTGAATCCGGACAGGGCACCCGTGCAGCCTCCTCGTCCAATGGGAGAGGCAGCGCCTGATGGCACGAAGTTCCAGGACATTGATCGGGAGACGAGACTCCTCCGGGGATCATCAGCCTTGGGCCGACAACAAGCCTAGAACTCCCCCCCAGCCGGTCAGGCTGGCATCCATCGTAACCACCGTCCAATGAAGGGGGAGGAACAACTTTCCCAGCTGAAGGGCCGGAGCTGGCAGCCACCAGAGCAGTGAATTCCTGGTCTGTCGGTCCACCCTGATCAACTGATCCAGGGCCGATGGGGACTTGTCCCACTTCAGGAGAATCTCCAGCTGCAGAGCACGGGTGTGACACTAGGCGTATGGAACCGCCTCAAAGGTGGATACCATGAGCTCCAGGATCCGCATGGAAAAGCGCAGGGAGGACTTTTTCTGGGACAACAGGGACCAAAACGCCGACTGAAGCGTCTGTAGCTTGGTCGGGGGAAGTAAAAACCTTTGCCTGGGCCATATCTAAGATCAGGCCCAGATACTCCAACTGGTGAGACAGAGTCAGCACCGATTTTGGGAGATTGATCACCCAGCCGAACTCCTGCAGAGTGTGCATGGCAATTGTCATATTGTCCCTCAGGGCTCGAGCCGACTCCGCTCACAAGAGGAGGTCGTCCAGGTACACCACCACCGCAATGCCCCTCTGTTTCAGCAGAGCCAGAACTGGGGCCAATAGCTTGGTGAAGACCTGAGGCGCAGAGGCCAGGCCAAACGGGAGAGGCACAAACTGATAGTGATGCTCCCCGACCGCAAAGCGCAGAAAGCCCTGGTGCCGAGCGCATATGGGAATATGCAGGTACGCGTCTGATGTCGAGGGAAGCCAGGGAATCGCCCTGGTGCAGTGCCACCACCACAGAGCGGACAGACTCCATCCTGAACTTTCGCACACGTACTGTACAAAGCAGTTGAGGGCCTTTAGGTCCAGGATCGGCCGTACCCCATCCTTCTTTGGGACCACAAACAGGTTGAAGTAAAACCCTCGGAAACGTTTTGAGGCCGGGACAGGAATCACTACCCCTTGACGAAGTGGGTCCTGCACCGCCCCCAGAGGGGCCTGCAGCCTGCGCAGGAGCAGCCGCATATTTGAGGCAAAGAACCTGTCCGGAGGATGGGAACAAAACTATTTTGTACCAAGACAAAGTCACCTCGTGCACCCAGCGATCCGAAATGTGGGAAGTCCACTGGTCCGCAACCCCCAGGAGACGTCCCCCCACCCGAAGGACGGGTGGGGGCAACCCTTCATGCTGAGGACTTGTCCTCCGGCTTGTCACGTTTACGCTGCCAGGGATGCCTCTGTCCACCCGCGGGAGCCTTAGCGGGCTGTGAGCCCTTGCCCAAGTGGGACGTACGAAAAAGAGGGACCCGGTCTGCGACGGGGCTCCTTACTCCTAGTCTCTGGAAGAAAGGTGCTCTCTTCCCACCTGTGAGATCCTTTATAATCTCATCAAGTGTGGTTCCAAAGAGCCGCCCACCCTGAAAAGGCAAGTCCGCCAGGGCCTTCTTAGATGTCTGGTCCGCCGACCAACACTTCAGCCAGAGCAAAAGCCTGACAACCACAGAGAAGGTGGTCGATTTTGACAACACGGGGGCCGCATCAGATATTTAAGCCCTTGGACGAGCTGGTCAGCGAGCTCCACACATTCAGGAGAAACTTTTACATTGCTCAATTCGCGGTGCAATAGCTTTGCCCATTCTGTGAGTGCTTGCGACACCAGAGGGGAGGCCAACACAGGCCGCATAGCTGACCCTGCCAGAACAAACAGATCTGGCGACAGCCTTGGCTTTCCTATCAGCCAAACGTCCTTAAACGACGGTGTGCCTTCCGCCGGAATCGTGGTCGCTTTATTCAGGCAAGACACCGGGGGATCAACCATGGGGGGTGTTTAGCAGTGCTTTTACATTGACATTTATCTGCTTATTACCATAATTCTTACATGCGGTTTCCAACACAATGTTTTGAAATATGTTGTTTTTTTACTTGTTTTATAGCTGCTTTCACTTGTTTAAAGCGGTTTTCTAGTCTGACCCCTTTCACGGTTCATAGTGCGCTGTCACATATCCTCCCAAGTGTCTTGCGACTGCCGAAATGCCCGTCCAATTTATGGTCATGACAAAGTTCAAAGATGGTTAAGCCCGTCTTTCAGTATCAGTCGAGGGTCAGGTGGTGTGGTGAAGCTGGTTAGAGCTAGTCTGAGCCAAGATAGCAGGTCCTCTTGAGACAACAAGAAGCTCTGGGAGGGAAGGATGGTGTCTGGTGGGGTCAGATTTCCAGATTCACAGAACATCCTGGATAGAGCGGCCGGCTTAGTATTCCTTGACCCAGGCCTGCAGGTGATGTGTAGTTGTAACCTGAAGAAAAAAGAGTGCCCATCGTGACTGACGGGGTTTCAGTCTTTTTGCAGTCTGGAGGTACTCAAGGTTCTTGTGTTCGGTAAAGACCAGAATAGGGTGTGCGGCTCCTCCCCAACAAATACCTCCATTCCTCCAAGGCGGATTTGATCGCCAGCAGCTCTCGATCCCCAACATCATAGTGGGTCTCTGGTGGCGAGAGCTTTCGTTTGCAAAGCCTACGAACCGATGTACCCCTTTCTTGTCTACTGGTGCAGGCCAATCCAGGATGGTGGAGACTTTTTGTGGATCCATCGTGACTCCAGAGACTGAAATGATGAGGCCCAAGAAAGGGATGCTGGAGCGTTCAAACAAAACACTTGTCGGCCTTTGCATACAGTTCGTGTTGCTGTAAACGCTCTAGGATGCACTTGACATGCCTGCGGTGTTCTTCCAGGTTTGACGAGGTGGTCTTCTAGGTAGATTATAAGTAACTGGTCCAGGTAGTCCCTGAATACGTTGTTTACCAGGTGCCGAAAGGTGGCCGGGGCGTTGCAGAGCTGAAGAGCATAACCAAGTATTCGTAGTGGCAGAATCTCGTTCTGAAGCCCGTATTCCATTCGCCACCCTCTCGGATGCGAATGAGGTTATATGCCCCATGGAGATCCAGGTTGGAGAAAATGGTAGCAGCGCCCAGTCGCTGGAACAGCTCGGGTACTAGGGGTAAGGGGTAGCGGTTTTAGATGGTAATTTTGTTGAGGTCCCGGTAGTCTATACATGGTCTCAGAGACCGGTCCTTCTCAACAAAGAATATTCCCGCTCCAGCAGGGGACGTGGACGGCCGGATAAATCCCTTTTATAGATTTTCATCTAGATAAGCCTTGAGGGACTTTAGTTCTCCCTCGGACAGCGGGTAAATCCTGCCGAAAGGTACTTCTGTACCTGGCAATAGCTCGATGAGGTGTTCGTAAGAAGGGGGCAGACAAGCTAAATACATCCAGGAAGTCATGATATGCTGGGGGGACTGCATATCGAGTTTCCTGGTCAGGGTCCAGACATAGGACAGAGGGAGGAGACTCCTGGGGTAGCTGTAGGCAGTGGTGCCGGCAGTAAACCGACGTGAACAGAATGTCCCCTGTAGCCCAATTAATGTCGGGGCAGTGTGCACGCAGCCATGGGAGGCCGAGAATGACTGGGAAAAGTGGGGACGCAATAGCATCCAGAAAGCAGGTACTCTGAGTGGCCAGTGACAGTCTTGGCGAGGAGGGGAATGGTCTCATGGGTAACTGTAACTGACTTGATGATTGATCCGTCGGCCAAGCGGATGACCATCCGGTGGGCCTTGGGTCTAAGGGGGATCTGGTGGTGTGCTGCGAAGGACAAGTCCACAAAGCAGCTGCAGGTGCCTGAGTCCAGGGTGACTGGGACTTGGATACTCCCATTGGGGAGTTGAAGAGACAGGGAAAGCATCAGGATGTGTTGCCTTGTGGGGCAAGGACAGGACCACTCCCTTGGGGGAGATGGGACACTTACCTGGGCACGACCTGACACGATGCCCAGAACCTTCACAATACAGGCACAGATTGTGGCTGAGACGCCTGTCTCTCTCTTCAGAGGTGAGTGGCGAGCGTGGGTGCTCACTGTACTTGAGTTCCGGCTGGTTTCCTGCAGACCGCTCGGCCCTGCGTTCTCGCAGACGGCGGTCAACCTGGATGGCCAGGTTAATCAGAGCCTCAAGGGATTGGGGTGTCCCTACTCGGGTCAATTCATCCTTCAGCGGCTCAGATAGGGCCAACCCAGAATTGGTGGTGGAGAGCCGCATCATTCCACGCCATGTCAGCAGCCCAACGCTAGAATTTTGCGATGTAATCTTCCGCCATGCGGTGACCCTGCTGACGTGCATGGAGAGCTGCCTCTGCGGTTGCGGCCAGGTGGGGGTCCTCAGAGTAGTGCCATGGTCCAGAAGAATAGGTTCAGATCAGCCATTTCAAGGGAAGCCCTGATAGAGTAAACAGGGGCTCGGGAGTGCAGGGAGGCACGAGGGTCGGACTGGGTCACTGGTGATGTGCAGGTCCGTGAGAAGCTTGTGTAAGCAGAAGCGTAGGGATGAGGCCGGGACAGTAACAGGCTGGCGGAGCAGTACAGAAGGATCAGGCAGGAGAATAGTCGGGCACAGGATGCAGAGTTCGTTAACAGGTGGGCAGCAAAGTACAAGGGAGCAGGTAGAGTGGTCGTGGAAGCCGAGGTAAGTGCAGGCGGAGATCAACAGCAGGGTCAAGACAAGCCGGGTCACAGGAACAGATAATCAGAGTAACAGGTCGCTTCAGGAACACACAAACGCTGTAGAACGGACAGCACTTGCTTCCTGGTGCTGTCTGCTTATTGGCACCATTGCGGTACACACGCACGCGCACACGCTACGTGCGCCCGCACATAGGCAATCCAATGGCCTGAGAAGGTTCCTTACAGGCTAGATCTGATTCCCAGTGTAGATGCGGTGCTGTTTTTGTGAATAAGCATTTTTGGTGGAGTTGACTGTAAAAATAGGATTTTTTGACTTACCGTAAAATCCTTTTCTCTGAGTTCATTGACAGATGCAGCCCTCTTATTCTTGACATGTGGGGTTTATGCACCTTTTAGTAGGAGTAGACTAAGCAGAACAAAGTTCAGAAAAAGCAAAGCTGGCCCCGCCCAGGGGGCTGTCCTCACTTCGTGTATAACCCCTCCACCCTGCAAAGCACACCAGTTCGTAACAAGCAGTACAAGCTCAACAGAGGGGTGGGTGCTGCATCTGTCAATGAACTCAGAGAAAAGGATTTTACGGTAAGTCAAAAAATCCTATTTTCTCTTACGTTCATTGACAGACGCAGCCCTCTTATTTTTGACATGTGGGGACTTCCCAAAGCAGTGTCAAACCAAAGAGGGGTGGGTAAATAACCACTGTACCCAACAGAATTTTCCGGGAGGCGCCAGCCGCGCCTACACCGCCGCCTGCAAAACTTTGCGGCCAAAAGCAGCATTCACAGATGCTGACACATCAACTTTGTAAAACTTAACAAACGTGTGCACAGAGGCCCCACCTTGCACACCTGAGTCACCGACGCTTAGTGTCTGAAAGCCCAGGAAGTACTAATCGCCCTGGTGGAATGAGCCGTGACTGGAAAGGGGGGTTCTTACCCCCGAACAGCATACGCATGGGTCACAGTCTGTCTGATCCAACGGGATACAGTAGCCGACGAGGCCGCCAAAACTTTGCGTGGACCATCCGTCAGCACAAAAAGCACATCCGACCTCTGAAAAGGAGCCGTTGCTGACAAATACACCCGCAGGGCCCTCACTACATCCAAGGAATGCAAGGCAATCTCCTTAGGATGTGACGGGCGCTGGCACAACGATGGGAGGACAATGTACTCAATGTGAAAAGAGGAGGCCACCTTCGGTAGAAAAGAATGGGAAGGGCGCAGCACCGCCTTATCCTCACGTAGGACCAAGTAGGGAGGCCTACATGGCAAAGCCGCCAATTCAGACACCTGCCTAGCGGATGTGATGGCCACCAAAAAGGCCACCTTTTGCGACAGCAGTTGCAAGGAAATATCCCTGATCTTTTCATATGGCGGTTTCTGCAGTACCGAAAGTACCAAGTTCAAATCCCACGGTGCCAGAGGCGACCGCACCTGAGGAGCCACATGATGTACACCCTGTACAAATGTACGAATCAAAGAATTGACGCTGAAACAGAGTCGCCAGAGCAGAAATCTGTCCTTTGAGTGTACTCAATACCAACTTGTGATCCAGGCCTTGCTGAAGAAAGGCCAGCACCCGAGTCACCGAAAAAGAATGGGGGTTCAAATCCCCCGCCTCGCACCAGGCAATGTAAGCTTTCCAGGTGCGATGATAAAAGTGCACTTGCGCACCTTAAGCATGGTGGGGATCACTGACTCAGAGACACCCCTATCCCTCAGTACCTGGGACTCAATAACCAGGCCGTCAAAGCCAGCGAGGGTAAAGCAGGGTGCAGGTGGGTCCCTGCGAGAGCAGATCTTCGCGAACCGTGAGCCGCCAGGGAACATCTCTTACCATCCGCACCACGTCGGCATACCAAGGACGCCGAGGCCAATCCAGAGCCATCAGGATTGTCGGGGTTCCCTCCACTTCTATCCTGCGCAGCAGCCGCGGTAGAAGTTTGAGAGGAGGAAAAGCGTACAGAAGCCTGTACTGGGACCATGGGGCCACCAGGACGAAGGTCTGCACCTTGTGAATGAATCTGGACGCCAGGAGATCCACATCTGGCGTGCCCCACATTTTGCAAATCTGGCGGAACACCTCTGGATGCAGGGACCATTCTCCCTGATCCAGAGTCTGGCGACTGAGAAAGTCCGGCTTTCAATTTTCTACGCCTGGAATGTAGATGGCAGAAATTGCTGGCACGTGAAGTTCTGCCCACCTCAGAATGTGGGCTGCCTCTGCTGCCGAGCTCCTTGTTCCGCCTTGATGGTTCACGTACACCACCGCGGCGTTGTCCGACTAAACCCGAACCGGGAGGCCGCACAGCCTTGCCGACCAGTGGGAGAGGCAGAGCTTGATCGTCCTTAGCTCCAACACATTGATTGGAAGGCGAGATTCCTGCGCCGACAGATGCCCAAGGACTCCTCCCCAGCCCGATAGGGTGGCGTCCATCGTGACTATCCACCACTCCAGGGGAAGGAACAACTTCCCCAAAGTCAGTGCCGGGGCCCGAAGCCACCAGGTCAACGACCCCCTGATCAGCTGATCCAGAGACAAGGGAGACTTGTCCCACTGCAGCAGAATCGCTCGCTGTAGGAGCCGGGTGTGACTCTGGGCGTACGGTATCGCCTCGAAAGCCGAGACCATGAGCCCCAACACCCGCATACAGAACCGTAAGGAGGACCATTGACGTGACAGCAGGGTTCGCACCACTGCTTGCAGGGTCAACAACTTGGCCAGAAGTAGAAATACCTTCGCCTGCTCCGTGTCAAATATCAAGCCCATATCTTGTATGCGACAGGACGGGGTCAATGTCGACTTCTGTAGGTTGATCAGCCAACCGAAGTCCCTCAGTGAAGTCAGGGTGATAGCAACATTGTCCTCCAGAGCCGGAGCCAGACCGAAGGGAAGTGCCACAAATTGGTAATATAGATCCCCTACCGCAAAAGCGCAGGAAAAGCTGATGCCGGAGACAAATGGGAACATGAAGATAAGCGTCCCTGATGTCCAGAGACGCCATGAAGTCCCCTTGGTGAAGGGCGGCCACGACCGAGCGGACTGATTCCATCCTGAATTTTTGTGCTCTCACAAAGTGATGGAGCGCTTTCAGGTCCAGAACTGGCCTGACCCCACCTTTTTTGGCACCACAGAGGTTCGAATAGAAGCCGTGGAACCTTTCCAATGGAGGGACCGGCACAATTACCCCTTGTTCGGACAGCGTCTGAACAGCCCCCAGCAGAGCTTCCCGATGCCCCGGAGGGAGCCTCAAGTGTGATGGGAAAAACCCGTCTGGGGTAAAGTACTGAACTCTATCCTGTACCCGGAGGACACCACTTCCCACACCCACCGATCGGAGATGCGAGCGGTCCACCGGTCTGCGAACCCCAGAACCCGCACCCCCCCCCCACCCGAGTCTCCTCCGTCTTTTCGGGCTTGCGATGCCAGGGCCGCTTGCCGGACCCCGTGGCAGACTTGCCGGGCCATGAGCCCTTGCCCGCTGAACCGGGCGGACGAAAAAAATACCTCTGGCTAGAGGATGAAGGCCCCCGCTTACGGCGGTAATCCTGCTGCTTGGGTTCTGGAAGAAAAGTAATCATCCCTCCCGGTGAAATCCTTAATGATTTCATCCAGTTGTGCCCCGAAAAGACGACCACCCTGAAAAGGGAGGTCCGTGAGGCCCTTTTTGGACGCGTGGCCACGAGACCAACACCGCAACCTCAATAACCGTCTTATAATGACTGCAAAAACAGACATCTTTGACAGCATAGGGAGCAGGTCCAAAGCTGCGTCACACAGGTAACGGAGACCCTGCCCCAGGTGGTCTGCCCACTGCAAAGCCTCAGGAGAGCACCTGTAGCCCAAAGCATTGTGCAACTCCGTCCCACATTCTGTGAGCGACTGCGCCACCATGGCCGACGCCAGAGCCGGCCTCATGGCCGTCCCCCGCCACCACGAATAATGCCTTAGACACCGCCTCTGTCCGGCTTTCGGCCGGATCCTTAAAGGATTGTGACCCTTCCAACGGAATGATCGTTGCCTTATTCAGGCAAGCCACCAGAGGGTCCACTGCGGGGGATGCCCACTTCTTCAAAAGGCTGTCCTCAAAAGGATAGCGTACTGAAAAACATTTGGGCAGTGAAAAGGAATTCTGCGGACGCTGCCATTCCTTGTACACAAACTGGTCAAAAAATTGGACATAAGGAAACACCTCAGGGGTCCGTGTCGGTTTAAGAGATCCACAAACGTAGGTAGTCTCTTGCGACTCCCCAGCCTGGTCCAGCCGCAACGACTCACGGATGTCGGTGATCAGGGAGGCCACTAACGCCCTTTTGCGCGCTACTGAGGCCCCCTGGTCCTCCTCCTCACCGTCTGAGGGCTCCAATTCACCATCCGAAAGCTCCACAGGGGTTCCTGTGACCACAGAGCCCCCTTCCAGTTCAGATTCCTCTTCAGAATAAGGAGGAGGGAGTGGACGCTTTTTAGTCACCCCCCCCCTTGGCACGGCTCGGTGCCCCCCGGGCGAAAAACTCTCCCAAAATGGATGTTAGCCGATCCAGGGGAACCAGAAGTCCCAGGGCAGCTTGTGCTTCTGCAGACCCCACCGGAGAAGAACCCGCAGGTTCAGCCGCCATTGAACCACCGGAACACTTTGAAGGCCTATGGGCCATGACACCCCCACAATGTTGCCCCACCAAACTGCCCCTCAGAGCGACCAGGATATGCCCAGGACGACTCTGCACCACCACCAACACCACAGGGAAAAGTCAGCTATACTTGCTGTTCTGTATGCCCTCCAGTGTCACTGTAGGTGTGCTGTCTGCCACTGCCAAGCTGCTGCCGCTGTGTGCGCACCGCTGATCAGGAAGAGAAAACAGCGCCGACACACACGTTTTCTATCAGTGGGACTTACCAAAAATGGCCGCCGAGCAGTCACAAGAGGCCAAAGCACATGTTAAATATGGTCGCGACTACGGCAAAAAGAAGCCATTAAAATAGCCGCGGCTACGGCAAAATGGCCGCCAGACGCGGCTCAGGCAAAATGGCGGCGATACACGGCGGTACCGCTAGCACGGGGCGGGGAATAGCAAAAAGTAAAACCTTGACCCCAGGACCCTCCACCGGAATTATAGTACCGCTAGTCGCCCCCCCTTCCGCACCCCGGGGGGGGTCACTCACCATTTACGACGCAGCGGGTAGCCACCCGGTAGCAGAACTTTCTCCCTTCAGGTGGAGAGGGATGCTGCAGGCCAGAAACGCCCCTGGACGCGAACGCAGACCGGTCACTTGGACGTAAGTGGGGTTCACCCACTACCTCTCCCCCCCACACGGAACAGGTACGATTCGGCGGACCCCGCTAAAGCTTAGGGTAGCTTGCATCCGTCGGCCGTGCTGGGGAAATTTCAGGATTCTATGTATCCTCTATACCCCAGCAGGCTACTTGATAGCAGTCTTCATCAGATAGCTTGAGAAAAGCAAAAAGAAGAAAAAAATGGGGAACCGCAGATCCCATAAGGGAGCCAGGTCTAACTCCTTGCAGAGCTGGGGGGTTATGTGCTGAGTGAGGACGGCCCCCTGGGAGGGTCAGCTTGCTTTTTTTCTTTTTGCCTAGTCTACTCTTAGTAGGAGGTACATAAACCCCACTTGTCAATATGAAGGCTGTGTCTGTCAGTGAATGTAAGAGAAAGGTATTTATCTGTTAATATTTACTAAAATAATTGCATTTCCATGTTCGGTGTACTGTGGGAGAGCAGATATAGTGACTGCAGGCTCCTGAGGAGAGCAGATATAGTGACTGCAGGATCCTGGAGAGAGCAGATATAGTGACTGCAGGATCCTGGAGAGAGCAGATATAGTGACTGCAGGATCCTGGAGAGAGCAGATATAGTGACTGCAGGCTCCTGGGGAGAGCAGATATAGTGACTGCAGGCTCCTGAGGAGAGCAGATATAGTGACTGCAGGCTCCTGAGGAGAGCAGATATAGTGACTGCAGGCTCCTGGGGAGAGCAGACATCACAGCTTCTCATCATCACTACACCCTCTACACCTTCATCTAGTCCCTTTTCAGACCCTACTTTTTTAGTTCCAGGGGCGAATGCAACTCACGACACGAGCCAACCACAAACGAAATACCTAGACACATGGAACCTTTGTCTGGTTTCAATATTATTCTATCCGAATATGCCCTATCCACAGAAAAAGGAGGCCTTACTATCAAAAAGCCTCAGCTTCTGTCCAAATACAGATGTAGATCCCTTCAAGGTAATAAAAGATCTCAACCTATTCGGGAGAAAATTGATGTATAAAAGCATGTACTCCAAGTCACCACCACCGCCAGCACCCACTGTACAACAATCAGAGGAGGCGGTGGATGATCTGTTGTCACTACTTGAGGAACAGGACCCTACGGACCTACTAGACTCGATAGATATGGAAAGTCTGTTACAAGAACATATTAGTTCCCCAAAAAAATCCCATCCGAACACTCAAATACCCAAAAAGAAATCAGATAAATTCCCGGTTTTGAATTCCAACCCCAATTTGGCTGTCTTATTGATAACCACAGCAGAGATTAAGAAAATAAAGATCCATACCCCTAGACGCAACTTGCCTTAGACACCCTAAAAAAATGCCATGATCTTACGATAAAGCCATCTGATAAAGGCGGTAATATCGTGATCATGAGCATCAATCAATATAAGAACATGTGTCTTGATATCTTAAAAAACAAAGTAGTATAAACCCATGTCCAAATCAACAGTTGAAGAATTCAACGGGCAATTCTATCAAGTGGTGGATGAGGCAAATGCTAATGACTGCATCGATAAAGACACCTGGGGAGTATATCAGAGTTAAGCACCCTAAAATACCCACCTTTTACAGCTCATCCAAAGTTCCCAATTACTCCAGTGCCCCCCCGGAAGACCTATTATTTACGGTAATGGATGCATTACTGAAAATCTTAGTAAATACATTAATGCATACCTGAGGCCCTACGTGATTGGTCTCCCTCCCTATGTATGGGATAAGATTCACCTTCTACAACATCTCGGGGGGATACACACATCACCAGAAGCAATTCTGTTAAGTGTGGACGTAGAGGCCTTATACAGCTCAATCCCCCATCACAAGGGGGTAGCTGTAGTAAAAGACATTCTTTCCCAATCACATAGGGATGATAAAAAATTCAATGCATTCCTAGGGGAATCTCTAAAGTTCATACTTACACATAACGTGTTTACATTTGATGGTTCCCATTTCCTCCAGGTGCAGGGCGTTGCGATGGGGACTTGTTGCGCCCCATCATACGCCAATCTGTACGGAAGTAGGAAGAACCCTCTTCTCGGATGAATTGATGTCGTCTACGCCATGCCACATACAGGCGTGGTTTCGTTATATAGACAACATCTTTCTAATCTGGGAGGGGCCCACTACCTTGTTGGACAATTTTTTGAGACAGATGAATTAGAATTCATTTAATCTCAAATTCACAATGGTGCACAATCCAAGAGTCATTACATTTTTGGATGAGATCATTCACAAAAAGGACGATGGAATCTTATCAAGTGGTTAACATTGTAAACCCACAGCTGAACTCACTATCCTCCATGCTGATAGCTTTCACCCAGCACCTTTGATAAAAATCAATTCCTTTTACCCAATATCTGCGAATGAAACTAAATTGTTCCAATCAAGAAAACTATCTCCTTGAGGCAGCAAAACTTAGAGATAGACTCCTTCAAAGAGGTTACTCCCAAACGTGCCTAAAAAGGGCCTCCAATAGAGCCAGCAACCAATCTCGCCAAAACATTTTTTTTTCTAGCAAAAAGAAAAAAACCGACCAAATCACAAATTACATGCATAATCACAAAATTCAATAAACATCATAAGACCATTCAGAAGATCATTCAAAAACACTGGCATTTGCTTACCTCTGACCCCACACTAAAACCACACATACCGTCTTGCCAAGTCATTAAAAGATCAATTAGTTAAAAGTGAATTCGTTGGTACCTTTAGAGGAGATCCATGTAAGAGAAAGGGTACCTTTACATGTGGGGGATGTCCTTGTCATATGAACACTCAGAGCAACACAGTATTACCATATGGATGCCCTTATAAACCCCAACATTTTGACAACTGTAGGACATCTTACGTAATTTACCTACTCACATGCCAATGTGGAGGTTTCTATGTTGGCAAAACCATCCAGGAGTTTTCCAAGCGAACTTCTAGACACATTGCAAATATGAAGACTGCTAACCCGAAGGCACCGCATGTCCAACGGTGCCACCATAGCTGCTTTACAAGGGTTTCGTTTTTAATCCTTGACAGTATACATCCCAATACCAGAGGTGGAGTTTGGGACAAGGCCCTGCTGCAGCACGAATCACGCTGGACAGCGGACCTTGGGGCCACCTCCTCCCCTGGTCTAAAGGAGCGTCTTAGCTACAGACTGTTCTTGGAGGCATTTGTCTCTGGGGGATGGGATAGAGATAATCAACAATCCACCTAAAATGTGATTGTTTTCCTAGGTAATGCCTATATATAAACGAGGTAAACTGAATAATAGAAAGATGGTACATATATATATGTAATGTTCAGTGCTGCAGAGTTTGGAATTGCGATGACCCCCCCCCCCTTCTTTCTCCCCCTTTTTTCCCAAACCCCCCCATCATCCCTTATTTCAATGGGGGCTCTCCTTTTGGGCACCGCTCCCTTCCCCTGGAGAGAATGGGGTGCGGCTCTCGTCCTTGCACCCGGTTCCCCTTGGGGAGAGGGATATCTCCTGCCTGGCGCACCCAGGTCTGGTGGTCTGGAGATGCTTCCCTCGGTGGGGGCGGTGTGCCTATGGCTGCCTCTTTTCCCCCTGGTTCTCTCCCCCTCCAATTGGACCCTCTGGACCTATACAGCGCCAGTGGGGTCTTTCTGCATGGCACCCCCACATGCCTGGTTATTGGGAGGTGCAGTGCAGAGGGATCCCTGAGGACGTGTTTCTGGGCCCTTGCCATGTCTAGCGTACCCTCCTTTGTCATCTGGTCGATGTTATTTAACTTTTTGTACATGCCAATGACTTTGTTGTCGTTTGCTCCTTTTGCCCGGGTTCCTTGTTGGTGGACTCTGCATTTTGAGAGCGGTGTCGCTCCCGTCCCAATGGTAACCCTTTTGTTTACCCGTTGTTTCTCATACACGATTGAGTCACAATCGAGATGGGCGTGCAGGCGATGAGAGCCTGTTCACACGCCCCGTCACGTGACCGCGCATGTGCAGCCTTTTCGGCCACAACACCGGCGTCGTCACCACGCGCCAAGTACACAGCGGTACTTCTTCTCTATAAAGCCTCCAGCCATGGAGGAGAATTTCACCTACGACCCTCACCTCCTCTGGAGCAATAAGGACCAGGGCGCTTCAGCCACTGAAAAAGTTAACACTGATCCCCAGGGATTCATCCTGCCCCTGACTCGGCCTTCTATACCTTAATCGATTGATATAACTGTGGCAGCCTCTTGCTATGAGGCAGCCCAATACAATTTACTCTTAGATCCTACGTATTCCGCTATGGCTTATTTAATGTGGGATTTCCAACATTTTTCTTGATATGTGCCCATATACAATATGGTCCATTTAATGTGGGTTCTTTAATATTTTTGATATCTGCCATTATGCAAACTGGGATCATATCTTTTTGTTCACATATGTTCTTATTTTAGACATTTGGCTGGACTCCCACTCTGGAAATTTCCGTTTGTGGTGTGGCGGGCCCTTCCGTAATTGGCTTCAGCTTTTCGGGGGGGGTCCATGTAGTGGATAAACTGCCTTTAAAGTCCCATTATTATACCGAAGGAGTACTTAACCAAAAACAGAGATGTTGGCAGAAACAATAGGATCTGTGTGGTAGTTTTAATTTGATATAATGACGGCAGGCTCCTAGGGAGAGCAGATATAGTGACGGCAGGCTCCTAGGGAGAGCAGATATAGTGACTGCAGGCTCCTGGGGAGAGCAGGTATAGTGACTGCAGGCTCCTGGGGAGAGCAGGTATAGTGACTGCAGGCTCCTGGGGAGAGCAGGTATAGTGACTGCAGGCTCCTGGGGAGAGCAGGTATAGTGACTGCAGACTCAAGGGGAGAGCAGATATAGTGACTGCAGACTCCAGGGGAGAGCAGGTATAGTGACTGCAGGGTCCTGGGGAGAGCAGATATAGTGACTGCAGACTCAAGGGGAGAGCAGATATAGTGACTGCAGACTCCAGGGGAGAGCAGATATAGTGACTGCAGACTCCAGGGGAGAGCAGATATAGTGACTGCAGACTCCAGGGGAGAGCAGATAATAGGATTTTTTCGTCTTACCGTAAAATCCTCTTCTCTGAGTTAATTGACAGACGCAGCCTCTTATTCATGACACATGGGATTATGCACCTTTTACCAGGAGTAGACTAGGCAGAACGAAGTTCAGAAAAGCAAGGCTGGGGCCGTCCTCACTCAGTGTATAACCCCTCCACCCTGCAAAGCACAACAGATCTTAACAGAGTATAAACTCAACCACAGAGGGGTGGGTGCTGCGTCTGTCAATGAACTCAGAGAAAAGGATTTTACGGCAAGACAAAAAAAAATCCTATTTTCTCTTACGTTCATTGACAGACGCAGCCTCTTATTCATGACACGTGGGGACGTCCCAAAGCAGTGTCAAACAAAGAGGGGTGGGTAAACAACAACTGAACCCAACAGAATTTTCCGGGAGGCGGCAGCCACGCCTACACCGCCGCCTGCAAGACTTTGCAGGCAAAAGCAGCATCCGCAGATGCTGACACATCAACTTTGTAAAACTTAACAAACGTGTGCACCGAGGCCCAAGTAGCTGCCTTGCACACCTGAGACACCGACGCTTGGTGTCGAAAAGCCCAGGAAGTGCTAATCGCCCCGGTGGAATGAGCCGTGACCGGGAAAGCGGGTTCTTGCAACATATGCATGGGTCACAGTCTGTCTGAGCCAACAAGATACAGTAGCCAACGAAGCCGCCAAACCTTTGCGCGGTCCTTACGTCAGCACAAAAACACGCACCCGACCTGCGAAAAAGGAGCCGTTGCTGACAAATACACCCGCAGGGCCCTCACTATGTCCAGGGAGTGCAAGTCAATCTCCTTACGATGTGATGGCCTCGGGCACAATGAAGGGAGGACAATGTCCTCGTTAATGTGAAAAGAGGAAACCACCTTCGGTAGAAACGAAGGGGAAGGGCGCAGCACCGCCTTATCCTTATGTAGGATCAAGTAGGGAGACCTACACGACAAAGCCGCCGATTCAGACACCCGCCTAGCAGATGTAATGGCCACCAAAAAGGCCACCTTTCATGACAGCAGATGTAAGGGGATATCCCTGATCCGTTCATATGGTGGTTTCTGCAGTACAGAAAGCACCAAGTTCAAATCCCAGGCGACTGTACCTGAGGAGCCACATGCCGTACACCCTGTACAAATGTACGATTCAAAGAATGCGTCGCTAATGGCCGCTGAAACAGAATCGCCAGAGCAGAAATCTGACCTTTGGCAATATAAGCCTTCCACGTGCAATGATAAATCTTGCGCAAAGTACACTTGCGCGCCTGACTCAGAGACCCCCCTATCCCTCAGCACCTGGGACTCAATAGCTAGGCCGTCAAAGCCAGCGAGGGTAAAGCAGGGTGCAGGATGGGTCCCTGCGACAGCAGATCTTCGCAAAGCGGGAGCCGCCAGGGAACATCTGTTACCATTCGCACCACGGGCGCCGAGGCCAATCTGGAGCAACCAGGATTGTGGGGATTCCCTCCACTTCTATCCTGCGCAGCAGCCGCGGTAGAAGTTTGAGAGGGGGAAAGGCATACAAAAGCTGGAACCAAGACCATGGGCCACCAGGGCATCCGTGGCCACCGCCAGCGGATCCCTCGTCCTGCACACGAAGGTCTGCACCTTGTGATTGAATCAGTCCACATCTGGCGTGCCCCACTTTCTGCAAATCTGGCGCAACACCTCTGGGTGCAGGGACCATTCTCCCTGATCCAGTGTCTGGTGACTGAGAAGGTCCACCTGCCAATTTTCTATGCCCGGAATATAGATGGCGGAGATTGCTGGCACGTGAAGTTCTGCTCACCTCAGAATGTGGGCTGCTTCCGTAGCTGCTGCCGAGCTCCTTGTCCCACCTTGATGGTTCACGTACGCCACCGCCGCGGCGTTATCCGACTGAACCTGAACGCCGCGCAGCCTCCCCAACCAGTGGGAGAGGCAGAGTCTGATCACCCGTAGCTCCAACACAATGATCGGAAGGCGAGATTCCTGCGCCGACCAATAGCCCTGGGCAGATAATTGCCCTAGGACTCCTCCCCAGCCCGATAGGCTGGCGTCCGTCATGATTATTGACCATTCCAGGGGGAGAAACTACTTCCCCAAGGTCAGAGCTGGGGCCCGAAGCCACCAGGTCAACGACCCCCTGGTCTGATGATCCAACCTGATCAGCTGACTCTGGGCGTACAGAATTGCGTCGAAGGCCAAGACCATGAGCCCAAACACCCGCATGCAGAAACGTAAGGAGGACCACCTTCGTGACAGCAGAGTTCGCACCGCTGCTTGCAGCGTCAGCAACTTGGCCGGAGGTAGGAATACCTTCGCCTGCTCCGTGTCCAATATCAGGCACAGATATTCTAGGCAACAGGACGGAGTCAGTGTCGAATTCTGTAGGTTGATCAACCAGCCGAAGCCCCGCAGGAAGGTCAGGGTGATAGCAACATTGTCATCCAGAGCCGGAGCAGACTCCCCTCGCAGGAGCAGATCGTCTAGGTATGCCACCACAACAATGCCTCTCTGTCTCAGCAGAGCCAGCACTGGAGCCAACACCCTGGTGAAGACCAGTGGGGCAGAGGCCAGACCGAAGGGGAGTGCCACAAATTGGTAATGGAGATCCCCTACTGCCAAGCGCAGGAAGCACTGATGCTGAACACAAATGGGAACGTGAAGATACGCATCCCTGATGTCCAGGGATGCCAGAAAATCCCCCTGGTGTAGGGTGGCCACGACCGAACGGACTGACTCCATCCTGGATTTTCGCGCCCTCACAAAGTGATTGAGCGCCTTCAGGTCCAGAACTGGTCTGAATCCATCCCTCTTCAGCACCGCAAAGAGATTCGAGTAGAACCCACGGAACCTTTCTGCAGGGGGGACTGGCACAATTACCCCCTGCTCGGACAGTGTCTGGACGGCCCCTAGCAGAGCCTGCCGACACCCCGGAAGAAGACCCAAATTTGATGGAAAGAACCTGTCCGGGGGCAGAGTACGAAACCATCTTGTACCCGGAGGACACCACCTCTAGCACCCACAGGTCGGAGATGCGAGCTGTCCGCGAACCCCAGAAGCCAGCCCCCCACCCGAGAGTGGGGCGGGGCAACCCATCGCGCGGAGGAGTACTTTTCCTCTGTCTTCTCGGACTTGCGCTGCCAGGACCGCTTACTGGTCCCAGTGGCAGCCTTGCCGGGATGGGAGCCCTTGCCTGCATAACTGGGTGCACAAAAAAACACTTCTGGCCAGAAGACGAAGGTCCCCGTTTCCGGCGATGTTCCTGTTGCCTGGGTTCCGGGAGGAAGGTACTCCCCATGCCACCCCCCCCCCCCCGTGAAATCCTTAATGATTTCATCCAACTGAGCCCCAAAAAGCTGGCTAGTAGTCACCCGATCAGCACCGCAGCCACAGCAGCCGTCTAATAATGACCACAAAAAAAAAAACAGGGGTTTTGTTAAAACTTACCGTAAAATCCTTTTTTCTGAGTTCACTGACAGATGCAGCCCTTCTTTGAGAAGTGGGTTATATGCACATCCTACCAGGAGTAGACCTAGACAAATAGAAAGAAAGCAAGCTGACCCTTCCCAGGGGGTCGTCCTCACTCCAACATAAAACCCCCCTGCTGTGCATAGCATATCAGCTCGTAAGAAGCCGTACAAATGCAACACAGAGGGGTGGGTGCTGCGTCTATCAGTGAACTCAGAGAAAAGGATTTTACGTTCAGTTTTAATAAAATCCCCTTTTCAACTATCGTTTACTGACAGACGCAGCTCTCCATTACGTGTGGGGATGTCCCTAAGCTGTGTCAAAAAAAGGGGCGGGTAAACGCTAACAGTACCCAACTGAACCTCTAAGGAGGCGCCAGATGCGCCTACACTGCCGCCTGCAAAACTTTGCGGCTAAAAGCAGCATCCGAAGATGCAAACACATCAACTTCTGCCGGGTAGAATGAGTCGTGACCGGAAGAGGAGGAACCTTGACCCGAATAAAATGCGCATGGGTCACGGGCTGTCAAATCCAACAAGAAAACGTAGCCGACGAAGCCGCCAACCCTTTGCGCGGGCCCTCTTACAGCACAAACAAGGCATCAGCTTTACAAAGAGAAGCTGTAGCAGCCAAATACACTCTTAAGGCCCTCACTACGTCCAAAGCATGCAACTCAAACTCCTTTGGGTGCGATGGACGAGGGCACAATGAAGGAAGAACAATATCTTCATTAATGTGAAAGGAAGAAACCACCTTCGGAAGGAATGAAGGAGAGGGTCGCAAGACCGCCTTGTCCTTATGCAGGACCAGGTAGGGAGACTTGTATGATAGTGCTGCTAATTCAGACACCCGTCTGGCGGAAGTGATGACAACTAAAAAGGCCACCTTCTGCGACAGCAATTGTAAAGAAAATTAAATAAAAAAAAGGGGTCACAAACAGGACTGCAATTCCCCTAAAGGGAAGCCAGGTCAACTCCTTGCAAACTAGGCATTTAGACTGAAGAGCTATTGCTATGAGGGGGTTTATGTGTGAAGAGAGGACGGCCCCCATGGGAGGGGCCAGCTGTTTCTTTTCCCTGCCTAGTTAACTCCTAGTGAGACCAGCATAAACCCACACGTAATGGAGAGCTGCGTCTGTCAGTGAACGATAGGAGAAAGTTCAGGATTATGGATATCCTCTATGCCCCAGCTGGCTTCTCGATAGCAGTCTTCATCAGATAGCTTGAGTAAAAGCAAAAAAAAAGCATTAAAAAAAATGGGGTACCGCAGATCCCATAAGGGAACCAGGTCTAACTCCTTGCACTAGGCATAATAAAACTGATATGCTATGCACAGCAGGGGGGTTATATGTTGGAGTGAGGACGGCCCCCTGGGAGGGGTCAGCTTGCTTTCTTTCTATTTGCCTAGGTCTACTCCTGGTAGGATGTGCATATAACCCACTTGTCAAAGAAGGGCTGCGCCTGTCAGTGAACGCAAGAGAAATGGACATCTTTGTCAGCATAAGGACCAAGTCTAGCGATGCGTCACAAAGGTAACGAAGACCCTGCAACAGCTGGTCCACCCGCTGCACCGAATCTGGTGAGTACCCGAAGTCCCCCAGATCCTTGTGCAGTTCCGTCGCCTGTTCAGTGAGCGACTGCACCACCATGGCCGACGCCAGCGCCGGCCTCATCGTTGCCTCTGCTAGCAACAACAATGCCTTGGACACTGCTTTCGTCCGCCTATCGGCCGGATCCTTAAAGGGTGGCGACCCTTCCATGGGAATGATAGTCACCTTGTTCAGGCGGGCCACCCGCGGATCCACCGTGGGGGATGCCCATTTCTGTATCAGGCTGTCCTCAAAGGGATAGTGCACAGAAAAATGTTTCGGCAGGGTAAAGGAATTTTGTGGACGCTGCCATTCCTTATAAACAAACTTGTCAAAATACTGGACATAAGGGAACACCTTAGGGTGGCTTAAGGGACCCAAAGACGCAAGCCGTCTCTTGTGGCTCCCCAGCCTGGCCCAGCCGCAGCGAATCACGGACAGTTGCGACCAGGGAGCCCACCAGCGTACTTTCGCGCGCCACTGAGGCACCCTGGTCCTCCTCACCATCTGAGGGCTCCAGTTCCCCGTCCAAGAGCTCCACGGGGGTCCCTGTAACCACAGAGCCCCCTTCCGGCTCCAATTCCTCCCCCGAAGATGGGGGGGCGCTTTCTCGGTACCACCCGACCACGGCTCGGTTCCCCCCGAGCAAAAAAACTCTTCCAGGATGGAAGTCAATTTGTCTAGGGGAACCATGGGTCCCAGCGCAGCTTAAGCCTCAGCAGACCATGCCGGTGAAGAAACTGACGGTTCAGTTGCCATTGCGCCACTTCCAGGACACTTGTGAGGCCTACAAGCCATCACGCATTCACAGTACACCCCCACAACTTGCCCCACAGAGCGACCGGGAATACCCAGGAGGACCCACACCGCAGCCATCAGCACCCCAGGGAGAAGTTAGCTATACTTGCTGTGACCCGTTTCAGCCCTACTGCTGCGGCTGGTGTCAAAGAGGCTGCTGCTACCACTACTGCTGCCGACTCGTGCACCGCCGATCAGGAAGAGAGAAAATGGCGCCAAAAAGCACACGTTTTTCCAATCCAGGAGACCAACCAAAAATTGTCGCCAAACGGACGCAAGAGGCAAAACCATCCGCAAAAATGGCCGCGGCTACAGCAAAATGGTGGCCAACTCCGAGAATATTTGCATTGCAAGCAAACAGCATAAGTATCGGGGGGGGGGGTAGTAGGAGAGGGGACGCCCAGGCCACCTATACCCCACACCATGGATGGGACACACAGGGGGGGGGGGGGGGGGGGC
>BLSH010476140.1:103539-132607 GCA_018402905.1 Glandirana rugosa
GTGTGACATAAAGTTTTGCAATGGCCGCCATTTTATTCTCTAGGGTCTTAGAAAAAAAAATATATAATGTTTGGGGGTTCTAAGTAATTTTATAGCAAAAAAACCTGTTTTAGCTGATAACCTCCAAACTCCAAAAAGAGGCTCGGTCTTAAAGTGGTTAAGGGAAGTGTGTAAGTGCTCAGGAGGTCACCCGAGATGGGTGAGAATTTTCGGGGATAGCAATAATACAGAGGACTGACTCACAGTTCTCCCTGTGTTGATAGAGAGGTAGTAGGGACCGGAATTTTGGAGGCCCTGAAGTGATCTTTGGGTGGGATGGGGCCTCCACCCCTGACTACAGGGACTCCAGCACACACAGGGTTAAGAGTCTCCAGGAAGCAGCTCTTAAAGAGAGGAAATGGTGTTAGCTGGTGGTGAGGAGGAGCTGTGGAGACACACTTGTGTTTAGAGAGCTATAAGGTTGCTGAATGCTGAGAAAAACAACCAAGGACTGTGCAGAGACCCTGGGGTGAAGTCCCGTCCACAAACCCTAGGTGCCTGTGTATTTTTACATTCATGTTGTGCTGAAGACAAGCAGACTTTCTTTTATGTTTTCATTTTCTGAATTTCTGCTGGAAGCCTTGTTTTAATTTGCTTACTGGAAATAAAAACCCTATCTGTTTAAGTTTACCGGCTTTGTACTCGGTTCTGTGGAGCTACAATCCCCCAAACATTACAATATATTAGAGCTGAACGATTAATCTTATTAAAATCGCGATCTCAATTCACCCCCCCCCCCCACGATCGCACGTATTACTGCGATTTTTAGTGCAGTTAATGGAGTCCTACATGTGGGGTGACTCAGCGCGACTTGACTGTAATAGAAGTCAATGCAAGTCGCCTGAAGTCTCCCCAGAAATCTTTTTCTAAGTTGGAGCGACTTGAGTCTCTATCTGGGCAGACTGCCAAGTCTGAGGTCATTGTTGATAAAAGAAGTAAAAAGATACAATGTTTCAAATGGTGAAAGGGTTGAACTCCCGTGTATAAAAGAGTTTGGTTTAACCATTTAACCAGTTAGCAACCGGCCCATAGACAAAATACGTCTACAGGGTGGTTGCTTAACCGTGGGAGGATGTACATTGACATCCTCCCAGAATCGCGCTTCCCGCACGCCCCCTAGGGCACGCACACGGGAACATGTGTGACAAATCACGGATCGCGCTTTCACCACGTGATCGCTCCCAGCCATCCTCACCCCATCCGTGCTCACCCCTCCTAATTCCCGCTCAGTCATCCCATCCGTGCTTATCCATGCCCATCCGTGCTCAGTCATCCCATCCGTGCTCATCCATCCCCATCCGTGCTCAGTCACCCCCAACCATGGCCCATTTGTGCCTCATTCTTGTTCATCCATATCACATCAGTTCTCATCCGTGCCACTACACTGCCCAACCGTGCCACTACACTGCCCAACCGTGCCACCACAGTGCCTCACAATAGTGTAAAAGGTAGTCAAATTATATTTGAAATGTATGCCCCTAGAACACCTGATGGTGCTCCCTGCATGTTGGGCCTCTGTATGTGGTCAGGCTGTGTAAAAGTGTCACACAGGTGGTATCGCCATACTCGGGAGGAGTAGCAGAATATATTTTGGGGTGTAATTTTTGCTAGGTACATGCTGTGTGTTAGAAATATTGTATAAATGGACAACTATGTGTAAAAAAAAAAAAAAGAGTTTTCATTTTCTTTCCACATTTTCCAAAAACCTTGTGGAAAAAAAAAAAGACATGTTCAAAAGACTCATTATGCCTCCTAGAATATATGTTGGGGTGTTTACTTTCCAAAATGGGGTCATTTTTTTGGGCGTTTCCATTGTCCTGGTGCTCCAAGATTTAGTCAAGAAATTATATGTGTAATTTATGCTCCTAGAACGCCTGATGGCGCTCCCTACATGTTGGGCTTCTGTATGTGGACAGGCTGTGTAAAATAGGATTTTATTAAGAACTTACCGTAAAACCCTTTCCTCTGAGTTCGCTGACAGACGCAGCCCTTCATTGACAAGTGGGGTTTATGCTCATCCTACCAGGAGTTGACTAGGCAAATAGAAAAAAAGCAAGCTGACCCCTCCAAGGGGGCCGTCCTCACTCCAGCATATAGCCCCCTAGCTCTGCATAGCATATCAGTTTGTAACAAGCCATACAAACGCAACACAGAGGGGTGGGTGCTGCGTCTGTCAGTGAACTCAGAGAAAAGGATTTTATGGTAAGTTCTTGATAAAATCTTATTTTCTCTTACGTTCACTGACAAGTGGGGATGTCCCAAAGCTGTGTCATTCAAGAGGGGTGGGTAAACGACAACAACTGTACCCAACAGAATCCTCTCAGGAGGCACCAGCCGCGCCTACACCGCCGCCTGTAAAACTTTACGGCCAAAAAGCAGCATCCGCGGATGACACATCAACTTTGTAAAACTTAACAAAAGTGTGCACTGAGGCCAAGTAGCCACCTTGCACACCTGAGACACCGAGGCTTGGTGTCTGAAAGCCCAGGAAGCGCTAACTGCCCTGGTGGAATGAGCCGTGACTGGAAAAGGGGTGACTTGGCCCCGAACAGTATAAGCATGGGTCACGGTCTGTCTGATCCAACGGGAAACCGTTTTTTTTTTGTATATGTAAGATGTTACACCACGAGAATTGTGAGGAAATCGTGATCTTTATTCTAAGTAAAAAAATTGTGATTCTCATTTTGGCCAGAATCAAGCAGCTCTACTAATATAATATAATATAATATAATATAATATTATATAATATAATATTATATAATATATATATATATATATTATACACACACATATATACATACACACACACACATACACACATATACATATACACACACACACACTTCTATTCATAGTATGACCCATTGTGCAATTCATGTAAAAACCCGTCCCTCTGGTTCTCTTCCTTTGCAGGAAATAACCAACTTATCAGGCATGATTTTAAAAATGTAGGAAGTGAGAAAAGCGACATGGAGAATAGGGTTCATTCTTAGAAAAAAAAAGGGAAGCGGGTGCTCCGCAATTTCTGCGGCTTTTGCTAAGCAGCCACTGTAGATCCACAGGTTCTTATAGAAGGGACAAATGCACCTGTGGAACTTATCCCCCTCCTTGTTTCACTGAATGAACTTGATGTAATGTGTGTAAAGTAGCACAGAAGGATTAAGTTACACTGCCTGTCTCCTGTGTTTCTGTGTGCATAGAGAGAAAGCCAATAGAAGAAGCAGTTACAGGAGCCAATCAACGGGATTTTAACAAGCTGCAAAGCATTCTGGAATATAAATTCCCTTTACCAGACATCCCCATAGCTTTGTATGGAGTATGGAACTACAATCCCATGCATGCTCTGGGAGAGAGGAGGAGAGAGACTCCATCTTGTTTAATTGGGGAGAATTCAGTGAAAGTGTGGGAGAGGAAGAAAAAAAAGACCCAAGAGAAGGGTGCTGCCTCTTGGGTCTCTCCACCGTGCGATCTTAGGCCTCTGGGACTGGTCGGGACATCCAGCTTGAGGATCCCAGGTACACATCCAGGCGCGCCTGCACCGACAGAGATGCATTCCAGTGTGAGGTGACCAGTCGCCATAAGGAACATTTGCATGTCCCAGGAAGTTCGTTTGGGCCTTGATTGATCGCAGGATTGGGTGGAGGGGGCTCTTGCCCATTTGCAGGAAACAAGGACACTGTACAGACAGAGTTATATTGGACCCTGTATACAGACATCATTGCTGGTAGTCACCTTGCTGACACTTGTAGAGCCTCAGGATACAAGGCCATTTAAGTAGAAAGACACTGTATACAGAGGTCATTGTCCTTTCACCCTGCTGAGGAAAATCTTGCATTCTTCACTTCATGATCCGGGCCAGTTATGTTATTTGGGCCTACTATCCAGGAACTGAAGTGCACCAACGAGAGTGGCTAGCTGAATATGCCAAGACGTATTTAACTTCAAAGAGACTGAAGTTACTATTACCATACAGCCTCGTACTCATATCTAGGGTTCTCTATATGCAGCGGGTGTGTGGGACAGCCTATTTAGAAAGTTAAAATATTGACTGTTGATTTGAACACAGTGTTTGTTATTGGGCCTGTGGTGCCAGGAGACAGACGAGAGGGATCAGCGTTCTACTCTCCTCCTGCCTGGACTCAGAGCCAAACTTGAGTAAAGGTGATTAATCTGGTACAGATTGCCATTTTTGTGACTTTGTTTTTTATTATTTATTTATTTCAGGTACTTTTATATTGGCGTCAATTTATGCAGAGCTTTACATATATCATACATTTACGTCAGTCCCTACCCTCAAAGAGCTTACAATCTAAGGTCCCTAACTTGCATTCCATACATATACTAGGGCCAATTTTTAGACAGGAACAACTGGAGCATAGGAAGAAACTGGAGTACCCGGAGGAAACCCATGCAGGCACAGGGAGAACATTCAGTCCAACCTCCGTAACATCACGTTACGGTGATGATGTCAATGCGTTTCATTAATGAACGTCCAGATGAAGCTACGCCATTCCACAAAACGTGTTGACGTCATCACCGGCACGTGACGTTACGGAGGTTGGACTGAATGTCCCGTGGTATGCCCAGCTCTGTATGGGAACGAGGCTAGGAACACACGCTGGAAGTTACCAGGAAGCACTGCCTCCATACCCGCCTTGCGCCGTGAGATCGGAGCGGGCAGGAACATTTTGCAAGCGCCCTGTGAGGATGGGAAGCTGTGGCCCCCCAAGATACTGGACCACTGTGGATTTGAGGAAAGGAACAATTCCATGAAGGAGGTTGCAACCGGAAGGGGTAAAGTGCCAATGTGACTATTTCTAAACGGTCTGTTGATGTGGTAGGTCCTAGACACTATCTACAAGATATAACTGATGTATATATGCAGGACCTCCATCACCGCTACCTCAACAATTATCCCAATCTGCTTTGGCCTATCCCCACACATAACTAACATGGTTGCACAAACCTACCATATGAATGTGCTGTAATCCGCTTTTCTCATTTATTCACCTACCATTCAAGATAATATTATGGATCAACAGCCTTCAATTGGTTACACCATGATTTTCACCATAACCCCCTCCCCAGATCCAACCTTTTCTGCCCGCTCCAAGTGATTTGTGGACTACATCGGGACCTAGTATACTGCAGTATCTCTACAGTCTTTTTTGATGCATACTTAACCCCTCGCCCCCTGCAGGCAGCAGTACACTAGTTCACCATATACCCCCGTGCGTCCGGACGCTGTTTTTAACTGTTTTGTCTTCCCCTTGTGTGTGTTACACGGTGTGTGGTTTACCTAGCCCGGGAGACCCTTGGACTCCCCTGGGCACGGTGGTGTAACCCCCTCCTTTTTATATATGTGTATATAGCAAAATTGTGATTTTTCATATATGTTTACAATAAAGTGATTTTTATAACAGGAATTTCCACTGGTATATTGCCCATCCCTCATAAATTAACCCTCAGTCCCTAGGGGCCTTCCCAGGGACACTTTGTGGTAAGGTATATGTGCTTTTGGTTAATTGAGGGACACTAATAATAGGGAGTGGCACCAGTAAAGTATACCCATTCAGGTGTATTCTCACCTGTCATCTGTTTTTGTGTTAGTTACAGGGAGAACATGCAAACTCCAGGCAGGTAGTGTCGTGGTTGGGATTCGAACCAGCGACCCTTTTGCTGCTAGGCAAAAGTGCTATCCACTACACCACTGTGCTGCCCATTATTAAAGTGTTTGCTCTGCTCTTGGGGTAATTCTAAGGTTATGAATCCCCTGAAAGCAGCCTAAATGTACTATTGAGCTGTATTGCTCATGGCTTCAGTTAATGTTCTTCTATTGTATTCCTTGAACATATTGCCAATGGTTATTCCACAGAAATACTACAGTAAAGACAATTTCTGTGTTTTATAATAACGTGTGCGTTTCTCATTGATCCTTGCACTCACACTATTGCCAGGTGTGCCAGAGGGGACTGAGGCTGTAATTGAGGCTGAGGAGAGTCAGAGTAACGGACTGAACATACTTAAGCGGCTCCTGCGGGGGTAGTGCTACATATGCAAATGCTAATGTTGATAAAATGGATGCCATTGAAAACTGATTCTGTCAGAACATTAAAATGGTTGGAGTTTTGGACGATATTGAAAAATTATTTTTTCAGTCTTTGAAAAAGAAAAAAAAGGGATTAAAACTTACCGTAAAATCCTTTTCTCCGAGTTCACTGACAGACGCAGCTCTTCATGACATGTGGGGTTTATGCTCATCCTACTAGGAGTTAACTAGGCAGGGAAAAGAAACAGCTGGCCCCTCCCATGGGGCCGTCCTCTCTTCCCACATAAGCCTTCTACATAGCATAGCTCTTCAGTTCATACACAAGCCGTACAGAAAACAGAGCCCAGAGGGGTGGGTGCTGCGTCTGTCAGTGAACTCGGAGAAAAGGATTTTACGGTAAGTTTTAATAAAATCCCTTTTTCTCCTACGTTCACTGACAGACGCAGCTCTTCATTACGTGTGGAGATGTCCCCAAGCTGTGTCAAAAAGAGGGGTGGGTAAACAACAACTGTACCCAACAGAACCTCTAAGGAGGCGCCAGACGCGCCTACACTGCCGCCTGCAACATTTTGCAGCCAGGGGCAGCATCCGAAGATGCTACCGCATAAAAACTATAAAAAAGTTAGAGAAAGTGTGTGCCGAGGCCCAAGAGGCCGCCTTGCACACCTGCGACACTGAGGCCTGGTGTCTAAAAGCCCAGGGAGTACTAACAGCCCGGGTATAATGAGCCGTGACTGGAAAGGGGGACCTTGCCCCAAACAGAATATGCGTGGGTCACGGTTTTGTCTAATTCAACAAAAGTAGTAGCCGTCGAGGCCGCCAAACCTTTGCGCGGACCCTCTGTCAGCACAAATAAGGCATCAGCCTTCCGAAAAAAAGGCTGTAGCAGCTAAATACGTTAGTAAGGCCCTCACTACGTCCAAGGCATGCAACTCAGTTTCATGTGGGTGTGATGGACGAGGGCACAATGAATGAAGAACAATATCTTCATTAATGTGAAAAGAAGAAACCACCTTCAGAAGGAAGGAAGGAAAGGGTCACAAAACCGCCTTGTCCTTATGCAGGACCAGGCAGGAAGACTTGCACGATAGTGCTGCCAAGTCAGACACCCGTCTGACGGAAGTGACGGCAGCCAAAAAGCCACCCTTTGCGACTGCAGTTGTGAGGAAATCACCCTGATATTTACGTAGGGTGGTTCCTGAGGTACAGAAAAGTACCAAAATCAGATCCCACTGGGCCATCGGGTGTTCACCCGAAGCGCCACATGTCGCACACCTTGCACAAAGGTACGAATCAACGAGTGTGAAGCTAAAAGGTCTCTGGAAAGGAATCGCCAGGGCCGATATCTGGCCCTTGAGAGTACTCAAAGCCAGTTTTTTTTTTGTTCAGATCCTGCTGCAAAAAAATCAGGACCCTGGACACTACGCAAGAGCGAGGGTTATGACTCTCCGTCTCGCACCAAGCTAAAAAACCTCTCGTGCGGTGGGAAATCTTGCGAGTACACTTGCGAGCCTTCAACAAAGTAGGGAACACAGAGTCAGCGACTCCCCTGTCTTAGCACCTGGGACTCAATAGCCAGGCCGTTGAAGCCAGCGAGGGTAAGGCCGGGTGCAAGATGGGCCCCTGAGACAGTAGATCGTCTTGCAGCGGGAGCCGCCAGAGGGTGTTTGCCACCATTTGCACCACGTCGGCGTACCAAGTGCGCTGAGGCCAGTCTGGAGCCACCAGGATTATTGGTATTCCCTCCACCACCATCCTGTGTATCAAACGCGGTAGAAGTTTTATCAGAGGGAAGGCGAACAGACGACAATAACGGCCCCAGGGGGCCACCAGCGCGTCCGTGGCCACTGCCAATGGATCCTTCGATCTGGACACAAATTTCTTCACCTTGTGATTGAACCGAGACGCCCAGAGATCCACGTCCGGCGTCCCCCATCTGCGGCAAATCTGGTCGAACACCTCCGGGTGGGGAAACCACTCTCCCTGGTCCAGCGTCTGGCGACTGAAAAAGACCGCCTGCCATTTTCCTACACCTGGAATGTAAGTGGCGGAGAGTGCCGAAACGTGACGTTCCACCCCACTCAGTATCAGAGCTGTCTCCGCCGCAGCTGCTGGACTCCTCTTGCCGCCCTGATGCTTCTCACATGCCACAGTCGTGGTGGTATAGTCCGACTGAATCCGAATCGGACGACCCTTCAACCTCACTGTCCAGTGAGACAGGCACAATCTGATTACTCTCAGTTCCAGTCATTGATGGGGAGGCGAGCCTCCTGTGTCAACCAACGGCCCTGGGCAGTGATCATCACCCGCTGAAGGGGCAGGAACGACTGCCGACTGCCGAACCAACGCCGACTCCCGAATCCACCAGGTCAGGGACGCCCCGGTTTGGGAGCTCAGGCGGATCAGAAGGTCCAAGGACTGAGGGAACCTGTGACACCGAGCCAGGATTGCTTGCTGAAGGAGACGAGCGTGACTCTGGGTGTATGGTATTGCCTCCAAAGTAGAGACCATGAGCCCCAGCACCCGCATACAAAATCGTAATGAAGACCGACTGTGCGACAGGAGGGTTCGCACTGCTGACTGCAGTGACAGCAACTTGGCTGGAGGAAGGAAAAACTTTGCCTGCTCTGAGTCCAGAATCAGGCCCAGATACTCCAGGCGACAGGGTGAAGACACCGTCGACTTCTGCAGGTAGAGTGACCAGCTAAAGTCCTGCAGCGATTCACTGTGCTCTTCCAGAGCCAAGGCGGACTCCGCTCGCAGGAGCAGGTCGTCTAGGTAGGCTACTACCGCAATTCCTCTCTTTCGCAGCCACGCCAATACCGGTTTTGTGAAAACTCGAGGGGCTGAGGAAAGACCGAAAGGGAATGCCACAAATTGATAATGGAGGTCTCCTACTGCAAAGGAAACGCTGATGCTGTGGACAAATGGGTACATGGAGGCACGCATCCCTGGTGTCTAGAGACGCCAGAAATCCCCCCCTGATGGAGGGCGACCACAACCGGGCGGATAGATTCCATACGGAATTTTCGCGCCCCAACATACCAGGTCAGGGCCTTCAGGTCCAGTACTGGCCAGACCCCCCCCCCTTTTTTGGGGACCACAAACAGATTTGTGTAAAAACCTTGAAAACTCTCGTTGGAGGCACTGGCACGATCACCCCTTAGTTCGAGAGAGCTTTGCCTGTGGGAGCCCTAAGGTCGAAGGGAAGAACCTGACTGGGGGCAGAGTGTTGAAGTCAGAAACATCCCCCCACCCGAAGCCCGGGTGGGGGCAACCCATCAGGCTGAGGAGGTATGTCCACCCCCTTTTCGGTTTTGCACTGCCGGTACCCAGCCCCTGCAGTGACCTCACCAGGACGGGTCCCTTTCCCCGCCGCGCCTGGGGCGCGAAGGAACCTCTTCTGGCCCCAGGTAGAGGGCCCCTGTCTACAGCAAAACTCACGCCTCCGGGGCTCTGGGAGGAAGGTGCACTTACTTCCTGTGAAATCCTTAATGGTCTCACCCAACCGTGGACCAAATAGACGTCCACCCTGAAAGGGAAGGTCTACGAGACCTTTTTTGGAAGCATGGTCACCGGACCAAAACGCAACCAGAGTACCCGTCTGAGGATACGGCAACACCGCTATCCTGGATAACATAGGCAGTAAATCAACGGCCGCATCACCAAGGTACTTGAAACCTTGGAGCAAAAATTCAGCTCTCTGCGGCGTATCCATTAGGCAGCCTCAGTCCAGAAAATTCTGGAGCTCCGCCATACGCTCAGACAGATATTTCGCCGCCATGGCGGACGTCAGGATTGGCCGCAGAGCCTGCCACCAGGAAGAGCGACTTTAACAGTGCCTCTGTCTTTTAGTCAGCGGGGTCCTTGAAGGAAGGAACCCCTTCCAGAGGAATGGTCATTGCCCCATTAAGGCGAGCTATCAGCGGTTTCCGTTTTTTTACAAAAAAGCCTTCCTCAAAAGGGATAGCGAGCAGCGACCGTTTTGACCTATGCTCTCGAAGTGTGGGAGGAAACCGGAGCATCGGGAGGAAACCCACACAGGCACAGGAAGAACATGCAAACTTCAGGCAGGGAGGTCATGGCTAGGATCTGAGCCAGCAAGCATTTTGCTGTCAGTGCTACCCACTACACCACTGTGCTGCCGCGAAAAAGAATGCTGCGGACGCTGCCATTCATGATAAAGTGATCAAAAAAAAATTGATCATAGGGGTAAGCCTTGGGGGCCCTATGGGGCCTGGAGGAACCCACACACATACGCAGAAGTATGCAATTCGTCATCCTGGCTGAGTTGCAGAGTAGTGCGAATTCCAGCGATAATGGCGGAAAACCGCCGTCCCCTGATCCCTTTCTCCGAGGGACGCTTCTTGGGGGCCTGTTGTGCGACATCCTCCCGGGGAGCATTCACTAAAGACCGCCGCAGCTGGTCCGAAAAAGCCCTTTGCGCAGATGCGTCTGAGCCAGCAGCAAGCAGGTTCAGCAGTATAGTCTGCCATCGTTCTCCCCCCAAATCCCCCTTAGTAACACACAGATGTATACTAAAAGTTGAGGGCACCCCCACACAGCCGCACACCACCGCCCCACAGTGCACCAGGGAACACCAGAGGACTGCACACGCCGCCACCAGCACCCACAGGAGAGCCCAGCTATACTTGCTGTTTGCTGCCTGTAAACTTTGAGCATCGTCAGCAGAGCTGCGCTGTCCAGAGCGCACACCGTTCCAAAAAAAAAAAAAAAAAGTAAAAACTTTTCCCGTGCTCATGCGCAGGAGTGACGTCAGTGCGGCTCCTGCAAATCACAGCGCTAGAGTCCGCGCTGTGATTGGTTGGCGCCCGGGATCCTGGAAGACGGACACAGCGGTGCTCGGGGACCGCTGCTACAGCGTCAATCTAAGGTAAGCATTTCATAATGAGCTAGGATGCGATGCATACTAGCTCATTACGTCTTCCTCTTGCAGGTTTTTTTTTTTTTTTAAAACAGACTTGACAACCACTTTAATGTTATACAGCGAATTTCTCCCATTTAAGAGGAAATAGATGTTATAACGGCACCTGATTTGTAATGTTAAAACCTTGAAGCCTACCTAATGAACATTTGCTTGTATAACAAATGGTTTGGTCCAGCGATCCTCTTACTCGTCCATTGTTGTATTTTCTTAAACCTTTCCAATAAAAATATTGTGAAAGAATATAAAAAAACAAGCCTATTTTACGCAAGGATAAGACATTTGCCAATATATTTCCTTACAGACCACAATTCATCTAAAGGAGAGGCCCCAATCTTAGAAACAAATTGGTTAATAACGTACCGGACCCACCAAAAAAAAAAATCAATGTTTCTTGATCAAGATGAGTTTTTTTATCTGTAGAAGATGAATTCCATGTAAATCTCTTCAAAAAGGAGGTCAAGAAGAATAAATAATTTCAAATAGGTTACAAAACATGAATACGCTATCAATAAATGTATCACTTGCCACAGTACCTATATTACATACCTTCCAGAATGACAATGCAGGCTTCAAAATATGGGCCACACTAACCAGAAATTTAGGAATCAGAATTGGTGAACATATAAATAAGAAAAGGATTTCAAAAACAGCGTATCAAAACACCAATTCACCATAATAGCCCAGTTTGCCATCATATTGTGGTATTGATAAGAGTGACAGATATTAGAGTGTGTTACTAATATGAGGAGAGCAGTATCAAGAAATGAAATAAGGTGGATCTATGAGCCAAGTCTTTGTCCGAATGGTCTCAATATACACAACTTGAATTGTTTTATTTCAACTTACTGAACTTGCTCCACCATGCCCTTATTTTAATTCTTCTTAATATGTGCATCTCTGTTATATTTAACATGCGTTTTTTTAATACAATTTTAGGCAAGAGGATAACATTTGAGGGTTTTTTATTTTTAAATCAGTGTACAAATACGGGACAATTTCACCCCCCCCCCCCCCTTTCCCTTTTCAGCTTTCAGCCCTGTCACACTTTAAATGATAATTAATCATGCAACACTGTACCCATGTGAAAGGTTTTTTTCATTTTTTTCATACAAATAGAGCTTTCTTTTGCTGGCAATTAATCACCAGTTTTTTTTTTTTTTTGTGATATAAAGAAAAAAAAGACTGCAAATTTTGGAGAAAAAAAAAAAAATTCTACTTTTGTTCACCTCCAATGGTGGATGACCATGCCCTCTAACCTTTTACCAGGCTAGGGAGAGCATCTGGTAATGTGTGTTAAATTGTAAGGGATTTGATCGTCTGCTAAATGAAGGCTCAGCAGCAAAATTCCATGGGCCTTTCAAGTACATATGCAAAGACAAATGCCCTCCAAAGTCATGTAACAAATAATAAAATTAAAGTACCCTGTAGAATACACAAGACTTGTATTGTGGTGTATTCATACTAAAAACAACAAATCTTGCAAAACCTTCTGCAACAAGGAACATCTGTCACGTACCTGAAGGGAGGAGACTGAAAGGACGCGGTCAGCCTGTCTTGTACAGTGCCTTGAAAAAGTATTCATACCCCTTGACAATTTCCACATTTTGTCATGTTACAACCAAAAATGTAAATGCATTTTATTGGGATCGACCGACACAAAATTGTGAAGTGAAAGGAAAATGATAAATGGTTTTCTTTTTTTTTTTTTACAAATAAATCTGTGAAAAGTGTGGGCAAGGGGGGGCATTTGTATGGCGCCCCCTTTACTCTGATACCCCTAACTAAAATCAAGTGGAACCAATTGCCTTCAGAAGTCACCTAATTAGTAAATAGAGTCCACCTGTGTGTAATTTAAATGCAGTATAAATACAGCTGTTTTGTTAAGCCCTCAGGGGTTTGTTAGGGAACCTTAGTGCTAAGAAAGAAAATTTAAACTGGTACTCCCAGATGGCTTCCCAGATGCAAACGGATTCATGTTCTGACCCAACATGTTGGACCAAAACGTTAGTCTGTTGGCATCCTGTAAACGGAGCATCATTGAGGCTCTGTAGGACCATCCTGAATGTGGAGGAGAGATGCTGACAGCATTCAGCCACTTGTGAGACACGCTTAGAGTTAAAGCAGAACGCCAGGATTTTTTTTAAAAATCCCCCATTAGTACACCCCCCTACACTAACCAGTTATTACATTTGTGAAATTCCTTACCATTGAAGAGATTTGTCCAATCTAATTTACAGGAATGAATCTCTCTAGTTTAACAGGTTCCCCACCGCACGCCGTCTTCACACGGCGGCAGTCGGGGAGCCCTGCGCAAATCTCCGTAAATAAGAGGCGATTCGCATTTGGCCATCAGGGGGCGCGCGCCAGCCGCACTCCTGGGGAGTGTGCCCGCGGCTCGGGTGGACCCGATGTCCGCCGGCGAGCCGCGATGAGCGGCTACAGGGAAAGAAAGAACGGGGAACCGCCGATGTAAACACGGCGGTTCCCTGCCCTGTCAGTGGGGCATGAGAGATCTACTGATCCCTGTCACTGGGATCAGTTAGATCTCTCATGCCCATGTTAGCCCAACCCCCCCACAGTAAGAACACACCCAGGGAACACAGTTAACCCCTAGCTCCCCCCCCCAGGTTAACCCCTTCACTGCCAATGACATTTATACAGTAATCAGTGGACATTTAAATTTCTGATCGCTGAATAAATGTCATTGGTCCCAAAAAAGTGTCAAAAATGTCCGACATGTCCGCCGCAATATCGCATTACCGCTAAAAATCGCAGATCGCCGCCATTACTAGTAAAAAAAATAAAATAAAATAAAAACCCCAGAAATGAATTCTCACCATCCGTAAACGCGGCCACTTTTGCGCAAACCAATCAAATGCCGATTGCAATTTTTTTTATCGCAAATATGAGGAATTATATAATTCGGCCAAAAACGGTGAAAAAAAAATGTTTTTTTACATTTTTTTTTGGATTTGAATTTTAGCAAAAAGTAAGAAATTTGGTTTTTTTTTTTGCAAAATTGTCGCTCTTCTTTTGTTTATAGCGGCGATCAGAAATGACGCAGAGGCGATCAAATACCACCAAAAGAAAGCTCTATTTGTGGGAAAAAAAGGACGCAAATTTTGTTTGGGTACAACGTTGCACGACCGCGCAATTGTCAGTTAAAGCGACGCAGCGCCGAATCGCAAAAAGTGCTTTGGTCCTAAAGTGCGAAATTCTTCCGGGGCTGAAGTGGTTAAATGATACACCATGTATTTAGCTAGGATTGCTTTGTTAGAGAGAAGAGGATATGATGCAATAAATCTTCTGCTTAGACTAGATTTCCCATCAGCCTTTGCACATTTCAGTGAATGTGGGTGGTACACTAGGCCTGTACATGTAAATGTGAACAAGCCCACTTCAACATGAATCACGCCTCTCATTCTGCAGCCAGGCCCACTAACCAGTGACACACAACACAGCAGGATAGATTACAGTCTTATAAATGCAAAGCGTGTTCTCTCCTCTCCACCCACAAGGAGATAAACGTATTGTCCTTACTTTATGTAATCATTACTGTTCTGTACACACATCCCATAATGATATCTTATACACTGTACACACATCCCATAATGATATCTTATACACTGTACACACATCCCATAATGATATCTTATACACTGTACACACATCCCATAATGATATATTATACACTGTACACACATCCCATAATGATATCTTATACACTGTACACACATCCCATAATGATATCTTATACACTGTACACACATCCCATAATGATATCTTATACACTGTACATTGCTTTAATTCACTTTTAGAAATATTCCTCCTGCTGTAGATATGAGATCTTTGTAAACAGCAATCAGTGACCACTTGTGCAGAAAGGGATCCGTGTCAGTAATCATAGGATAACACAGCCAGGATCTAGGGCTGTGACAATATTGTATGTGGATCACCAGTTAGTGAAATGTCCCGCCTCCTGGCGGCATCGGAACAGTTCGCGGTCAATCAAAATGCCGGTGGGCGAGACATTACACGGATTGGGGATTCACATACAATACTGTCACAGCCCGAGATCCCTGCTGTGCCATCGGATGCTTTCTGATAAGGATTCCGCTCTGCACAGAGATAGTGGGCAGGACATTAGGCGGCAGTGGGAGGGGGGCAGTGGCTGGCAGGGAGAAGAGGAGGAGAGGGGAGACCTCCTCCATGGGCGGCACAGACCGGGGGGGGGGAGTTGGGGAAACCTCCTCCGCTCTCACTACAATTCTATTTCCTCCTTGCTCGCTCTACAGAACTACATGTAGGCGTGTCAGACTGCTGCAGCTAGGACAGCATGGAGAGAGCCCATCGGTCTTACAAACCAGAAACCACAGGGGAATAACAGTTTTTCGGCAACTTCAGCAGGCTACTACAGAGGAACTACAGAGTTTAGCAGAAGATGGACGGCACAGTTGGT
This sequence comes from Glandirana rugosa, assembly GCA_018402905.1. Classification (NCBI taxonomy): domain Eukaryota; kingdom Metazoa; phylum Chordata; class Amphibia; order Anura; family Ranidae; genus Glandirana; species Glandirana rugosa. The sequence goes on from BLSH010476140.1 coordinate 119,035, forward strand.
GAAGGTAGGAGATCAGCATCAAGAACATGGAAAAAAGTTTTTTCCCGGAGATCTGCTTTAATCGTCATGGATCTTCAATCCCCTTAAGCACGTTTGACCGTCCTGAGAAAGGAGGGTCGTTGGCTTTTTGGGAAGACTCCATCTTATCTGGTGAAGGATTGTCACTGTGGTGGATGTCTGGTCACTGCATCTCCTGATTGATGTATCCGTGAATGGGGAACATTACGCTCACAAACGGTTTTGCACAGAAGCACCTTCTATGAACTTTGTTACATTAGATTTACCAATTGCTCTTTTCGCACATTAGCACTTTACTTATTTATTTCTTGAATCTTACATATGTGATTGAGTAAACCCTGTGGGGTTGTAAATAGATTTTTAGCACTGCACCTTTTCTAGATTTTCCTTCCACTGCACAATTATGAGCCACTTTGTGTCGGTCTATCACATAAAATCCCAATAAAATACATGTTTTTGGTTGTAATGTGACATTATGTGAAACATTTCAAGGGGTATGAATACTTTTTCAAGTCACTACCTTCAACCCAGGTCCCACTGAAAGTGAAACAGAGGGAGACGAAGAAAAGGAGGAACACAAGTGCCTGTAGGTGTAGACCCAGGGACTAGCAGCAGAAGATGCGATTCTGAGGAAACAAAAGAACCTTCACAGCAGAAGCAGTAGCTGTACATTGTAGCCCAGCTGAAGTTAAGGAAGCACTCCACCCGTACTGCAGGACCGGAGTGTGTGGCAGATCTGAGCTTTCAGCAGACTTGCAGCAGGTCGCAAGACTGATAGACAGTCGGGTAGGCACTCGGATGAGCCGGGAAACCAGGATCAGAAGACAGGAGCGTGGTCGCAGGATAACCAGATGTCAGGAACCATGAATGAGACAGAAGTGCAGAAAAAAATAAATAAATAAATAAAAACACTTTTTAATAAAATGGCAAAATGATACAAACAGAGCAAACGTAGTTAAAACCATAGCCAGGCTTCGGTAACCAGAGCAGGTGGTCAGAACAAGCCATTGAAACAGGAATTCAGAAATCAGCGTAGTTAGAGGCAGCAAACAGGATCAGGAACCATAAGGAAAGTCAACCAGGCAAAAGTCTTTAACAGGAAAACACAGCAGAGAGTACCCAGATATGTTGACCAAGGCAGAGGCACAGGGATCTGATCCAGGACGTTTAAATAGTCAGCAAGTCTCGTTGACGAGCAGGATATGATCATCAGGTGAGTCACTGTGGAATGAATAAGTAGTGGCAATTAACCGACAGCTGAGCAGCCTGAGCTCTGAGAAGGGAGGGCTGAGCCCAGCCCTGACACCACGGTCATAAACATGCAGTGAGGTACAGAATAAGGAACGGAGCCAAAATCCGGAACGAGCCAGGCCAGGAGTAGGTAACAAGACAAGCGGAATCAAAATTTAGGACAGGAGTAAGCTGGGTCAGCAACCAAGGGAACACACAGGAAGTACACAGGATTCAGGGACTAGCTGAAGACCAGTCACCATTGAACACAGACAGAGTCCACCTTAAATAGTCCGCCTGGCGCCAAGATACCACGTGCACGCATGCGCATTCCTGAATGCCCTTCTGCGGAGATTCATGCATGCATGCTTATTAGCCAGATGTCCCACAGGAATTCCCTGACAATCTCACAAAGATAACGAATGTCAAACAAATATCACATATAGCACAGGCTCACCAAAATTGGACAATAGAAGACTGGAAAAATGTTATTTAGCCTGAGGAGTCTTGATTTCTGCGACATTCAGATGGTCACAATTTGGTGTAAACATGAAAGCATGGATCGATCCTGCTTTGCATCACCGGTTCAGGCTGCTAGTGGTGTAATGGTGCGGGGGATATTTTCTTGGCACACTTTGGGCCCCTTAGTACCAACTGAGCACGGTTTAAACACCATGGCCTACCTGAGAATTGTTGCTGAATATGTCCATCCCTTTAGGACTACAGTGTCCCCAATCTTCTGATGGCTCCTTCCAGCAGGATAATGCACCAATCACAGAGCTCCAATCATCTCACCACTGGACAATGAGGTCACTGCACTCCAATGGCCTCCACACTCCCCACATCTCATCCAATATTGCACCTTTGGGATGACATCATGGATGTGTAGCCAACAAATATGCATCAACTGCGTGATGCCATTATGTCACTATGGAGCAAAATCTGAGGAATGTTTCCAGCACCTTGTTGTATCTATGCCAAAAAAATTAAGGCAAAAAGGGGGTCTAACCTGCTACTAGCAAGGTGTATCTAATAAAGTGGCCGGTGAGTGTATAGGTCTTTAAAGGGTTTATTTATTCAAAGTGGAGAGTGTAAATTCAGGCTCACTTCTGCAGAGAAACCAATCAGCTTTCAGCTTGCAAAGCTTCACTGTCAAGAGGCAGTGGTAGTGAGCACTTGTAGAACGCCAACTCAGGGCTCCCTAGGGCCTAGAGTCTAAGCCCCAGTCCGCTTCTTCACCAGAGCCCCTGATGGTGGGGATGGACTTGCAGCAAGCTGGAACCAGTTTGTGGCCCCCCAGGTACGCCCAGCTGACAATGCGGAGACCACTTGCGTGTGAACAGTACAAGCAGCAGCTGACAGGGAATCCAGAAGATAAGCCGAGGTCAGGGCGGGCAGCAAACAAGCAGATGGTTCGTAACAAGCAGCGCAACCAAAAGAGGGAGAGTGCAGTGCCTGTCGACGAACTCAGAGAAAGGGATTTTACGGCAAGTCAAAAAAAAATAAAAAAAAATCACGTTTTCCTCTTTCGTTTGTCGACAGGCACAGCGATTCTTAGGACTAAGTGGGACGTCCAAAAGCAGTGTCAAAAAAATGAGGGGTGGGTAACAGAACAACAGAACTACACCCAACCGAACCCTCAGTGAGGAACCAAAACGTGTCTCACACGGCCGCCTGCAAAACTTTGTGGCCAATCGTAGAATCCGAGGATGCTAAAACATCAACTTTTGTAAAATTGTTAGAAGGTGTGCACAGAGGACCAAGTAGCCGCCTTGCACACCTGAGACAGGCGCCTGATGTCGGAAAGCCCAGGAAGTGCTAATCGCCCTGGTAGAGTAAGCCGTGACCGAGAAAGGAGGCTCCAGACCACGAACAGCATAGGCTTGGGTCACCATCTGTCTAGTCCAATGAGAAAAAAAGTGTCCGACGAGGCCGCCAAACCTTTGGCTGGACCATCCACAACGACAAAGAGCGCATCCGACCTCCGAAAGGAGGCCGTGGTCGCCAGAGACACCCGCAGGGCCCGAACAACATCCAGGGAGTGCAAAGCAACCTCCATAGAGTGAAACAGGCACGGGCATAGCAAAGGAAGGACAATTTCCTCATTGATATGGAAAGAGGACACCACTTTCAGCAAAAAAGAAGGTGATGGGCACAAGATCGCCTTAACCTTGTGTAGGACCAGATAAGGAGCCCTACAAGATAAAGCCGCCAACTCAGACACCCGCCAAGTGCATGGAAAGACCCCTCTGTGAAGGCAATTTAATATATCCCCGATATTCTCAAGGGGCTGCTTCTGAAGGACCTAGAGGACCAAATTGAGGTCCCAAGGCGCCAGATGCGACCATACTTGGGGGGGGGCGACATGCGAACTGGTGCTGGGTGGATATGGGAACAAGAAGGTAAACATCTTTTGCCAGCAGGCGGTTGCAAATTGGAGGCGAAGAACCTGTCCGGTGGACGGGAACAAATTCTCTTCTGTACCCTGGCGAGACCACCTTGTGCACCCAGCGGACCGAAATGGGGAACGCAAACCCCAAGAGACGTCCCCCCATCCGAGGGATGGGCTGGGGGTAGTCCTTCATGTGGAGGAGGACTTGTTCTCTGGTTTGGCAAACTTACGCTGCCAGGGACTGTGCTGTCCACCCGCGGGGGCCTTGGCGGGCTGCGAGCCCTTGCCCGAAGAGCGGGAGGGACGAAAACACCCTCATGGGCCGTAAAATGGGATTTTATTAAGAACTTACCGTGAAATGCTTTTCTCTGAGTTCATTGACAGACGCAGCTTCTATTCATGACACATGGGGTTATGTACCTTTTAATAGTAGACTAGGCAGAACGAAAGTTCAGAAAGCAAAGCTGGCCCCTCCCAGGGGACCGTCCTCACTCAGCACATAACCCCTCAGCCTTGCATAGCATATCAGTTCGTAACAAGCCGTACAAACACAACACAGAGAGGTGGGTGCTGCGTCTGTCAATGAACTCAGAGAAAAGGATTTTACGGTAAGTTCTTAATAAAATCCCATTTTCTCTTACGTTCACTGACAGACGCAGCCTCTATTCATGACACGTGGGGACATCCCAAAAGCAGCATCCGCAGATGCTGACACATCAACTTTGTAACAAAAGTGTGCACCGAGGCCCAAATAGCCGCCTTGCACACCTGAGACACCGAAGCTTGGTGTCTAAACGCCCAGGAAGTGCTCATCGCCCTGGTGGAATGAGCCGTGACTGGAAAAGGGGGGAACTTGGCCCCGAACAGTATACGCATGGGTCACGGTCTGTCTGATCCAACGAGAAACAGTGGCCGACGAAGCCGCCAACCCTTTGCGCAGCCCATCCGTCAGCACAAACCGCGCATTCGACTTCCTAAAAGGAGCCGTTGCTGCCAAATACACCCGCAATGCTCTCACCACATCCAAGGAATGTAGAGCAATAATGTGAAAAGAGGAGAGAGGAAACTACCTTATCCTTATGTAGGACCAAATAGGAAGACCTACACGACAAAGCTGCCAATTTAGACACCCGCCTAGCGGATGTGAGAGCCACCAAGAAGGCGACCTTCTGAGACAGCAATTGTAAGGAAATATCCCTGATTTTCTCATAGGGTGGCTTTTGTAGTACAGAAAGTACCAAGTTCAGATCCCACGGTGCCAGGGGAGACCGTACCTGAGGAGCCACATGACCTACACCCTGTACAAATGTATGGATCAAAGAATGTGTCGCTAAAGGACGCTGAAATAGAATCGCCAGAGCGGAGACCTGGCCCTTGAGGGTGCTCAAAGCCAACTTTTGGTCCAGGCCTTGTTGAAGAAAGGCAAGCACCCAAGCAACTGCAAAAGAACGGGAGTTCCAACCCCCCGCCTCGCACCAAGCAACATAGACTTTCCAGGTGCGATGATAGATCTTGCGCGAAGTACACTTGCGCACCTTAAGCATGGTGGGGATCACTGACTCAGAGACCGCCCTGTCCCTCAGTACCTGGGACTCAATCGCCATGGCGTCAAAGCCAGCGATGGTAAAGCAGGGTGCAAGATGGGACCCTGCGACAGAAGATCTTCGCAAAGCAGGAGTCCCCAGGGAACGTCTGTTACCATCCGCACCACGACGGCGTGCCAAGGACGCTGAGGCCAATCCGGGGCCACCAGGATTGTAGGGATTCCCTCCACTTCTATCCTGCGCAACAACCGCGGTAGAAGCTTGAGAGGAGAAAAGGCATACAGGAGCCCTGTACCGGGACCATGGAGCCACCAGGGCGTCCGTGGCTGCCACCGTGTCCCTTGACGTGCACACAAAGGTCTTCACCTTGTGATTGAATCTGGACGCCGGGAGATCTACATCTGGCATGCCCCACCTCCCGCAAATCTGACAAAACACCTCCGGATGCAAGGACCACTCCTCCTCGGTCCAGCTTCTGGCGACTGAGGAAGTCCACCTTACAATTTTCTGCACCCGGAATGTAGAATGCAGAGAGTGCTGGCACGTGAAGCTCTGCCCACTTTAGAATGAGGGCTGCCTCTGCAGCGGCCGCCAAGCTTCTCGTTCCGCCTTGATGGTTTACGTACACCACCATCGTGGTGTTGTCCGACTGAACCCGACCCGGGAGGCCGCGCAGCCTTTGCCGACCAGTGGGAGAGACAGAGCCTGATCACCCTCAGTTCCATCACATTGATCGGAAGTCGCGACTCTTGCGCCGACCAACGGCCCTGGGCCGACAGGTGCCCCAGGACACCTCCACAGCCCAAAAGGCTGGCATCCGTCGTCACTATTGACCATTCCAGGGGAAGGGACGACTTCCCAATGGTCATTGCCAGGGCCTGAAGCCACCAAGTCAACGACCCCCTGGTCTGATGATCCAGCCGGATCAGTCGATCCAGAGACGAAGGAGATCTGTCCCACTGCAGTAGTATCGCTCGCTGTGGGAGCCGGGTGTGACTCTGGGCGTACGGTATCGCCTCGAAAGTCGAGACCATGTGCCCCAACACCCGCATGCAGAAACCTAAGGAGGACCACCGTCGTGACAACAGGGTTTGCACCGCTGCTTGCAGCGTCAGCAACTTGTCCGGAGGTAGGAATACCTTCGCCTGTACTGTGTCCAATGTCAGACCCAGATATTCGAAGCGACAGGATGGGGTCAATGTCGACTTCTGCAGGTTGATTAGCCAACCGAAGTCCCTCAGTGAGGTCAGGGTGATAGCAACATTGTCCTCCAGAGCCGAAGCCAACTCCGCTCGCAGAAGATCGTCCAGGTAGACTACCACAGCAATGCCCCTCTGTCTCAGTAGAGCCAGCACAGGGACCAGCAACTTGGTAAAAAACCCGCGATGCCGAGGCCAGGCCGAAGGGGAGAGCCACAAACTGGTAATGAAGGTCCCCTACAGCAAAGCGCAGGAAGCGCTGGTGCCTGACACAAATGGGAACATGCAGATATGCGTCCTTGATGTCCAGGGACGCCAGCCAATCTCCCTGGTGCAGGGCGGCCACAACCGAACGGACTGACTCCATCGTGAATTTGCACACCTTCACAAAGTAATTGTACGCTTTTAAGTCAAGAACCGGCCTGCCCCCCCCCCCCCCAAAGAGGTTCGAGTAGAAGCCGCGGCATCTCTCTGCCGGAGGGACTGGCACAATCACCCCCTGTTCGGACATCGACCGCACAGCCCCTAGCAGAGCTAGCCGACGCTCCGGAGGGAGTCTTAAATTGGACGGGGAGAACCTGTCCGGGGGCCGAGTGCTGAACTCTATCTTGTACCTGGAGGACACCGTCTCCCGCACCCACCGGTCGTAGATGCGAGCGGCCCACAGGTCCGCGAACCCCAGAAGTCGGCCCCCTACCCGAGAAACGGGCGGGGGCAACCCATCATGGGGAGGAGGACTTATCCCCCGACTTTTCGGGCTTGCGTTGCCAGGGACGCTTACCGGAGCCAGAGGCAGACTTGTCGGGCCAGGAGTTCCTGCCCGCCTGACCGGGCGCACGAAAAAAAAAAGTTTCTGCCCAGAGGGCTGAGGCCCCTGCTTGCGGCGCTGGTCACGCCGATTGGGCTCCAGAAGAAACGTACTCTTCCCCCCTGTGAAATCCTTAATGATTTCATCCAATTGGGGCCCAAAGAGCCGACCACCCTGAAAAGGAAGATCCATGAGGCCCTTCTTGGACGCGTGGTCACCCGACCAGCGTCGCAGCCACAGCAGGAGCCTAATGATGATTGCAAAAACTGTCATTTTTGACAACATCGGTACCAAATCCAGAGCTGCGGCGCAGAGGTAACGAAGCCCCTGCACCAGGTGGTCTGCTCGCTGCACAGATTCAGGCGAAGCTACGCCGCCCCCGAGCCACACTCCACTCCATCGCACACTCCGTGAGCGACTGAGATACCATGACTGACACCAAGGCCTGTCGCATGGCTACCCCTGCCACCAGAAAGAGTGCCTTGGACACTGCTACCATCCGCCTATCGGCCGGGTCCCTGAAAGAGGGAGACCCCTCCAAGGGAATAGTCGTCGCCTTGTTCAGGCGGGCCACTGGTGGATCTTTCTGTAAAAGGCTGTCCACAAAGGGAGAGCGCACAGAAAAACCTTTTGGCAGGGTAAAGGAATTTAGTGGACGTTGCCATTCCTTATACACAATCTGGTCAAAACACTGGAGATGGGAGAACACCTTGGAAGCACGGGAGGGCTTCTTGGACCCAAACGTATAGGCAGATGCCTGTGACTCTCCAGCCTGATCCAGGTGTAGTGAATTACGGACGGCTGCGACCAGGGTGCCCACCAGCGCCCTTTCGCGTGCCACGAGGCCCCCTGGTCCTCCTCCCCATCCGAAGGCTCCAGCTCTCCGTCTGAGAGCTCCACGAGGGTCCCAGTGACCCCAGAGCCCCCTTCTGGCTCTGAGTCCTCCTCAGAGGATTGCGGGGGAGGAGGATGCTTTTTGGGGCCCCCCCCCCTACACCGGTCCGATTCCCCCTGGGCGAAAAACTCTTCCAAGATTGAGGTTAATTGGTCCAGGGGAACCAGAGGTCGCAGCGCAGCCTGTGCCTCCGCGGACCCCTTCGGAGAAGAAACTGCCGGTTCAGCCACCATTGCGCCACCGCCAGGACACTTGTGAGGCCTACCAGCCATACACCCCCACAATGCCACCCCCTGCAGAGCCTCAGGACTGCCCAGTAGGACCCAGCACCGCCGTTCCAGCACCCAAGGGGGAGAAGCCAGCAACACTTGCGGAACCCTGTGTCTCTGTGTGAAAGGAGGCCGCCCTGTCCGCCAATGCCACCGCTGCTGAAACAAGTCTGCCGCAGTTGCTGCATTCCCGGGAGAAGGAATGGCGCCAAAAGCACATGGAAAACTCCCATAGAGGGAGACCAACCAAAAAGGGCCGCCAACACACACAAGAGGCCAAAACACCTCCAAAATTGCTGCGGGTGCCTTAAAATTGCAGCGACCGCGGCTCCGGGAAAATGGCGGCGGACACCGCATGGCATGTGAGCGGAGTGGCCCGAGCAGCAAACAGGCGAGCGGCAGTTAGTGGCTGATCGGGGGGTGTAGAAAAGGCATTAAAGCGGAGGTCCGAGGGCTAAAAAAAAAATTAAAAGTCAGCAGCACACATACAGTAGCTGCTGACTTTTAATAATAGGACACTTACCTGTCCTGGAGTCCAGCGATGTTGGCACCCGCCGCCGATCTTTGGATCGGGGGTCAGGTGCAGCAGCCTCCAGGGAACCCGGATGTGTAAGCAGTACAGCTTCACGCCGGGCACCTTACTGCACATGCGCGAGCTCTGCTGCGCTCTGCTACTGGCCGGGCGGCCAGTAGCAGAGCGAGCAGGGAGGAGGGACCCGGGCTGCTGACGTCAGCGGCCGCGTCCGCCGGCCAGAGCACCCGGGTGTGTGGAAAAGGACACTTGTCTAAAGACAGGTGTCCTCTTCCCCCTCCCCCCCGAAAGGTGCCAAATGTGACACCTGAGGGGGGTTGGAATCCAACCAGCGGAAGTTCCACTTTAGGGTGGAACTCCGCTTTAACAGGGACCAGTGGACCTGTACCCCCCACCGGAACGGGCACCGCTAGTCGCCCCCCCCTCCGCCTCAGGGAGGAGGGGGGTGTCACTCACCCATCCAGATGGGCGTAGCCACCCGGTGCAGACCTTCCTCTTCCCAGGCGGGGAGGGATGCTGCAGGCCAAGCGACCCTTGGAGCAGGCCATAGCCCGGACACTGGGTACGCAGGTGGGGCGTTTAACCCACCAGCCGCCCGCACAGAACGGGCAGGATGCGGCGGACTCTGCCATAGCTAAGGGTGGCTCGCATTCGTCGGCCGTGCTGGGGAGATGGCAGGGCCATGAATATCCGTGTGGTCCCCAGCCGGCTACTTGATTGTAGTCTTCATCAGAAGGCTTGCGCAAAAAGAAGAGAAAAACTGTAGGGAAACCGCAGTTCCCAGCAGGGAACCAGGTCTAACTCCTTGCACTAGGCAGACGAAAACTGATATGCTATGCAGGGCTGAGGGGTTATGTGCTGAGGACGGCCTCCTGGGAGGGGCCAGCTTTGCTTTCTGAACTTTCATTCTGCCTAGTCTACACATAGTAAAAAGGTACATAACCCCACGTGTCATGAATAGAGGCTGTGTATTGTCAATGAACGTAAGAGAAAGGGGGGACCCTGTCTACGATGGGGCTCCTTACTCTTCCTTGTCTCCGGGAGAAAAGTGCTCTTCCCAACCGTGAGATTCCAAGGAGGCTCCAAAGAGCCGCCCACCCTGAAAAGGCAAGCCCGTCAGGGCCTTCTTAGATGTGTGGTCCGCCGACCAACATTGTAGTCAAAGCAAAACGCCTGACCACCAGCGAAGACACAGACAATTTGGAGATCGGGGGGGCCGCGTCCAGTGCTGCATCACCCAGAACAAGCTGTTCAGTGAGCCCCACGCATGCGGGGGGAACCTGCACATTGTTCATTACACGGTGCAACAGTTTTGCCAATTCGGTGAGCGTCTGCGACACCAGAGCAGAAGCCACGACAGGCCACATGGGCGACTCTACCAGAACAAAAATGGATCTGAAGACGGCCTCGGCATTCCTCTCAGCCGGGTCCTTAAAGTACGGCGTGCCTACCACCGGGATCAGGGGTCGCCTCGTTCAGGCGAGACACAGGGGGATCAACCATAGGGGGTGATGCCAATTTGTTCAATAGGCTGTTGCCGAAGGGAGAGCACACAGAGAATGTTTGGGTATGGGAAGGGAGCTCTGAAGCTGTTCCCAGTCTCTAAACAAACCTATCCAGGTAAGACACATAGGGGAAAACCCTAGCCACGCGGGCCAGTTTATGCGACCCGAAGGGGGCGTGCACCTCCTGTGAGGGCCCTCATCCAACTTCAGGGTATCGCGCACTGATGTGATCAGGGCACTGACTAGTGCCTTCTTGTGCGCAAGCAGTGACCACTGCAAATTTTCCCTCACTATCGTGAGAATCCGGGGCCTCGCCCTCCGACAGCTCAAGGCGGGGGGGGTCCCCGTCACGGTGGAGCCCCCATCAGGGTCCGAGTCCCTCCCAGGGGAAGGGGTGTGACGAACGCGGGTATCAGATCGCTGCCCTCCTCACCGACCGAGGACCCCCCTGATCTAATACCACACTTGTCACGAACGCAACAATGCCACTCTCAGTTGCTTTCAGCACAAAGATTTCCCAGTTTGCGGGACCACCGTCTAAATGCCAGCCACCTGAGAAAGATTGTTACCGGTCTAATTCAAACAATTAACCCTTTCACTGCCACCACTTCTGCATTCCGGCCAGAAGACCCTTATATTAGCAATACCAGCATTTCAGAATAACCGTCTGTACACACACTGTCACCTAAGACAGATATATTCAGATGCATTATTCTAAAAACAGTAGCGCTCTTCGAAGGAACAGATTCATAATAGTTGCATTAAGAGCTTTAGGGACAAAATGAAAACTTTTCAAAATAAGGTTTAATAATGAAAAGGTCAGGTTTTAGGCCTCATACACACGGGCGTTTGTTTATTAATTCTATTTTTGACAGAAGAGACGCCAAGCGACGTCGGTCTAAAAACGTCAGTGTTTTGCAACGTTTCTCGGTGTCAGCAAGCGTTTTTTTTTAAAGAGACATCCCACAACAATTTATTCACTCCCAAATTACCCACAATGCAAATGGAACACAATAAAAAACATTGGAGACCATGTGACAATGCCATTTTGGTTGGAGAGAGTGAGGAGAGAGCGTTGTGATCGTTTGAGTTTTGGCGGTTTTTTGTGAGTTTTTCAAGGAGTCTGTTGCGATTTTTTAGCATGGATCCCATCATGTAAAAGGTCGATCAGGCGATTCTGTTGATCATTTTGCGGAGGAGGAGAGGATCAGCAGAAGCAGAAGACGGTTCTGGATACACCCTATGGTGTCCCAACGCCAATCAGTGGGGTACTACGCAAGTATCTATGCTGAACTGCTTGTGTATCCAGAAAAGTTCCACAACTTTACACGCATGTCAGTGTCATCATTTGATATGTTACTGGAGAAGCTCCAGCCCAGACTGATGAGGACGGACAGCGTGATGCGGCACTCAGTGTTACCTGAGGAACGTCTTCTGGTCACACTGCGGTAAGCTTTATTTTATAACACATTAGGGGTGGGAGTAGGGTGTAGCATATGTAGGGTATAGTCAGGGGTGGGGTGTAGCATATGTAGGGTATAGTCAGGGGCGGGGTGTAGCATATGTAGGGTATAGTCAGGGGCGAGGTATAGCATATGTAGGGTATAGTGAGGGGCGGGGTGTAGCATATGTAGGGTATAGTCAGGGGTGGGGTGTAGCATATGTAGGGTATAGTCAGGGGCGGGGTGTAGCATATGTAGGGTATAGTCAGGGGCGAGGTATAGCATATGTAGGGTATAGTCAGGGGTGGGGTGTAGCATATGTAGGGTATAGTCAAGGTTGCATGGTTCAAAGTAGGGAATAGGTTAGCCACTTTTTTTTTTCAACGGTTTTGGCCGATTTATATTCTTCCTCATATTTGTGATAAAAAAAAAAAAAAAACAAAAAAAAAAACGCAATCGGAGTTTATTGATTGGTTTGCGCAAAAGTGGCCGCGTTTACGGATGATGAGAATTCATTTCTGGGTTTTTTTTTTATATTAGTAATGGCGGCGATCTGCGATTGTTAGTGGTACTGCGATATTTCAGCGGACATGTCGGACTATTTTGACACTTTTTTGGGACCATTGGCATTTATACAGCGAGCAGTGCTATAAAAATGCACTGATTACTGTGTAAATGCCATTGGCAGTGAAGGGGTTAACCTGGAGGGGGCGCTCTAAGGGTTAACTGTGTTCCCTCAGTGTGTTCTAACTGTATGGGGGCTGGGGGAGGGGAGTGATCACGGCTTCCATATACAGGAAGCCTGCGATCACAGCCCTTCCCCCTCTGACAGAACAGAGATCCGTGTTTACTTACACTGACCCCCGTTCTTTCACTGCGGGCAACATGGGTAGTCGATCGAGTCCACCCTACCCGCTCCCTGGCCCCCCCTGAACACAGTGAGAGCGCCTCTGGTGGTGCATGGTCACAATACTCGTTCTCTGGCCGCCGTCAGATGATGGTATTTTGCGACAACGAACCACCTTGCCGCCGTCAATCCATGGTGGGTGGTTGGCAAGTGGTTAAGTTCCACAGTAAGTATAACAAGCATGCTATTCAGCTTATATAGACTCATTTTACTGTTGTGGGTTTACTAACACTTAGATTAACTGAGTGTAACAAAACACGTCTATAATATTATAGCTTTCTGAGATATTGAATTTCGGGGTGTCACTCGTAGGGTTGCCACCTTTTCTTAAAGTTAAACCCGAACAATTTCACGGTGCCCAACTATTTTTTTTTATAGCATACACTGTAAAGGGGGGGGGGGGGCTCTGCAGACTCTGAGGTTTGGGAGAACTCTGGGGACTCTGACATAAGGGATGCTCTGAGAACGCTGATGTAAGGGGGAACACTGAGAACTCTAATGTAAGGGGGAACACTGAGAACTCTAATGTAAGGGGGAACACTGAGAACTCTAATGTAAGGGGGAACACTGTGGCTTCTGGTGTAAAGGGGAACTCTGATGTATGGAGAGGACTGATGTAAGGGGGAACACTGCAGCCTCTGGTGTAAAGGGGAACTCTGATGTATGGAGAGGACTGATGTAAGGGGGAACACTGCAGCCTCTGGTGTAAAGGGGAACTCTGATGTATGGAGAGGACTGATGTAAGGGGGAACACTGCAGCCTCTGGTGTAAAGGGGAACTCTGATGTATGGAGAGGACTGATGTAAGGGGGAACACTGCAGCCTCTGGTGTA
>BLSH010476140.1:143511-155467 GCA_018402905.1 Glandirana rugosa
CCCCTTAACAATCACTACCCTCTCCCCCTCCTACCGATCCCTACCTCCTCCCCCTTCTACCGATCTCTACCCCCTCCATGTTAAAGCGGTGTTCCACCCAAAAGTGGAAGCGCTGCTTGTCTGACTCCTCCCCCCTTCCGGTGCTACATTTGGCACCTTTTCAGGGGGAGCGGGTACCGGTTTGTGTTGAGATCTCTCGGAAGTTTGGCCCCCCTCCTCCTTGCCCCGCTCCCGGGCTATTGAGAAAGTGCAGCGTGTTTCGCACATGTGCCATAGGGGCCCACGTGAAGCCGCAAGGCTGGTTTCACTGCTGGTTTCCCTAATAGGTAATGGCGGCGGCAGCATCCGAGAACCGATGGAAACATCGGCTGTGGTGCCGGCATCGCTGGACTCCAGGACAGGTAGGTGTCCTAATATTATATGTCAGCAGCTACAGGATTTGTAGCTGCTGGCTTTTAATTTTTTACTGATGGCGGAGGAACTCCTCCTTTAATGAGTTGTAGAGGCAGAAAGTGCATTCAGTGCATTAAGATAAAAAAACTTGGTGTGTAGCAGCCCCCCCAACACCCCCTAATTGGTTACCTGAGCCTCTCTCCAGCGATGTCCACAAGAGTCCTAACCCTCATGATTTAAATCCCTAGTAAAAAAAGGCTGCATTTAAATCATATTTTCTATTGCGGTCATTGACAGACGCAGCCTCTTATTCATGACACATGGGTTATGTACCGTTTACTAGGAGTAGACTAGGCAGAACGTAGTTCAGAAAAAGCAAAGCTGGCCCCTCCCAGGGGGCCGTCCTCACTCAGTGTATAACCCCTCCGCCCTGCAAAGCATATCAGTTTTTTTCTGCCTAGTGCAAGGAGTTAGACCTGGTTCCCTGCTGGGATCTGCGGTTCCCCAATTTTTTCTTTTGCTCAAGCTATCTGATGAAAATGCAATCAAGTAGTCGGCTGGGCGCTATGCTGGTTATCCTGAATTCTGGAAATCTCCCCAGCACGGCCGACGGATGCGAGCCACCTTTAGCTGTACGCGAGGTCCACCACATCGTGCCCCGTTCCGTGCGTGGGGCCGGTGGGTTAAACGCCCCACCTGCGTACCGTGTGACCGGGCTGCAGCTTGCGTCCAAGAGTCGCATGACCGGCAGCATCCCTCCCCCACCTGGGGGGAGGTAGGTCTGCATCGGGTGGCTACCCGTCAGGAAGAGTGAGTCCCTTCCCCCCCCCCCCCCTGGGGTGTGGAGGGGGGGAGGCTAGCTGTTTCCATCCCTGGTGTGGGGTATAGGTGGCCTGGGTGTCCCCTCTCCTACCCCCCCCCCCCCCCCCCGCACCCTCCGCTACCTGCTATTAGCGCTGTCCATGCGTGCCACCATTTTCTTGGAGTCGGGCCCCCATTTTGCCATAGTCGCGTGGCAGGCTGCCATTTTGCCGTAGCCGCTGCCATTTTTGCTTGGTCTCCTGGATAGGAAAACCATGTGCTGTTGGCGCCGTTTTATCTCTTCCTGATCGGCAGCACATGGGACTACAGCAGCCTCTGCAGCAGCAGCGGGGGGGCAGAAACGTGGCGCCGTTTTCTCTCTTCCTGATCGGCAGCACATGGGACTAAAGCAGCCTCTGCAGCAGCAGCAGGGGGGGCAGAAACGTGGTGCAGCAAGTATAGCTGGCTTCTCCCTGGGGTGTTAGTGGCGGCGGTGTGGGTCCTCCTGGGCATTCCCGGTTGCTCTGTGGGGGGTGTACTGTGGGGGTGTATGGCCTGTAGGCCTCATAGGTGTCCCAGGGGTGGTCCAATGGCGACTGAACTGGCAGTTTCTTCTCCGGAGGGGTCCGCTGAAGCACAGGCTGCGCTGGGACCTGTGGTCCCCCTAGACAAATTGACTTCCATCCTGGAAGATTTTTTTTGCCCGGGTGGAACCGATCCGTGGTAGGGGGGTGGCGAGAAAGCATCCACCCCCTATTCCATCTTCAGGGGAGGAATCGGAGGCGGGAGGGGGCTCTGTGGTCACAGGTACCCCTGTGGAGCTATTGGACGGGGAAGAGGACCAGGGGGCCTCCGTAGCTCGTGAAAGGGCGTTGATGGGCTCCCTGGTTGCAGCTGTCCGTGATTCGCTGCGGCTGGACCAGGCTGGGGAGTCCCAAGAGACGGTTTACACCTTTGGGTCCCGTAAGCCAGCCCGGGCTCCTAAGGTGTTCCCTTATGTCCAGTATTTTGACCAGTTTGGCTATAAGGAATGGCAGCGCCCGCAAAATTCCTTCACCCTGCCAAAACGTTTTTCTGTGCGCTATCCTTTTGAGGACAGCCTAATATAGAAATGGGCATCCCCCGCGGTAGACCCGCCAGTGGCCCACCTGAACAAGGCTACCACTATTCCCATGGCAGGGTGGCCATCCTTTAAGGATCCGGCCGATAGGCGGACGGAAGCAGTGTCCAAGGCGTTGTTCTTGGTGGCGGGGGCAGCCATGAGACGACGGTATTGCACAAAGATCTACAAACTTTGGGTCCTCACCAGAATCGGTGCAGCTGGCGGACCAGCTTGTGCAGGATCTTCGATACCTTTGTGACACAGCCCTGGACTTAGTCCCTATGCTGTCAAAGATGTCCATTTTTGCGGTCATTATTAGACGGCTGCTGTGGCTGCGGTGCTGGTCGGGGGACCATGCGTCTAAGAAGGGCCTCACGGACCTGCCTTTTCAGGGCTGTCGGCTTTTTGGGGCTCAGCTGGATGAAATCATTAAGGATTTCATGGGGGGAAGAGTACCTTCCGGAACACAAGCGACGGAAACATCGCCGGAAGCGGTTTTTTTTGTGCGCGCCCAGTTCAGCGGGCAAGGGCTCCCGGGTCGGCAAGGCTGCCACAGGGACCAGTAAGCGGCCCTGGCAGCGCAAGTCCGAAAAGATGGAGGAAAAGCCCTCTTCTGCATAATGGGTTGCCCCCCCCCCAACTCTCGGGTGGGGGGCCGGGTTCTGGGGTTCACAGACCGGTGGACCGCCCGCATCTCCGACCTCTGGGTACGAGAGGTGGTGTCCTGTGGGTACAAGATAGAGTTTCGAACTCTGCCCCCGGACAGGTTCTCTGCGTCAAATTTGAGACTCCCCCTGGGGCATCGGCAAGCTCTGCTAGGGGCTGTCCAGACCCTGTCCGAACAGGGGGTGATTGTGTCGGTCGCCCCTGTGGAAAGGTTCCGCGGGTTCTACTCAAACCTCTTTGTGGTGCCAAAGAAGGATGGGGTCAGACCGTTTCTGGACCTGAAAGTGCTCAATCACTTTGTGAGGGCACGAAAATTCAGGATGGAATCAGTCCGTTCGGTCATGGCCGCCCTACATCAGGGGGACTTTCTGGCATCTCTGGTGATCAGGGACGCTTATCTTCACGTTCCCATTTCTGTCCGGCATCAGCACTTCCTGCGCTTTGCGGTAGGGGGTCTTCACTACCAATTTGTGGCTCTTCCCTTCGGCCTAATCTTTGCTCCATGGGTCTTCACCAAGCTGCTGGCTCCGGTGCTGGCTCTGCTGAGACAGAGCGGCATTGCTGTGGTAGCATACTTAGACGATCTACTCCTGTGCGCTGAGTCAGATCCGGCTCTGGAGGACAATGTTGCTATCGCCCTGACCTCCCTGCGGGACTTCGGCTGGTTGATCAACCTACAGAAGTCGACTCTGACCCCGTCTTGTCGCCTAGAATATCTTGGCCTTATATTGGACACAGAGCAGGTGAAGGTGTTCCAACATCTGGCTAAGTTGCAGAAGCTGCAAGCAGCGGTGCGAAATCTGTTGTCACGACGGTGGTCCTCCTTACGTTTTTGCATGTGGGTGTTGGGGCACATGGTCTTGGCCTTCGAGGCAATCTCGTATGCCCAGAGTCCCACCCGGCTCCTGCAGCGGGCGATTCTGCTGCAGTGGGACAAGTCTCCCTTGTCTCTGGATCAGCTGATCAGGTTGGTTCATCAGACCAGGGGGCCGTTGGCTTGGTGGCTTCGGGCCCCGGCACTGACCTTGGGGAAGTCGTTTCTTCCCCTGGAATGGTCGATAGTCCCGACGGACACCAGCCTATTGGGCTGGGGAGGGGTCCTGGGGCGATTATCTGCCCAGGGCCGATTGTCGGCGCAGGAATCCCGCCTACCGATAAATGTATTGGAACTGCGGGCGATCAGGCTCTGCCTCTTCCACTGGTCGGCGAGGCTGCACGGCTACCCGGTGCTGGTTCAGTCGGACAACACCAAGGCAGTGGCATACGTGACCCATCAGGGCAGAACAAGGAGCTCAGCAGTAGCTGCAGAAGCGGCCCACATTCTGAGGCGGTTAGAACTTCACGTGCCAGCAATCTCTGCCATTTACATTCCGGGCGCAGAAAATTGGCAGGCGTACTTCCTCAGTTGCCAGACTCCGGATCAGGGAGAATGGTCCCTGCACCCAGAAGTGTTCCGCCAGATTTGCCAGATGTGGGGAACCCCAGATGTGGACCTTCTAGCGTCCTGGTTCAATTCCGAAGTGCAGACCTTTGTGTGCAGGACAAGTGATCCATTGGCAGATGCCCTTGTGGCCCCTTGGTCGCGGTACTGGCTTCTGTATGCCTTTCCCCCTCTCAAACTTCTACCGCGCCTACTGTGCAGGATAGAAGTGGAGGGAATCCTGACAATCCTGGTGGCTCCGGATTTGCTTTGGCGCCCGTGGTGTGAATGGTAACAGATGTTCCCTGGCGGTTCCCGCTTCGCAAAGATCTGCTTTCACAGGGACCCATCCTGCACCCTGCTTTACCCTCGCTGGCTTTGACGGCCTGTCTATTGAGTCCCAGGTTCTAAGAGATAGGGGTGTCTCTAAATCTGTGATCCCCTCCATGCTTAAGGCGCGCAAGTCCACTTTGCACAAGATTTATCATTGCACTTGGAAGGCTTCTATTGCTTGGTGCCAGGCGGGGGGTTGGAACCCCTGTTCTTTTTCAGTGACTCGGGTGCTGGCCTTTCTTCAGCAAGGCTTGGCTCACAAGTTGGCATGGAGTACACTCAAAGGCCAGATTTCTGCTCTGGCGATTCTGTTTCACCGTCTGTTAGCGACGCTTTCTTTGATTCGTACATTTGTACACGGTGTACATCATGTGACTACTCAGGTGCGGTCGCCTTTGGCGCCGTGGGATTTGAATTTGGTACTTTTGGTACTGCAGAAACCGCCATATGAAAAGATCAGGGATATTCCCTTGCAACTACTGTCACAAAAGGTGGCCTTTTTGGTGGCCATCACATTCCGCGGCGGGTGTCTGAATTGGCGGCTTTGTCATGTAGGTTTCCCTACTTGGTCCTACATAAGGATAAGGCGGTGTTGCGCCCTTCCCCTTCTTTTCTACCAAAGGTGGTTTCATCTTTTCACATTAATGAGGATATTGTTCTCCCTTCATTGTGCCTGCGCCCTTCACATCCTAAGGAAATTGCCTTGCATTCCTTGGATGTAGTGAGGGCCCTGCGGGTGTATTTGTCAGCGATGGCTCCTTTTCAGAGGTCGGATGCACTTTTTGTGCTGACGGATGGTCCACGTAAAGGTTTAGCGGCCTCGTCGGCTACTGTATCTCATAGGATCAGACAGACTGTGACCCATGCGTATGCTGTTCGGGGGCAAGAACCCTCTTTCCGGTTACGGCTCATTTCACCAGGGCGATTAGAACTTCCTGGGCTTTCCGACACCAAGCGTCGGTTTCTCAGGTGTGCAAGGCGGCTACTTGGGCCTCGGTGCACACTTTTTTGTTAAGTTTTACAAAGTTGATGTGTCAGCATCTGCAGATGCTGCTTTTAGCCGCAAAGTTTTGCAGGCGGCGGTGTAGGCGCGGCTGGCGCCTCCTGGAAAATTCTGTTGGGTACAGTTGTTCTTGTTTATCCACCCCTCTTTTTGGTTGACACCGCTTTGGGACGTCCCCACACGTCATGAATAAGAGGCTGCGTTTGGGATTTTTTGACTTACCGTAAAATCCTTTTCTCTGAGTTCATTGACAGACGCAACCTCTTATTCTTGACATGTGGGGTTTATGCACCTTTTACTAGGAGTAGACTAGGCAGAACGAAGTTCTTTTTTCTCTTATTGCTTTCTTGTACCACCATAGATTTGTTAAAAAAAAAAAAAATTATAATAGAAAAAAAAAAAAAATATATATATATATATATATATATATAATTTATTATAATTTTTTTTTTTTTTTTACAAATCTATGGTGGTACAAGAAAGCAATAAGAGAAAAAAAAAACTTAAATTAGCTAAGAACAACAGAGCAGATGGCTAGGCTAAACATTCACAAATGGACACAGTTTGGATCACAGAACATATAGCTAGTCTTCGATTACAAAGTGTAAATGGTGGAATGAGTTAGAAGCAAATATAAATAATTATTTAAAGATATTTATTATAGCTAAACCATGGCGACCATTTTTTTGTCAAAGGGTATGGTAAATTGTGTGATATATTTTCTCAACTTTGCAGATAGTCTACCCTGGGTTTGATGTTGGCAATAGGAATCTCTACTTTTCCAGTGTAGGGCGATTGCCCATTGGATAGCTACGCATATTGTATGAGTCAACCTCATTTCCATCTTCGTAATTTCAGAGATGAGATTGAATATAAGACACTGTGAGGGAGTTTAAGTGATCTGACTCAGCCATTCTATCCACTAAAGAGTTGTTTCTTCCAGATAGGAGTTATGTGGGCAGCTCCCAAAAAATATATAAAAGGGATCCAGCCTCCCCGCACCCTCTGAAACAGAGTGGAGAGACTGCAGGTAATATGGAGTGTAACCTGGTGGGTGTATAATACCACCTAATATGAAGTTTCAGGGCTGTCTCCCTAATACTTGAGATCCAGTGCTCTTCTTATGGTTGTCAATACATGCGTTCCAGTTTAGAGATCCGTGTTCCATGGAGCACTCTGTCTCCCATTTCTCTCTATACGATTGTATCCCCCTCAGTGCTTGGCTATTCATGAACGAGTATATAGTGAAGACAAGAGCCTTACCTCTTTGGTAAGACTGAGGGAGGAGAGTTGGGGTCCATCTTGTAGTGTGTGGAATAGAAGTGTTTTTATCTGTAAAAAATGAAATTTCCCTAGGTGATGTCTTATATAGCGTTTGGAGTGTGGGAAACAAAATAAATTTCCCATTCTGGAGTAATTTATGGAGACAGGTGACTCCTGAGTTTATCCACTAGCTGTACTCTGAGCGATTGGAGATGCCTATGTGGAAAGAGGGATTTCCTACAAAGGAAGCCAGAAGTGGTGATTGTGTGATTAACCCATAAATTTTTCTGTATCTATACCACAACTTTAGGGATTGTGTCACGGTAATGTTTAGATGGGAGCCCCCTGCCATGATTGTTTTGTTGTGCCATAGTTAGCCTGGGAGAGAATATGGGAGGATCGATTTTGCTTCAAATCGGACCCATGGGATTCTAGAGTTGGGTATATTCAATTGGGCTAACTGGTTGAATCTGGAGGCCAGATAATAGTGCCACTAATTTGGTGTGCCCAGTACCCCTGAGTTAGTAGGTGCGTATAAGACAGTCCGAGAGAACTTGGGGTGGTGGGTGGTGGGCTGCCCAAATAAATTTGTTGAGGTCTCTCTGGAATGCTGTCAATGGATTTTGTAATTGGAATGGGGAACGACCTAAATAGATATAGCAACTTGGGCAGAATCATCATTTTAGCTGTGGTTATCCTACCCAAAAAAAGATAAGGTATGATTTTCATGTCTGCAGTGATCTAAGAGTAGCGATCACTCGGTGGGGGGGTAATTTCTCAGAAAGAGGGAACGTCTATTGGAGGTAAGATATATCCTCAGATAAGATGGGGTGTCCTGGGTCCATTGGAAGGGGAATGAGGACTTGTGTGCTTGAAATTGTGTCTGAGGTATATTGATTGGCATCCCTATAGCTTTTGAGAGATTGATGTAAAGGCCAAATGTTTTTGAGAATTTGTGTAGGGTGTGGAGTAGATAGGGAAGAGAGATGGTTGGATTAGAAACAGTCATCCATATACATACTTGACTTGCATTGTGATGTCCCTTTTTATATAGCCTGAGATGTCTTGATGTGTTAGGATAGCAAGTGCAAGGGGTTCTATGGCCATCGCGAAAAGTAAAGGGGAAAGTGGGCACCCCTGCCTAGTGCCTCTTCCTAGTGAAAAGAAATTTGAATTGCTACCCGGGATCCGACTTCTCGTTTGAGGGTTTGTGTGTAAAGCTTGGAATGCATGGAATAATTCTCCTTGAAAGCCAGATTTCTGGAGGACAGTCGTGAGGTATTCCCAAGACACACTGTCGAATGCCTTATGTATGTCCAGGCTCAGTAGCAGGAGGGGAGAGGAGGTGCATTCGGCATCTTGTATTATATTAGGCAAATCACAGACAATATAAGACTTGCAACTATCTGGTATGAATCCAGATTGAAAGGGAGATGTTAATCTAGGGATCGCTGATGCTAGTCTATTAGCCAGCAGTCTGCCAAAAATCTTCAGATCGTTATACATGACCAATTTATAGGTCTGTAATTGGCTGGGTCCAGGAGATCCCTACGTGGTTTGAGTATCAGGGACATATTCGCTAACAGTAATTCCTCAGGGAAGTTTCCCCCCTCCAGGTAAAAAGTTAAATAGGGCCATTAGTTTGGGGGCTTATTGATCTATGAATTGTTTATAATATAGTGCTGAGTAACCGTCCAGACCTGGGGATTTGCCTGTTTTTTTAGGGATTTAATAATTCCCTTAACCTCTTCAGTGCAGGGGTCATTGAGTGTGTTCCTTTGGGATTGTGTCAGTTTAGGGATTGGGAGTTTGTCTAACCATGCAATAGAGTCTGCTGAGATAGAGGAGGTGGGTGTGGATAGCAGGGCACTATAGAATTGTTGAAAAATGTCAGTAACATCCTTGGGATGTGAAGCGACTTCGCCCGAATGTGTTCTTAGTCTATATGTGTGCGTTGGTTTAAGTGTATGATTCAATTTCCTCGCAAACATTGCTGTGTACACGTTACCATGTAGTAGGAACTTGGCCTTGGACCAGCACAGCGGTTTTGCAGGAGAGCAGGGAATCCAGTTCAAGTCTTTTAGCTTGAATCTCTGGAAGTATGGTAGGGTCTCGAGAATGATGTGTTTTTTTTTTTTTTGTTTTTTTTTTTTGTTTTTTGTACAATTTCTCCAATTGTTGTGTGAGGGAGAGTATAGAAGCCCATTTGGCTTTATTTTTATCTGATGTTATTTTGATAAGATGGCCCCGAAAGACTGCTTTGTGGGCTGTCCAGATTGTGGTGACTGGGGTGTCCGGGGTAGAGTTCAGCCTAAAATCTATTAAGTGGCCCTCTATGATTGCTTTAATCCCTGGGTCCTCTATCAATGACTCATTCAGCCGCCAAGAGTAGGGGATGGCAGCTAGACCTATTTCCGTGGTTGAGAGGGAGAAAATGTGGTGATTGGACCATGAGCAAACATGGATAGAGGCGTCCTGGGAATTGGCCAGAATAATTGGTGTGCAGAAGAGAGGTAGTCCAACCTAGCGTATGAGTCATAGTGTGTATAGTCATGGGCACCAACATTCAGTGCCTTCCAGAAATTTGAGTTGGAGAGAATCTAGTTGTTTAACCATGGTTCTATTAAAAGTGCCTGCTCCATGATGGGGCCTACTGCGGTCTAGGGATGGCTGAGAGACCAGATTAAAGTTTCTACCCACAATCATATGGGTAGAGTGGTATTTGACATGAACCTCAAAAAATTCTCGGAAAAAAAGGGATTTTATTAAAACTTACCATAAAATCCTTTTCTCTGAGTTCACAGACAGATGCAGCCCTTCATTGACAAGTGGGTTATATGCACATCCTACCAGGAGTTGACTAGGCAAATAGAAAGCAAGCTGACCCCTCCCAGGGGGCCGTCCTCTCTCTCCCATATAACCCCCCTGCTCTGCTTAGCATATCAGTTCATAACAAGCCGTACAAATGCACCACAGAGGGGTGGTTGCTGGGTCTGTCAGTAAACTCAGAGAAAAGGATTTTACGGTACGTTTTAATAAAATCCCTTTTTCTCTTACGTTCACTGACAGACGCAGCCCTTCATTGACAAGTGGGCATGTCCCAAAGCTGTGTCAGTAAAGAGGGGTGGGTAAACAACTGTACCCAACAGAATCCTCTCAGGAGGCGCCAGTCGCGCCTACACTGCCGCCTGTAAGACTTTACAGCCAAAAGCAGCATCCGAAGATGCTGACACATCAACTTTATAAAACTTAGTGAATGTGTGCACCAAGGCCCAAGTAGCCGCCTTGCACACCTGTGACACCGAGGCCTGGTGTCTGAAAGCCCAGGAAGTGCTAACTGCCCTACTGGAATGGACCGTGACTGGAAAAGGCGGTACCTTGCCCTGAACAGAATACGCATGAGTCACGGTCTGTCTGATCCAACGGGAAACAGTAGCTGACAAGGCCGCCATTCCTTTGCGCGGACCATCCGTCAGCACAAACAACGCATCAGACTTCCGAAAGGAATCTGTAGCTGCCAAATACACCCGCAAGGCCCTCACGACATCCAAAGAATGTAACTCAAATTCCTTAGGATGCGAAGGATGCGGACATAATAAAGGAAGAACAATATCCTCTTTAACGTGAAAAAAAGAGACCACCTTCGGTAGAGACGAAGAAGGGCGCAAGACCGCCTTGTCCTTGTGAAGGACTAAGTAAGGAGACTTGCAGGACAACGCTGCCAACTCAGACACCCGCCTAGCGGATATAATGGCCACCAAAAAAGCCACTTTCTGCAACAGGGGTTCCCTGATCTTCTCATATGGCAGTTTCTGCAGCACAGAAAGCACCAAATTCAAATCCCACGGTGCCATAGGTGACCGTACCTGAGGAGCCACATGGCGCACACCCTGTACAAATGTACGAATCAACGAATGTGACGCCAAAGGCCACTGAAAGAGAATCGCCAGAGCCGAAATCTGACCCTTGAGCGTACTCAATGCCAATTTTTTATCCAGGCCCTTCTGCAAAAAAGCCAGGACCCTGGACACAACGTAAGAGCAAGGGTTCCAACCCCCCGCCTCACACCAGGCAATATAGGCCTTCCAGGTGCAATGATAAATCTTGTGCGAAGTACACTTGCGCGTTTTCAGCATGGTAGGGATCATGCGACACCCCCATCCCTCAACACCTGGGACTCAATAGCCAAGCCGTCAAAGCCAGCGAGGGTAAAGCAGGGTGCAAGATGGGCCCCTGAGACAACAGATCTTCGCACAGAGGAAGGCGCCAGGGAACATCTGCCACCATTCGCACCACGTCGGCGTACCAAGGACGCCGAGCAAATCCGG
Organism: Glandirana rugosa; assembly: GCA_018402905.1. NCBI lineage: Eukaryota > Metazoa > Chordata > Amphibia > Anura > Ranidae > Glandirana > Glandirana rugosa. Next base: position 154,821 of record BLSH010476140.1, read on the forward strand.
AGCCACCAGGATTGTTGGAATCCCCTCCACTTCTACCCTGCGCAGTAGTCGTGGTAGAAGCTTGATGGGAGGAAACTCCAAGGTGCTACCAGCGCGTCCGTGGCAGCCGCCAGTGGGTCTCTCGTCCTGCACACAAGTTTTCACCTTGTGTTTGAACCGAGACGCCATGAGGTCCACATCTGGCGTGCCCCACTTGTGGCAAATCTGGTGGAACACTTCTGGATGTAGGGACCATTCCCTCTGATCTGGTGGCTGAGAAAATCTGCCTGCCAATTCTCTACGCCCGGAATGTAAATTGCGGAGATCGCCGGCACGTGGAGTTCTGCACCATCACAAAATGAGAGCCGCTTCCGCAGCCACTGCCAAGCTCCTCGTTCCGCCCTGATGGTTCACATATGCCACAGCCGTGGAGTTGTCCGACTGAACCCGAAACGGGAGGCCACGCAACCTTACCGTCCAGTGGGAGAGGCAGAGCCTGATCGCCCTCAGCTCCAGCACATTGATCGGAAGGCGAGATTCCTGTGACGACCAACTGCCCTGAGCAGACAACTGCCCCAGGGCCCCCTCCCCCCCCCCCCAGCCCGATAGGCTGGTGTCTGTTGTGACTATCGACCAATTCAGGGGAAGAAATGACTACCCCCCCCCCC
>BLSH010476140.1:158534-178086 GCA_018402905.1 Glandirana rugosa
TGACGACGTGCAGTCCTCGAACAATGACACACAGTCGGTACGACAGGTTCGTTTTTGGCCTTCGGGTGTGGGCAAAAATTCCTGAAGGACGTGTTCCTGACGTCAAGAGGGTTAGCTGGTGACCTCCGGCGGTCTCTCGTCCGACCTTTGGTGTACCAAGAGTTTGTTACCTGCGACGGTAATGTGTGCACGCCAGCCGGTGTTTGCTCGCCACGAGGTTTTGGGTTACCGCTGCTGGGTGGATTGTGTAAAGAGGCCTGCCAGCCACGTCTAAACCAATCACGTTTCCACGGACGCCCCCTAACTCTCCCTTCGGGTGGCTACCCGCTGCGCCCGTCGGATTGGTGAGTGAACCCCTCTTCCGCCCTAGAGGCATGGAGAGTGGGCACCTGGGCAGCTCTGTGGTGGTCAGCCGGTGGGGGGTATGTTAGAGGCCTTCCCTCTCAATCCCCCGCAGGCACCTTTGCACTAACCAAATCTGCACCGACCGTCCGGAGAAATGTGTTAGGTGGGTCGTCGCCATTGGGTTTTGGAGCACCGCTCGTTTGTGGCCGACCGCACGTGTGTAATGGCAGCGTCCATTGTTTGAGAACCATGTGGTTTCCAGCCTGCTCTCTGGCGGCCTCCAGTGGTCGATTGGGAGAACTGCAGTCCTTGTGCAGGAAGTCCTTAAAAACGGGTGTGGGCTTCCGGTTTTTGCTTGGACAGCATGGCTGACACACAGTAACAAGCTCCTGACGTGCAGCAGTTCGTGGGCATTGCTCTTCGGTTGGAGTGCTGAGGCATCAAACAGCAAGTATAGCTGGCGCTTCCTGGGTCCCGGTAGCGGTGGGTGTAATCCGCCCGGGTCTCCCTGGCTGATTTGTGGAGTAGAGGTGGTGGTTACACAGCGGGGGTGCCCGGGCTGAGATGTCAGAGGCCGGCAGTTCTACGGCAGGTATACCTGCAGATCTACAGTCCACCCCAGGATCATTAGTGTCCTTGGAACAGCTGTGGGCGGTGTTTGGGGCGTTCTTTCCCCGGGCAGGGGTGCCCGTTCCGAGGGGCCCCCAGAAGCGCCCACCCCCCCTCTTTCCTCAGGGGAGGATTCGGATCTAGAAAGCGCCTCAGTGGTCACACCTGTGGATCTTTCAGAGGGTGAGCCGCCCTCAGAGGGCGAAGGGGATCAGGAGGCTCCTAGTTCGCGGGATGAAGCGATAGTGGAAGCACTGATCACTGATATTCGCGACTCTATGCGACTGGACCAAACAGGGGAGTCGCATGAGTCCGCATATGTTTGTGGACCGCTTAGACCCCCTAGGTCCCCTAGGGCTTACCCTTATGATCAGGTGTTTGAACAGGCAGTGTTCAAAGAATGGCGGAAGCCACCAAGTTCCTTGGCTTTGCCTAAATGCTTTGCTGTTCGCTACCCCTTTGAGGAAAGCTTTACTAAGAGATGGGCTTCCCCAGTGGTGGACCCTGCCGTGGCTTGTGTGAATAAGGCAACCACCATCCCCTTGGAGGGGTCTCCATCTTTTAAAGAGGCGGCCGATCGCCGCACAGAGACGGTGTCTAAAGCACTATTCCTGTTGGCTGGGTCAGCCATGCGGCCATCGCTAGCAACTGCTATGGCGGCACAGTCTCTTCACGAGCACGCTGCCGCACTGCGCACTAGTTTGTCTAGTGAATGTGCACAGGCTGAGGTACAGCGGATGCAACATTTGGAAGAAGGTCTCCGCTACATATGCCATGCGGCTTTGGATCTTCTCCCCATGTTGTCAAAAATGTCTGTTTTTTCAATTGTCATCAGGCGGGTGCTGTGGCTCCGCTCTTGGTCGGGCGACCAGGCTTCAAAGAAAGCTCTGGCAGACCTGCCCTTTCAGGGAGGGCGTCTGTTTGGCCCACAGTTGGATAAGATTATTAAGGATTTCACGGGAGGGAAGAGTACTTTACTTCCAGAGCCGAAGCGACGAGATCGTCGTCGTCGTATGCAGGGTCCTGTCTCTTCTGGTCAGAAGAAGTTTTTTCGGGCACCCGGCCCAGCGGGTAAGGCCGGGAAGGTGTTCACAGGCCACAGCAAAAGGCCCTGGCAGCGTAAGCCCGAAAAAGCGAAGGACAAGCCTGCCTCCGCATGATGGGTGGCCCCCACTCGCCTCACGGGTGGGGGGGGCGGTTTCTGGGGGTTGCAAGCAGCTCTCTGCCCCCAGAAAAGTCCTTCCCCTCAAACGTGAGGCTTCCGCAGAAGCGTCAGTAGGCGCCAGTCAGGCGCTCAGCAGACAGAAGTCATCTTGAACGCCGGCTTGCCGGCTGGAGTACCTGGGTCTGATTCCGGACACTGTACAGGCTGGGGTGTTCCTAACACCGAGCAAGCTTCTAATGCTTTAGGCAGGGCGAACCCTGTGATCGCGCCAGTGGTTCTCCTTACAGTGCTGTTTACGGGTGTTGGGGCTCAGGAGGTCGACTTGCGAAGCGATACCTTACGCCCAGAACACTCGGCTCCTGCGGAAGGCAATTTAGTCGCGGTGGGACAAATCTCCTCTATCCCTGGACAGGCCGATCAGGTCGGAGTGTCAGTCCCGGGAACCCTTGGTTTGGGGGATTCAGGTTCCGGTCCCAAAGGGGGGAGAAGTTGTCTTCCCCTCAATTGGTCGATGTAGGTACCGGAACTGAGAGCGATCAAGCTCTGCCTGTCCCGTGGGACAGTAGGGCTGCGCCACCCGGTTCTGGTTCAGTCGGGTATCTCTGGCTTGGCCCCGGCGCCCATGGTACACCGACATAGTACGGATAGTGGCAGAGGTTCCGTGGCGGCTTCCGCTTCACGGGGACCTGCTGTTGCAGGGACCCATCTTGCACCCTGCTTTACCCTCACTGGTTTTGACGGCTTGGCTATTGAGTCCCAGGTATTGAGGGATAGGGGTGTCTCGGACTCCGTAATCCCGACTATGATAAAAGCACGTAAGAGTTCCTCACGTAAGATTTATCATAGGACATGGAAGGCCTACATTACCTGGTGCGAGGCAGGGGGTTGGAACCCCCGCTCTTATAGAGTATCCAGAGTACTGGCATTTTTACAGCAAGGTTGTTAAGTACGCTTAAGGGGCAGATTTCGGCCCTGGCGGTTCTTTTTCAACGACCCTTGGCTTCTCATTCATTGATCCGTACATTCGTACAGGGGGTACGTCATGTGGCTCCACTGATACGGTCGCCTTTGGCACCGTGGGATTTGAATCTGGTGCTTTCTGTGTTGCAGAAGCCACCATATGAAAGGATTAGGGACATTCCCTTACAGTGGTTGTCGCAGAAGGTGGCCTTTCTGGTAGCTATCACATCCGCCAGGCGGGTGTCGGAGTTGGCAGCATTATCCTGCACGTCACCTTACTTGGTCCTCCATAAGAACAAGGCAGTTTTACGACCTTCCCCTTCGTTTCTTCCGAAGGTGGTTTCTTCTTTTCATTTAAATGAGGATATTGTTCTCCCCTCATTGTGCCCGCACCCGTCACATCCCAGAGAAGTTGAGCTGCATTCTTTGGATGTAGTGAGGGCCTTGCGGGTTTATTTAAGTTCTACAGCTTCCTTTCGGAAGTCTGATTCTTTATTTGTGCTGACGGAAGGGTCGCGCAAAGGTATGGCGGCCTCGTCAGCTACCGTGTCTCGTTGGATACGGAAGACCGTGACTCATGCATATGAGGTTCGGGACAAGGTTCCCCCGTTTCCAGTCACTGCTCATTCCACCAGGGCAGTTAGTACTTCCTGGGCGTTTAGACACCAAGCCTCTGTGTCTCAGGTGTGCAAGGCTGCTACTTGGGCCTTAGTGCACACGTTTACTAAGTTTTACAAAATTGATGTTGCAGCATCCTCGGATGCTGCTTTTGGCCGCATGGTATTACAAGCGGCAGTATAGGCGCGGTTAGCGCCGCCTGAGAGGGCATTTTTCTGTTGGGTACAGTTATGGTTTTGCCCACCCCTCTTGATTGGCACAGCTTTGGGACGTCCCCATGTGTCATAAGAATGCTGCGTCTGTCAGTGAACGGAAGAGAAAAAGGGATTTTTTGTATAACTTACCATAAAATCCTTTTCTCTGAGTTCACTGACAGATGCAGCACCCACCCCTCTGCGTTGGTTTTGTACGGCTTCTCACGAACTGATGTGCTATGCAGAGCAGGGGGATTATATGCTAAGGTGAGGACGGCCCCCTGGGAGGGGCCAACCTACGCTTTTGTTTGTTTTTGCCTAGTCTACTCCTAGTAGGATGAGCATAACCCCATGTGTCTGCAAAAAGCCCTATTTTGTGATTTATACCCCCCAATCTCTATTCCTTGGATATTGTCGTTTGATCTGATAGCCTCCACCAGGGGTTCCATCAAAAGAGAAATAATAGGTGATGGAGGGTGCCCCTGACGGGTGCCATTTTGATATTTTAAATCCAGATGATAGCATATTTGAGGTGTATACTTTAGCTGAAGGTGTGGTATAGAGAGCCTTGATTGCTGAGTAGATAGGGCCTTTTATTCCGAATCTCATCAGGGTAGCCCCCAAGTATTCCCAATGCACCCTGTCAAAGGCTTTTTCTGCATCTAAAGTGAGGATAACTGTAGGGGTACCACGAGATTCAGCCACTTTAGTAAGATTAAAAAGTCTGCGAGTGCCATCAGGGGCCTGTCGTCCCTTAACAAAACCCACCTGATCCTCTTTCACCAGACGTGGTGTAATTTTTGCCAATCTGTTAGCTAGAATTCTAGCATAGCGTTTAAGATCAGTATTTAGTAATGAGATTGGTCTAAAATTCTGGGGACTGTCCGGCTTCTTCCCCGGTTTAGGCAGGGCTATTGTGATTGCTTGCAGCATTTCCGAGGGGAAAGAGGCAGTTTCAGCAGCTTGGTTGAATAGAGATTTAAGATATGGAGTTAGAATCTGAGAGAATATCTGATAATATTCTGAGGTAAAGCCATCAGCACCAGGGGATTTGCTCGTAGGTAAGGACTTGATGGTGGCTGCAATTTCCTTTTCAGTAATTGGGGCATTGGGGGAGGACAAGTCCCCGGGTTCTACCTGTGGGAGGTTAAGGGATTGCAGAAATTGATCTATTTTTGGTGTAGTAGGTTGTGGCCTATTATCATCCAGATTCAAATTGTAAAGGTCCTGGTAATATTTTTGAAAAGCATCCACAATCTCAGCCGGATGATATACTAAATGGTTGTTATGAGGGTCTTTGATGGATGTCAGTTTAGAGTGTAGCTGCCTTTTGCATATATAATTAGCCAGGAGTTTCCCTGCTTTATTGCCATGGGCATAATATGTGGCCTTAAAACGGTGCAGGGCTGATTTGTGAAGTGAGATAAAGTGCAGGCGTAAGGCTTGTCTACAATTGAATAGCTCTTCTTGTAATTTAGGCAAGGGGAATTTTTTATGTTGATTATCCAAGTCTTTTAGTTTATTTAGAAGGGAGTCTAAATTAGCATTTCTCTGCCTCTTTTCCCTAGCCGCCGCTTGTATAAGTAGTCCTCTACAATACGCTTTGTGCGCACACCACAATGAAGAGATATTCATTTCTTGCGGCCTATGCACGCCGGATGGTTCAAAGAAATCTGTGAGCTTGTGGGGTCCATCAAAGGATTTCCTCTTGCCCATTTCAGGGGCAAGAGGGTACAGAGGCTTGTTGCTGTCCTGTGTCGCTTTAGGGAGTAGGATGGTGGTGGATTAGACCAGAGCTCTCCTCTTACACAGCCGTCTCCATCAGCTGCAGGCCACGCCCCCGAATTTTCGCTCTTTCACAAAGTGGTTTAGCGCCTTTAGGTCCAGAACTGGCCTGACCCTCCCTTTTTTGGGTACCACGAATAGGTTTGAGTAGAACCCGTGAAACCTTTTCAACTTGGGTACTGGCACGATCACCCCCTAGTCGGAGTGTGCCTGAACAGCCCTTAAGAGGGCCTCCCAACGCCCCTTAGGGAGTCTCAAGTTCGATGAGAAGAACCTGTCTGGGAGTAGAGTGCTGAACTGTATCCTTTACCCAGAGGACAGCACTTCCTGCACCCACCGGTCGGAAATGCGGGCAGTCCACCTGTCTGTGAACCCCAGAAGACAGCCCCCCACCCGAAATTTGGGTGGGGGCAACCCATCATGCAGAGGAGGACTTCTCTGTCTTTTCGTTCTTGCGTTGTCAGGGTCATTTACCAGTCCCTGCAGCAGGCTTGCCGGGCCTCGACCCCCTTTCCCGCTGCGCCAGGGGCACGAAAAAATCTCTTCTTACCCGAAGAAGCAGGACACTGCTTGCTGCGGAACTCCCGCCGCCTGGGCTCCGGGAGAAAAGTACTCTTCCCGCCAGTGAAATCCTTGATTTCATCCAACTGAGCTCCAAAGACCCGACCACCCTGAAAGGGAAGATCTGTAAGACCCTTCTTAGACGCGTGGTCACTCGACCACGAATGTAACCAGAGTACCCGTCTGATAATGACTGCAAAAACAGACATTTTTGACAACATGGGAAGCAGGTCCAGAGCTGCGTCACACAGGTACCGCAGACCCTGAAACAAGTGGTCTGCTCTCTGCGCTCTCACGGTCCAAATCATTCTGCAGCTCCGTCATACACTCGGACAGAGATTCTTCCGGATTAAGATGTAGGGTCCCGGAGCTCCTGCTCTGTGCCCTACAGTGGTTAAGTCTGTATTTAAAAAAAAAAAAAAAAAACCTGCTAGAGAAAGGCATAATGAGCTAGTATGCATCGCATACTAGCTCATTATGAAATGCTTGCCTTAGATCGACGCTGTAGCAGCGGTCGCCGAGCACCGGTGTGACAGCGACTGCTATCTCCGTCGTCTTCCGGGATCCCGGGTCCGACCAGTCACAGCGCGGACTCCAGCCCTGTGATTGGCAGGAGCTGCGGTGACGTCACGTGCGCACGGGAGCCGTCATTTACGGCACACTTAGTGAAGAAACGGCCCAGTCCGGCCGTTTCTTCACTGCGCATGTGCAGATGACGTCGGCACATGCAAATACACTGCATATCTCCTGAACCGTACAGGTTTGGGAGATATGCAGGGTACCTACAGGTAAGCCTTATTATAGGCTTACCTGTAGGTTAAAGTGGTTGTCATGACTTGACAACCACTTTAAATCAAAACTATTAAAAAGCAGCTGTCATCTCTCCCGCAGCTGCTCCTCCTCTGTCCCGCTCGTGACTCACCGACCGCCCCATTCAATTAATGGTACGGCTGGTGACGCGGCAGTGACACAACCAGGTGAGGGATGTGGCGGCAGCAGGTGAGTGGATGCCCGCTAACAGGCGCTGCTATGAGTCTGAAATGACAGGTGCTCTTTAACCACTTCAATACCGGGCACTTAGAACACTTCCGCCCAGACCAATTTTCAGCTTTCAGTGCTGTTGCGCTTTGAATGAGAATTGCGCGGTCGTGCGACGTTGTACCCAAATTAATTTTTTTAAAATTTTGTTCCCACAAATAGAGCTTTCTTTTGGTGGTATTTGATCACCCCTGTGGTTTTTATTTTTTGCGCTACAAATAAAAAAAAAAAAAAAAAAAAAGACTGAAAATGTATTAAAAAAAAAAGGGTTTTCTTTGTTTCTATCGCAAAACTTTGTACACTGACGGGCACTGATGAGGCAGTACAGATTGGCACTGATGATGGGGCACATATATGCAGCACTGATAGGTGGCATTGATGAGCAACAAATGACAGGCACTGATATGCGGCACTGATGGGCACACATAGGCTACACTGATAGGTGGCAATGGTGGACACTGATAGGTGGCACAGGTGGGCACTGATGCATATAGCACTGTTAGGGATGGCACTGGTAGGCATCATATATGGGCAGAGTGCCATTCCTACAGTGCACTGTATTGCCCTTACCTGGTGGTCTAGTGGGGCCTCCCTGGTGTTCCCTGGGCGGCCTCTTGATTTTCTCCCTGGTGGTCCTGGGCAGCCTACTTATCCTGCCCCGGGGGGGGGCTCCCTGGTGGTCCAGTGGGCTCTCCACTGCTCAGGTCTGCATAAACGGCTCTTCCTATTTACACAGTGATCAGCCGTGACTGGTCATGGTTGATCACATGGTAGAAGCCTTTTACCTCGGTCATTAATGCGGTGGGTCAGACTGACCCACGGCACCACTGATCGCCACGTTGCGCGCCCCTGGATTATCCTGAGGACGTAAATAGACGTCCTCAGGATAATGAACCACCCGCCCTGTCGTCATTTGTTAATAGGCCGAGTGGGAAGTGGTTAAAGTGGTAGTAAAGTCTGGCCCCCCCCCATAAAAAAAAAAAAAAACCCTGCGAAGCAAAGACATAATGAGCTAGTATGCAGCGCTCATTATGAAACACTTACCTTAGAACAAAGCTGTTGCAGCAGTCTCTGCACATTGCTCTGACAGGCGACATCGTTCTTCCTGGTCTATGGCTTCATCCAATCACAGCGCGGGCTGCAGCGCTGTGATTGGCGGAGCTGCGCTGACGTCACTCCTGTGTGTCATTTACGGCATGACTACAGAAGAAACGGCACCCTGGGCTATCCTGGGTGCCGATTCTTCAGTGCGCATGTGCCGATGACGTCGGCACATGCAGATACAGGAGATATTTCCTGGACCTACAGGTAAACCTTATTGTAGGCTTACCTGTAGTTTAAAGTGGTTGCCATGACTAGACAACCACTTTAAGGCCACTTTCACACTGAGGTGCTTTACATTTGTTTTTGCAATACAAATAGTGCCTGTAAAGTGTCTCAAAACTTCTCCCCCAATCCACCCCAGTGTGAAAGCTAGAGTGCTTTCACACTTGGGCAGTGCTCTTGCAGGACAGGAAAAAAAAACAAAAACCTTCAAATGGCATCCATGGGGCGGTGCGGTGAGCAGTGTATACACCGCCCCTGCCATTGAAATCAATAGCCATTTCTTCCGAAGTGGCTGAACACCACCTCGGAAGCGCTGCGCGCTGACACCTTTTAACCCCTCTTGGGTAGTTAATAGCGCCCTGCTGCCATCCCAATAGCGGCGCGGAAGCGCTGCTGTAACAGCGGTAAAGCGCAGCTAAAACTAGCGGTGCTTTACCGCTATCGCCCGAGTGTGAAAGTACCCTAAATGAAAGTACCCTAAATGAAAGGTCTTATGCTTATAATAAGCTGTCAGGTTAGTAAAACAGCGATATCAGAACCAATTCAATCAGTTTAAAGTGCACATAGATTTGCAAAACAATCGGATAAAGGAATATTCCTGAACTTTGTTTGATCTCATGGTTACTGTGACATTGTGTGAATGCATCAATGCAGTGCATGTTCTCAGCTTGCAGAGCTTGGATTCATTGAATGAGTTTACTAAAAATATAATATTGCAGAATATACAGCCTCATGCTACATAACGAAGCTCCATTTCATGCTGAATAAACTAAACTATTAATGTATCTTAAATAGAAAACTATCTTTTGGATAGATTTTTACTCCAAAAGCATTTTATTAAAATTGATCATATCAAAAAATCAGATTTACATACATTTTTTTTTTTTTTTTTTTTTTAAATTGATTTTTATCCACCCTGGCTCCGTGTCTGAATGGACACGGGGAGCTGTGACTTGGCTTGGGTACCCCCACAGCAAGCAGCTTGCTGTGGGGGCACTCAACAAGGTGGAGGGGCCAGGATCACAGAAGAGGCGATCTAGGCTGCTCTGTGCAAATCCACTACGCAGAGGAGGTAAGTATAACATAACATGATTGTTATTTTTAGAGAGAAAAAAAAAAAATGAGACTTTAGTATCACTTTAACCCATAATCACACTTCCCCCTCTGTGACCTCCAAACTGGTGGTATCATCTGGCCTATCTTGGGGGACATCTTTCTTTGCTGATACTTTGGTGCTTATTCGTACCAGTCTTGGGTTTGCATGCCACGAACTTGTAGGGGTGGCACCAAGAAGTATGAGTCTGTGTATAAATGTATACATTTCTTTGAGACATTGATATTCCAATTGGATAAATGCCCAGATGAAGGTACTGGTTTTACCCTCAGTCATGGGGCAGACATCCAATTGGACATCCAATCATTATCTACAGTTTATTATTATTTGTGCTTTTTCTAGATCACATAATTTTAGATAATCTACTGACGTCATGGCAACGACCTCTTCCTCCTCTCAGCAAGGTATGTTGTTTTATAATGACAATCTTTTCCAATGTTTTCCTCATATCTCCGGAGATTGAAATTTATATTATGGAATGACTTGCATATCCATGACCTGTACATTTTCTGTACATATCAATTTCCCAACCGGCCCATGTAGCTTTAGTGTTACAGGGCACCTGCTCTGCACAGAATCTTGTGTGTGTGTGTGTGTGTGTTTGTGTCTGCATGCCCGCCCAATCCCGCCGTGGCCACCACACTATCGTAGTCCCGTTATAAGTCACTGATGGCTGCCATTATTAATATGAAAAACAAAATAAAAAATTCATATTTTTCATATGCACAATGAGTTGGATTGACTAAATCCAAATAGTCTGCACGCTTTGCAAGTGCAGTTGCAATCTTTTTCCCCAGAGCTTATTAACCACTTGCTTCCCATGCCAATTCTGACCCTTCGCTCCTACATGTAAAAACCTTTTTCTTTTTTTTTTTTTTTTTTCAGAACCCCCAAACGTGTTTTTTTTTTCTTTTTTTTTAGCAGAGACCCTAGGGAATAAATGGCGATCGTTGCAACTTTTTGTCTTGCACGGTATTTGCGCACTAATTTTTCAAATGCACTTTTTTGAAAAAAAAAAAAAGTTTCATGTATTAAAATATAAAACCGTAAAGTTAGCCTTTTTTTTTTTTTTTTTTTTATAATGTGAAAGAGGATGTTACGCCGAGTAAATAGATACTTAACATTTCAAGCTTTGGAATGGCGCCACACTTCAGTACTAAAAAATCCCCATAGGTGACGCTTTAAACATTTTTTACAGGTTACATGTTTAGAATTACAGAGGAGGTCTTGGGATAAAATTATTGCTCTCACCCTAACGTTTGTGGCGATACCTCACGTGTGGTTTGAACGCCGTTTACATATGCAGGCGCGACTTGCGTATGCGTTTGCTTCTGTGCACAAGCTCACGGTGACTGGGGCACTTTATTTTATTTTTTTTATTATTATTATTTATTTTAACTTTATTTCTCCTACGTTCACTGACAAACGCAGCCCTCTTTGACATATGGGGTTATATGCACATCCTACTAGGAGTTAACTAGGCAAAAGAAAGAAAGCAAGCTGGCCCCTCCCAGGAGGCCATACTCTCTCTCCCACATAACCCCCTTGCTCTGCTTAGCATATCATTTTTAATATGCCTAGTGCAAGGAGTTGACCTGGCTCCCTTATGGGACTTGCGGTTCAGATTTTTTGCTACCGCTTTTTTATTTTTTTCAAGAGTTCTCTGGTTACGTTCATGATCTGATGACCACGCGTCCAAAAAAGGGCCGCAGTTGGATGAAATCATCAAGGATATCGCTGGGGGGAAGAGTACTTTCCTTCCGGAGCCCAGGCGGCAGGAGTTGCGCCGCAAGCAGGGACCTGGCTCTTCGGGTCAGAAGAGGGTTTTTTCATGCCCCGGGCGCAGCAGGCAAGGGCTCGAGGCCCGGCAAGCCTGCCGCAGGGGCCGGTAAGCGACCCTGGCAGCGCAAGAATGAAAAGACAAGGACAAGACCTCCTCTGCATGATGGGTTGCCCCCACCCGAACTTCGGGTGGGGGGGCATCTTCTGGGGTTCGCAGACAGGTGGACTGCTCGCATTTCCAACCGTTGGGTGCAGGAAGTGGTGTCCTCCGGGTACAGGATAGAGTTCAGCACTCTACCCCCAGACAGGTTCTTCCCATCGAACTTGAGACTCCCTCAGGGGCGTCGGGAGGCCCTCTTAAGGGCTGTTCAGGCACTCTCCGACCAGGGGGTGATCGTGCCAGTACCTCAGTTGGAGAAGTTTCATGGTTTCTACTCGAACCTATTTGTGGTCCCCAAAAAAGGGGGGGGTCAGGCCAGTTCTGGACCTAAAGGCGCTAAACCACTTTGTGAGAGCGCAAAAATTTCAGATGGAATCTGTCCGTTCGGTCGTGGCCGCCTGCACCAAGGGGACTTCATGGCGTCCCTGGGTAACAGGGACGCGTACCTCCACGTCCCCATTTGTCTCTGGCACCAGCGATTCCTGCGATTTGCGGTGGGAGATCTTCACCACCAATTCGTGGCACTTCCCTTCGGTCTGGCCTAGGCTCCTCGGGTGTTCACCAAGTTGGTGGCCCCGGTACCAGCGCTACTGAAGCAGAGAGGCATTGCTGTGATAACATACCTCGACGACCTGCTCCTGAGAGCTGAGTCTGCTTTGGCTCATGAGGAGAATGTGGCTATCACCATGACCTTGTTAAAGGACTTCGCCTGGCTGATCAATCTGCAGAAGTCGACGGTGACGCCGTCTTGTCGTCTGGAATACCTGGGTCTGATTCTATTCATGGAGCAGGCGAAGGTGTTCTTACCTCAGGCCAAGTTGCTGACACTACAAGCAGCGGTGCAAACCCTGCTGTCCCGCCGGTGGTCCTCCTTACGGTTTTGTATGCGGATGTTGGGGCTCATGGTTTCAGCCTTCGAGGCGGTACCCTACGCCCAGACTCACACTCGGCTCCTTCAACAAACGATTCTATCTCGATGGGACAAGTCCCCACTGTCCCTAGACCAGTTGATCAGATTGGATTCTCAGACCAGAGGGTCGTTGACATGGTGGCTTCGGGCCCCGGCTCTAACGTTGGGGGAAGTAATTTCTTCCCATGAATTGGTGGATAGTCACGATGGACGACATCCTATCGGGCTGGGGGGGGGGGTCCTGGGGCAGTTGTCTGCTTAGGGCCACTAGTCGGCGCATGAATATCGCCTTCTGATCAATGTGCTGGAGCTGAGGGCGATCAGGCTCTGCCTCTCCCACTGGACGGTAAGGTTGCACGGCCTACCGATTTCGGCTTCAGTCGGACAATGCCACAGCAGTGGCGTCTGTGAACCATCAGGGCGGAACAAGGAGCTCGGCAGCGGCTGCGGAAGCGGCTCTCATTCTGCGATGGGCAGAACTTCACGTGCCGACGATCCCCGCCATCTACATTCCAGGAGTAGAAAATTGGCAGGCGGACCTCCTTAGTCGCCAGACGCTGGATCAGGGGGAATGGTCCCTCCATCCAGAAGTGTTCAGCCAGCTTTGCCACAAGTGGGTCACGCCAGATGTGGACCTCCATGACGTCTCTGTTCAACCACAAAGTGAAAACTTTTTTGTGCAGGATGAGAGACCCGTTGGCGGGCGCTACGGACGCACTGGTAGCGCCTTTGGGTCGGTATCGTCTGCTGTACGCCTATCCTCCCATCAAGCTACTACCGTGGTTACTGCGCAGGGTGGAAGCGGAGGGGATTCCGATGATCCTGGTGGCTCCGGATTGGCCTCGGCGTCCGTGGTATGCCGACGTGGTGCGAATGGTGGCAGACGTTCCCTGGGTCTTCCGCTGCGCGAAGATCTGTTGTCTCAGTGACCCATCTTGCACCCTGCTTTACCCTCGCTGGCTTTGACAGCTTGACTATTGAGTCCCAGGCCAGGTGCTGAGGGATAGGGGTATCGCTGACTCCGTGATCCCTAATATGCTGAAAGCACGCAAGTGTACTTTGCACAAGATTTATCGTCGCACCTGGTATTGCCTGGTGTGAGGCGGGGGGCTGGAACCCCGCTCTTACGTTGTGTCCAGGGTCCTGGCTTTTTTGCAGCAGGGCCTGGATAAAAAATTGGCTTTGAGTACGCTCAAGGGTCAGATTTCGGCTCTGGCGATTCTCTTTCAGCGGCCTCTGGCGTTGCATTCGTTGATTCGTACATTTGTACAAGGTGTGCGCCATGTGGCTCCTCAGGTATGGACGCCTATGGCACCGTGGGATTTGAATCTGGTGCTTTCTGTGCTGCAGAAGCCACCATATGAGAAGATCAGGGATATTCCCTTACAATTGCTGTCCCAGAAAGTGGCTTTCTTGGTGGCCATCACATCCGCTAGGCGGGTGTCTGGGTTGGCAGCATTGTCCTGCAAGTCTCCTTACTTGGTACCTCACACGGACAAGGCGGTCTTGCGCCCATCTCCTTCGTTTTTACCGAAGGTGGTTTCTTCTTTTCACATTAATGAAGATATTTTTCTTCCTTCGTTGTGCCCGCATCCTTCACTTCCTAAGGAATTTTGAGTTACATTCTTTGGATGTCGTGAGGGCTTTGTGGGTGTATTTGGCAGCTACAGACTCTTTTCGGAAGTCTGACGCGCTGTTTGTGCTGACGGACGGTCCACGCAAAGGAATGGCGGCCTCGTCGGCTACTGTTTCCCGTTGGATCAGACAGACCGTGACCCATGCGTATTCTGTTTGGGGCAGGGTACCCTCTTTTCCAGTCACGGCTCATTTCACCAGGGCTCTTAGCACTTCCTGGGCTTTCAGACACCAGGCCTTGGTGTCTCAGGTGTGCAAGGCGGCCACTTGGGCCTCGGTGCACACGTTTACTACGTTTTATAAAGTTGATGTGTCAGCATCTTCGGATGCTGCTTTCGGCCGTAAAGTTTTACAGGCGGCAGTGTAGGCGCGGCTGGCGCCTCCTGAGGGTTTTCTGTTGGGTACAGCTGTTGTTGTTTACCCACCTCTCTTTACTCACACAGCTTTGGGACATCCCCACATGTCAAAGAGGGCTGCGTCTATCGTTCACTGACAGACGCAGCTCTCCATTACGTGTGGGGTTTATGCTGGTCTCACTAGGAGTTAACTAGGTAGGGAAAAGAAACAGCTGGCCCCTCCCATGGGGGCCGTCCTCTCTTCCCACATAAACCCCCTCCATGGTATAGCTCACCAGTCTAAATTCCTAGTTTGCAAGGAGTTGACCTGGCTTCCCTGTAGGGGAATTGTGGTCCTGTTTTGTGATCATTCTTTTATTTTAATTTTTTGTCTTCTGTCAAGATCGATCTGCTATCAAGAAGCCGGTCGGGGCATAGAGAGTCCATGGGCTCTGTACCTTCCCCGACCTGGCCCACCAATGCGAGCCAGCCCCGCCGTATGGGAACCTGCCACATCGTGCCCGTTCCGTGCTTGCGGCCCTTGGGAGATCCCCCCCCCTTGCGCCCAGCCCCGGATGCGATTCGGGAAGGGCGATTTCTCTGGCCTGCAGCATACCGCCCAAGAAGGGGCGGAAGGTCTGAGACTGGGTGGCTACCCACGGCGCTTGTCTGAGTGGTGAGTGAGAGTTTCTGCCTTCCCCCCCTTTTTTTAGGGGCTGAAAGGAGGGCCCACGACCAAAAAAAAAAGAAATAAAAAATGTTTATTGCTGGGTAGCCGCTGGTGTGGCGCGTGGAGCTCCTGTTCACCCCCCGCACCGCACCGATTGTCTAGCGCCGTTTGTACCGTTTTCGCCGCCATGCGGCGATAGGCCGCCATTTTGCGGCGGACCGCCGCCATTTTGCCGTAGCCGCAGACATATTGGGCCTATGGGGCTTTCCCTTTAGCGCTCAGAGCGGCCTTTTGCGGTACTGCACGTTCCCTGAAGGTGTTTTTCGGCCTCTAGTGTTTTTGATTGCATGCCTCTGCAATACACGTGTGTGCAGCGTTTTCTCTTCTCTGTGGAACGGTGGAGAAACTGGCGACGCGGCTCTTCTGACGGTCATCTGGGGTTACTGGCAGTGCCGAACCAGTACTGTCTGCCCAGGGCCATTGGTCGGCACAGGAGGCTCACCTCCCTATTAATGTACTGGAGCTGAGAGCAATCAGATTGTGCCTTTTTCACTGGACAGTGAGATTGCAGGATCGTCCGGTTCGAATTCAATCGGACAATGCCAAAGCAGTGGCGTATGTGAACCATCAGGGCGGCACAAGGAGTCCAGCAGCTGCGGCAGACGCAGCTCTGATACTACGTTGGGCGGAACATCACGTTCCGGCAATCTCTGCCATTTACATTCCAGGTGTGGAGAACTGGCAGGCGGACTTTCTCAGTCGCCAGATGCTGGACCAGGGAGAGTGGTCTCTCCACCCAGAGGTGTTCAATCAGATTTGCCGCAGATGGGGGATGCCAGACGTGGATCTCATGGCGTCTCAATTCAATCACAAGGTGGAGACCTTTGTGTCCAGAACGAAGGATCCGTTGGCAGTGGCCACGGACGCTCTGGTGGCCCCCTGGGGCCATTACTGCCTTCTGTACGCCTTCCCTCCGATAAAACTGCTTCCGCGACTGATACGCAGGATAGTGGCAGAGGGGATACCAATAATCCTGGTGGCTCCAGATTGGCCTCGGCGCACTTGGTACGCTGACGTGGTGCACATGGTGGCAGATGCCCCTTGGCGACTCCCGCTGCGAGACGACCTTCTGTCTCAGGGGCCCATCTTGCACCCTGCTTTACCCTCGCTGGCTTTGATGGCTTGGCTATTGAGTCCCAGGTGCTAAGAGACAGGGGAGTCGCTGACTCAATGATCCCTACATTGTTGAAGGCACTTCCCGCAAGATTTTTCACTGCACCTGGAAGGCTTATATAGCTTGGTGCAAGGCAGATGGTCATAACCCTCACTCTTATGTCGAGTCCAGGGTCCTGATTTTTTTGCAGCAAGTCTTGAACAAAAAACTGGCTTTGAGCACTCTCAAGGGCCAGATATCGGCTCTGGCGATTCTTTTTCAGAGACCTTTGGCTGCGCACTCGTTGATTTGTACCTTTTGTACAAGGTGTGGACATGTGGTGCCTCGGGTGAAGGCTCCGATGGCTCCGTGGGATCTGAATTTGGTGCTTTCTGTTCTTCAGAAACCGACTTATGAGAATATCAGGGAGATATCCTTACAATTGCTATCACAGAAGGTGGCCTTTTTAGTTGCCATCGCTTCCGCCAGACGGGTGTCTGAGTTAGCAGCACTATCGTGCAAGTCTCCCTACCTGGTCCTACATAGGGACAAGGCGGTCTTGCGACCCTCTCCTGCATTACTTCCGAAGGTGGTTTCTTCCTTTCACATTAATGAAGATATTGTTCTTCCTTCATTGTGCCCTCGTCCCCAAAAGAGATTGAGTTGCATACTTTGGACATAGTGAGGACCTTACGGGTGTACTTGGCTGCTACAGCTTCTTTTCGAAAAGCTGATGCCTTGTTTGTGCTGTCAGAGGGTCCGCGCAAAGGGTTGGCGGCCTCGTCGGCTACGATTTCTCGTTGGATCAGACAGACCGTGACCCATGCGTATTCTGTTCGGGGCAAGGTTCCCCCTTTTCCGGTCACGGCTCATTCTACCCGGGCTGTTAGCACTTCCTGGGCTTTTAGACACCAGGCTTCGGTGTCACAGGTGTACAAGGCGGCCACTTGGGCCTCGTTTCACACTTTTACTAAGTTTTATAAAGTTGATGTGTTTGCATCTTCGGATGCTGCTTTTGGCCGCAAAGTTTTGCAGGCGGCAGTGTAGGTGCGTCTGGCGCCTCCTTAGAGGTTCAGTTGGGTACTGTTAGCGTTTACCCACCCCTCTTTTTGACACAGCTTGGGGACATCCCCACACGTAACTGAGAGCTGCGTCTGTCAGTGTACGATAGGAGAAAAAGGGATTTTATTGAAACTAACCGTAAAATCCTTTTCTCCGAGTTCACTGACAGACGCAGCACCCACCCCTCTGTGCTCTGTAATTGTACTGCTTGTGTACGAACTGATGAGCTATTCTATGGACAGAGAGGTATCGCAGTGGTAGCGTACCTAGACGACCTGCTCTTGAGGGCGGAGTCGGTAGTGTCCTTGGAGGCAGACGTGACAATCACGGCTTCCACACTATGGGACTTCGGTTGGCTCATCAACCTGCAAAAGTCCTCGCTTGCCCCCTCATGTCGCCTGGAGTACCTCGGTCTGATTCTAGACACGGTGCAGGCGAAGGTGTTCTTGCCTCCCAACAAGCTATTGGGGCTGCAAGCGGCGGTGCGGACCCTGCTGTCGCGCAGGAGGGCCTCCGTAAGGTTCTGCATGCGGGTGTTGGGACTCATGGTTTCGTCCTTCAAGGCGATTCCTTACGCCCAGAGTCACACCCGGCTCTTGCAGAAGGCAATTCTGTCAAAATGGGACAAATCTCCTTTTTCTCTGGACAGACTGATCCGTTTGGACCACCAGACCAGGGGATCACTGACTTGGTGGCTCCAGGCTCCAGCATTGACTCTGGGAAAGTCTTTTCTTCCCCTCAACTGGTCGATTGTTACGACGGATGCCAGCCAGACGGGCTAGGGAGGGGTGTTGGGTCAGTTGTCTGCCCAGGGCCGTTGGTCAGCTCAGGAAGCTCGACTTCCGATAAATGTGTTGGAACTGAGAGCGATCAAGCTTTGCTTGTCCCGTTGGTCGACAAGGCTGCAAGGCCTCCCTGTCCGGGTTCATTAGGACAATGCCACAGCCGTGGCTTATGTGAACCATCAAGGAGGGACAAGAAGTTCCGCGGCAGCCTCAGAGCCTGCTCTGATTCTCCGCTGGGCGGAACAACATGTCCCGGCGCTCTCCGCAATCTACATTCCGGGAGTGGAGAACTGGCAGGCGGACTTTCTCAGTCGCCAGACACTGGACCAGGGGGAATGGTCCCTGCATCCAGAGGTGTTTCGCCAGATTTGCTGCAAGTGGGGCACACCAGAGGTAGACCTCATGGCGTCCAGGTTCAATCACAAGGTCGAGACCTTAGTGTGCAGAACAAGAGATCCGTTGGCGGTCGCCACGGACGCGCTGGTGGCTCCTTGGGCTCGGTACCGGTTACTATACCTCTTCACCTCTTCCCTCCCCTGAAGCTGTTGCCCCGGGTTCTGCGCAGGATAGCTGCGGAGGGTATTCCGATGATCCTGGTTGCTCCCGATTGGCCTCGGCGCACTTGGTACGCCGATCTGGTTCGGATGGTGGCGGACGCCCCTTGGCGGCTTCCGCTTCGCGAAGACCTGCTGTCCCAAGGTCTCATCTTGCACCCTGCTTTACTCTCGCTGGCTTTGACGACTTGGCTATTGAGGCCCAGGTATTGAGGGATCGGGGAGTCGCTGACTCTGTAATCCCTACTATGCTTAAGGCACGCAAGTGCACTTCGCGCAAAATTTATCACAGGACCTGGAAAGCCTATATTGCATGGTGCGAAGCGGGGGGTTGGAACCCTCACTCTTATTTGGTGTCCAGGGTGCTGACTTTTCTGCAACAGGGACTGGACAAGAGCCTGGCATTGAGTACGCTCAAGGGCCAGATTTAGGCCTTAGCGGTCCTTTTTCAGAGACCTTTGGCTTCCCATTCGCTGATCCGCACATTTGTACAGGGTGTACGTCATGTGGCTCCCCAGTTTCGGCCGCCTCTGGCGCCGTGGGATTTGAATCTGGTGCTCTCTGTTTTACAGAAACCACCGTATGAGAAGATTAGGGACATTCCTTTGTCCCTTTTGTCGCAGAAGGTTGCTTTCTTAGTGGCTGTCACATCCGCGCGGCGGGTGTCAGAATTGGCTGCCTTGTCCTGCAAGTCCCCGTACTTGATTCTTCTTAATGACAAGGCGGTGTTGCGACTTCCGCCTTCTTTCCTTCCGAAGGTGGTCTCTTCTTTTCATTTGAATGAGGATATT
>BLSH010476140.1:194331-220838 GCA_018402905.1 Glandirana rugosa
CTCTTTCCACGATTTTCAGTCCAGTTAATGGAGTCCGACTTGCAGGGCGACTCAGCGCGACTTGACTGTGTAATAGAAGTCAATGCAAGTCTCCCCAGGAATCTTTTTCTAAGTCGGAGCGACTTGAGTCTCCTATCTGGGCAGACTGCCAAGTCAAGTTGATAAAAGAAGTAAAAAGATACTATGTTTCATGGGTTGAACTCCCATGTATAGAAGAGTTTAGTTTAACCATTTAAAGACTAAATCTTCCCTGACATTTGCTGCTTACAGTAAATATCAATTTTTTTCTGCTAGAAAATGACTTGAAACCCCCAAACATTATATACTTCTCTTTCGTTCATTGACGGGCGCAGCAGCTCTTCATTACTGGGTTATGCCACCTTTCTCTAGGAGTGGACAGAACATCAGTTCAGCTAAAAAACAAACACAGCCCCTCCTTGGTATAACCCCCTCCAGCTAGCTCAGCCAATTCAGTTTTTCCTGCCTAGTGCAAGGAGTAGGACCTGGCTCCCTGCTGGGACCTGTGGTTCCCCGTTTTTTTTTCTCAAATTTTTTCTTTTCTTCTGATGAAGACTGCAATCAAGTAGCCGGCTGGGTGACAGGCTGGATATCCTAGATCCAGAGAGTCTCCCCAGTTCGGCCATCGGACCGAGCCGACTTTAGCTACGCGCTGGGTTGGCCGTGTCAGGCCTCGTTCCGTGCGGGACGGCCTGCGGGTTAAACGTCCCGCCAGCACACTTAGGACCCGGTGTCGGGCTCGCATCCCGGGTGTCACTTTGGCTGACAGCCCCCCTGTGATGATAGACAGGGAGGCAGGTCTGTCTCGGGTGGGATACCCGCTCCGCCCCTCTGGATGGGTAAATGCGCTACCCCCCGGCCGGGAAGGTGCTCCCTTCCTCCATCCCTCTCCTTCTGCTCCCCTCCCTCACCACCCCAGGTGCTGTCCGCACTGCTCTCGCGCCCTCTCCCCCCGCTGGGGGGTCCCTCTTCGGCGCCCCCCTGGTGCGGCTTTTCCTGTAATCGGCCGCATGATAGAGCGGCCGCCATTTTGCGGTAGCCGACCGCATGGTTTGGCCTCTAGTATGCACAGCGGCCATTTTTGGTTGGCAGGCCATGCATTAGCATGTATTGGCTGCAGTGGGTGGGCGGTCTCTGTGCTTCCTCCTCGATGCAGCACATGTGAAGATGCATGGCAGAGCAGCAGCGGCGCCAGCGGAGTTTGTAAGGCAGACTTCAGCAGCTTTAAGCAGCGCTTCTCCTGCGGTAGGGAGCGGGCCACGGGTCAGTCCTCCTGGGTGTTACTTTGAGGGGTCCCTGTGCGGCTTGCCTGGAGTGGGGGGCGCCTGTTTCCGGTGCCTAGGCCTCTGTGGGTGGCGTGTGTGTCCGGTGTGGGTGGCGCAATGGCGGCTGAAGCTAGTGCTTCCACGTCGGGGACCTCCATTTGAAACTGAGGGCGCGCTGGGACCTGTGGTTCCTCTGGCCACCTTGACTACAGTACTGGATTCTCTCCTCCCGGGCAGAGTCGGGCCGTGACCGCAGGACGGTGAAGAGACGACCGCTCCCTCCGCCTCCTTCTGGGGAGGATTTGGACCTTGAGGGGGGGTCCACTAGGACGGGGACCCCCCTCGAGCTGTCGGACGGGAGCTCTGGGATTCCTCTGATTGGGAGGTAGATTCCTTAGGGCCCACCGTTGTGCATGAAAGGGCGCTGGTGGGCTCCTTAATGTCAGCTGTTTGTGAGACACTGAGGCTGGGGACAGCGGGAGCGTCGCAGGAGACAGCTCTGACTTTTGGTTCACAGAAGCCGGCCCAGGTCCCTAAGGTGTTTCCTTATGTGCCTTACTTTGATCAGTTTGTGTACAAAGAATTGCAACGGCCGCAGAGCTCTTTGCCTTTGCCAAAACGTTTTGGCTGTGCGATATCCCTTTGAGGATAGTATGGAGCTAAAGTGGGTTTCCCCCAAGGTCTACCCACCGTGTCCCGCCTGAGCAAGGCGACCACTATTCCTGTGGAGGGCACGCCATCGTTTAAGGATCCGGCTGACAGGATGGCTGAGGCAGTTGCCAAGGCCATGTTTGTGTTGACCGGGTTGGCCATGTGGCCGGTACTGGCGCCTGCACTGGTGGCACAAGCCCTGACGGAATGGGCAGTCGTGTTACACCGTGAGTTGAGCGGGGTGCAGGTCACGCCTGAAACCGTGGAGCTTGCTGATCAGCTCGGCCAGGGGCTCAGGTATCTATGTGATGCGGCCCTGGATATAGCTCCCATACTGTCAAAATTGTCCTCCTTCGCTGTGGTTATTAGACAGGTACTCTGGTTGAAGTGCTGGTCTGGGGACCAGGCGTCTAAAAAGGCACTAACGGACCTGCCGTTTCAGGGAGGGTGCCTCTTCGGGGCTTCCTTGGATGAGATCATTAAGGATCTCATGGGGGATAAGAGTACTTTCCTCCCCGAGCCTGAAAAGGGTAAGGAGCTTCGTCACAAGCTGGGCCCCTCGTTCTCGGGTCAGAGTTTTTTTAAGGGCTCCCAGCCCACCAAGGCTGCTGCAGGATGTCAGAAGCGACCGTGGCAGCGTAAGCAAGAGAAGTCGGATGAGAAATCGTCCTCCACATGGTGGGTTGCCCCCGCCCGTCGGTCAGGTAGGGGGGGTCACCTGCTGGAGTTCGGAATGATGGACCTCCCGCATTTTAGATTCCTGGGTATGCGAGGTGGTTTCGTCAGGGTACAAGGTAGACTTCCTTGCCCTGCCTCCAGACAGGTTTTTTTGCCTCCAATCTGAGGCTTCCCCCGGGGCGGCGGTTGGCCCTGCTGGGGACTGTGCAGGATCTGCTCAGCCAGGGGGTGGTTGTCCCGGCCGCAGAACGTTTCCGTGGCTTTTACTCCAACCTGTTTGTGGTCCCAAAGAAGGATGGGGTCCGGCCCATTCTGGATCTGAAGGCGCTCAACTTTTTTGTTCGGGTGTGGAAATTCAGAATGGAGTCAGTCCGCTCTGTGGTGGACATCAAGGATGCTTACTTGCATGTCCCCATATGTGCCTCGTACCAGCGCTTTCTGCGCTTCACGGTGGGGGAACACCACTACCAGTTTGTGGCCTTGCCTTTTGGCCTGGCCTCGGCCCCCCGGGTCTTCACCGAGGTGTTGGCCCTATTACGGCAGAGGGACATCGCAGTACTGGCGTATCTGGATGATCCGCTTCTGCGAGCGGAGTTGACCTCAGCTCTGAGGGACGACGTAGCCATCACCTTACACATCCTACAGGAGTTTGGTTGGGTGATCAACCATCCGAAGTCGGTACTGATCCCGTCACGCCGCTTGGAGTACCAGGGTCTGACCCTGGACTCGGTCAGGGCGAGAGTTTTTCTTCCGCCAGCCAAACTGCAGGCAGTTCAGCAGGCAGTGAGGTCTCTGCTGTCCGAGAGGTGGTCCTCTCTGAGGTTTTGTATGCGGGTCCTGGGACTCATGGTGTCCACCTTCGAGTCGGTTCCCTATGCCCAGTCCCTGCAGCGGTTGATTCTGCTTCGGTGGGACAAATCTCCTTTCTCTCTGGATCGTTTTGTCAGGCTGGACCGCAAGGCCAGATCCTCTCTCGTTTGGTGGTTGCGGGCCCTGGCCCTGAGACTCGGATGGTCGTTCCTCCCCATGATGTGGTCGGTAGTGACCACAGATGCCAGTCTAAGCGGGGGGGGGTAGTCTTGGGTTTGTTGTCAACCCAGGTCGCTGGTCCCCGGAGGACTGTCGTCTCCCGATCAATGTGCTGGAACTCCGGGCTATCAGGCATTGCCTCTCCCATTGGTCAGGAAGGCTGCGAGGGCACCCTGTCAGAGTCCAGTCAGACAATGCCACGGCTGTGGCATATGTGAACCATCAGGGCGGAACGAGAAGATCGGCGGCAGCATCGGAAGTGGCTCACATTCTGCGGTGGGCATAGCTTCACGTGAGGGCTCTCTCCGCCGTGTACATTCCGGGTGTCAAACTGGTAAGCGGATTACCTCAGTCGACAGAGGTTTGATCAGGGAGAGTGGTCCCTGCATCCGGACGTGTTTCGGCAACTTTGCCAAAAGTGGGGCATGCCAGACGTGGATCTGCTAGCGTCTCAGCTCAATCAGGAGGTTCAGACCTTTGTGAGCAGAGCAAGGGATCCGTGGGCAGACACGGCGGAAGCCCTCGTAGCTCCGTGGAGCTGGTATCGGCTCATATATGCCTTTCCCCCTCGCAAGCTGCTTCCGCGCTTGTTGCTCAGGATGGAGGAGGAGGGGATTCCAACCATTCTGGTGGCACCGGATTGGCCTCGGCGTCCTTGGTACGCCGACGTGGTGCGGATGGTGGTGGACGTTCCCTAGCGTCTCCCGCTTCGCGAAGACCTTCTGTCCCCAGGGCCCCATCTTGCACCCTGCTTTACCCTCCCTGGCTTTGACGGCCTTGCTATTGAATCCCAGGTCTTCAGAGATCGGGGGGTCTCTGCTTTGGTGATTCCCACCATGCTCAAGGCACGTAAGTGCACTTCTAGGAAGATATACCATCGCACCTGGAGGGGGTATATCGCCTGGTGCGAGGTAGGGGGGTGGAACCCCCGTTACTTTTTGGTGTCCTGGGTGCTGGCCTTTCTTCAGCAAGGCCTGGATCACAAGCTAGCGTTGAGCACTATCAAAGGACAGGTTTCTGCCTTGCAGATCTTTGTTCAGCGTCCTTTGGTGATGCATTCGTTGATCCACACTTTTATACAGGGGGTTCGACATGTCGCTCCCCAGGTGCGTACGCCTATGGCGCCTTGGGACCTCAATCTGGTCCTCTCTGGGCTTCAGAAGCCACCTTTTGAAAATTTTAGGGGCATTTCCTTACAGCTGCTTTCGCAAAAGGTGGCTTTCTTGGAAGCCATCACATACGCCAGGCGGGTGTCATAGTTGGCGGCTCTGTCTTGTAGGTCTCCGTATCTGGTCCTACACAAAGATAAGGCGGTCTTGCGTCTGTCACCTTCCTTCTAGCCGAAGGTGGTCTCTTCTTTCCACCTTAACGAGGACATTGTCCTTCCTTCGCTATGTCCACGCCCGTCCCACCCTAAGGAGGTTGCCTTGCATTCCTTATATGTGGTTAGGGCTCTGCGGGTGTATTTTGCGACCACTGCCCCCTTTTGGAGGTCGGATGTGCTCACCGTTGTGGTAGATGGACCACGTAAGGGCTTGGTGGCCTTGTCTGCCACCATTTCTCGTTGGATTCGACAGATGGTGACCCGTGCGTAAGCCTTGCGGGGTCTCGAGCCCCCCTTTCCGGTCATGGCTCACTCTACCGGGGCGGTTAGCACTTCCTGGGCTTTCCGACATCAGGCATCGGTTTCTCAAGTGTACAGAGTGGCTACATGGTCCTCAGTGCACACCTTTACTAAGTTTTACAAAGTTGATGTTTCAGCATCCTCGGATGCTGCTTTTGGCCGCAAGGTTTTGCAGGCCGCTGTGTGAGCTACCTCCGGTCCTTTATGGAGAGTTCCCCTGTTGGGTGAAGGTTTTATTGTGTTACCCACCCCTCTTTTGACACTGCTTTTGGACGTCTCCTGGCGTAATGAAGAGCTGCTGCGTCCGTCAATGAACGAAAGAGAAAATAGGATTCTTTTGACTTACCGTAAAATCATTTTTTCTGAGTTCATTGACGGATGCAGCACCCACCCCTCTTTTTGTTATGAGCTTGCATTGCTTGTTACAAACTGAATTGGCTGAGCTAGCTGGAGGGGGTTATACCAAGGAGGACTGCCCCCTGGGAGGGGCTGTGTCTGTTTTTTAGCTGAACTGATGTTCTGCCTAGTCCACTCCTAGTGAAAGGTGGCATAACCCAGGCGTAATGAAGAGCTGCTGCGTCCGTCAATGAACTCAGAGAAAAGGATTTTACGGTAAGTCAAAAAAAAATGCAAATTTTTTTTTTTTTTTTTTTGCGGAGACCCTAGAGAATAAGATGGCGGTTGTTGCAATATTTTATGTCACGGTATTTGTGTAGCGTTCTTTCAATCAAAATTTTTGTTGGAAAAATGACACTTTCTTTATTTATTTTTTTAAACAGTGCTGTTAGTCCAATTTTGTTTGTATGTGTAAGATGTTACGCCGCAAGAATTGTGAGAGAATCGTGATCTTTATTCTAAGCAAAAAAATTGTGATTCTCATTTTGGCCAGAATCGTGCAGCTCTAGCAAGCAGGCAAGGCAGTGCTGGAAAGCAGCTGGCACAGCCTCCTCTCTTTTGGGACAGTGAGGCTGGCAGGTGGGGAGTCCTCCTGGGGTTACCCTCCTGGCCTGCGCAGCATTTGGGGTGAGGGGTGCCTGGTACCTAGGCCTCCTGTATAGGTTTTTGTGTTACCAGGGTGGGTGACACAATGGCAGCTGATGTGGGTGCTTCCCCTCCAGACCTCTTCGTGGTTGCAGCCAGCGCCTCAGGGACTGCGGTCCCCTTTGACGCTCTGTCGGCGGTCCTGGAGTCCTTGTCTCCCTGGTAGAGACCGCCTGTGGACGTAAGGCGGTTGAGAAGTGGCCCCTACCCCCTTCCTCCGGAGAGGACTCTGACAGGGGCTCCACCATGACGGGGGCCCCTCTTGAGCTGTCGGATGGCGAGGCTCTGGGTTCCTCTGATAGCGAGAAGGAATCTTCGGCGCCCACTGCTGCACATGATAAGGCACTAGTAGGTGTCCTGATTGCAGCGGTGTGCAATACTCTGAAGTTGGAAGAGACAACTGAAGCATCGCAGGTGGTGACTGTACCCTTTGGGTCACATAAACCGGCCCGTGCGGCTAAGGTTTTCCCTTATTTGCCCTATTTTGGTAAGTTTGTCCACAGAGAATGGGAACGGCCTCAAGGTTCCTTCCCCATACCGACACAGTTCTCTGTGCGATATCCTTTTGAGGACAGCCTGGTAAAGAAATGGGCATCACCTCCAGTGGTTGATACCCCCCCGAGTGTCTCGCTTGAATAAAGCGACCACGATTCCGGTGGAAGGCACATAGTCCTTCAAGGACCCGGCTGATAAAAAAGTCGAGGCTATCGCCAGATCCATGTTTGTTCTGGCAGGGTCAGCTATGTGGCCTGTGTTGGCCTCTGCTCTGGTGTCGCAAACGCGCACAGAATTGGGCAAAACTTTTGCAACACAAATTGATCAATGCAAAAGTTCCTCCTGCCTGTGTTGAGCTCGCTGACCAGCTCGTCCAAGGGCTTAAGTATCTGTGTGACGCAGCCCTGGATACGGCCCCCCCTGTTATCCAAATTGTCTGCGTTCTCTGTGGTTGTCAGGCGGTTTCTCTGGCTAAAATGTTGGTTGGCGGACCAAACATCTAACAAGGCCCTGGCGGACTTGTCTTTTCAAGGTGGGCGGCTCTTTGGAGTCACCCTGGATGAGATTATAAAGGAACTCACCAGTGGGAAGAGCACTTTTCTTCCGGAGACTAAAGCCACGTACACACGGTTCGATGGTCGTACGACCGAACGGACTAAATCATATGTTGGATCATGTAACTCGCATACTGACATGCACTAAACAATCGTATGCGACCAAGCCGAACATAGTGACGTGTTATGAACATATAAAGAGCAAGTTCAGGCGCATGTAATTTGCGTCCGGCCATTCCTGACTTCTGAGCGTGCGTGTTTTGCACAGTACAACTTGTTGGATCTACTTCCCTTTACACACTATACAACGGTCGTACGACTGCTTGTTGGTATTACCAACGTTTTATAGTTTGATCATACAACTTCTGTTGTACGACCTTCGTACGTCGGCTGTTCTAATCGCGCGCACTAACGGTCGGATGAGCATACAACGAGCGGTCATACGACTGTCGAACCGTGTGTACAAGGCTTTAGAGGAGTAAGGAGTCCTGTCGTAGGCCGGGTCCCTTCTTTTCTGTCCAAAAGAGGTTTTTTTTTTGTACATCCCGAGATCTGCAATCAACTGCTGGGCTGGTCACTATAGGGCCAGAGGGTCACCCCAGTCTGGGCAGCGAGCGCATGAGGACTGCAGCTACGCGCTAGGTCGGCCGAGACCTAGCCCCACTGGACGGGGTCTGGCCCTGCGAGTTAAACGCCTCACGAGGTTGCATACGACCGAGTCTAGGCCTGAGTCGCAGCATTCCTCATGGCCGACCGCCCCCCAACGTAGAGGTGAGGAGGATCTGTTTGTGAGCGTACCCGCATGGTTTTCGCTTGATCGGTGATTAAAGGCGGCCCTCACCTCTCCTTGGGGTGGTCGGTTCCTCCAGGGTTCTCCTCCATCCACCCTCCCTTCCCTTGCCTCCCCGGGTGAGGCCCAGGCTTCTGGCCTAGGTGCCTTGTGGGGTTCACTGTCCCCTGTTGCCATCCTCTGTGTCTGTTCTGGGAGCGGGGCACCCCTTAGGCCCACATGCTGTTGGTGGGGCCTGGGAGGCGGGTGTCCGAATGGCCGCAATCGGAGCCGCCCTGAAAATTTAGTCCGAGGCCTGCTACCTTCCCGTCCCTTAGGCCACGGTTTGCGGTCTACTGACCAGCGCCTGGGGGGATGCCCCAGAGCGGGCGGTGGGGGCCGTCGCTGTTCATCTTGGGCAATCGCCCGTCTCTTCCGCGTCGCGGTCCGCCCGCGGGTATCCGAAAAATTTAGGCCGCAATTTTGCGGCCTACCGACCAGAGGCTGGTGGGGATGTCAATTTTTTGGACTTTCGCCCGTCATTTCCGTGGCGTGACACATGGGCGGGCATTTGCGGCCGCAAAAATTTAGGCCGCGGCCCCCTGGACGCAATTTTGTTTCCTGCCGGGGCCTCCGACCCTGTGGGGGCCTCAGCGGAGTTCCCCAGGAGGGCCTTTGGTGCCCCCGCTGAGGGACATCAGTGGCGCCCTGTGAGGTGGCCTCGCTGGAGTTCTGTGGGGGGTGCCCCTGTGGTGGTACCCTGTGTGGGGCCTCAGTAGGGCCCTGGTGTGGTGGTTGCCCTTCAGCTTGGTCCCCTAGGTGGGGCTTCGCTGGTGCTCCCTTGAGGGGCCTTGGTATTGCCCCCTGTGTGGGGCCTTGGTGTTGCCCCTGTGAGGGAGATGTCCCGGTGGGGGGCCTTGGTAACGTCCCGGTGCAGGGCCTTTGGCCTGTGCCCCTTTTTGGGGCTCCCAAGTGTGGGGGCTGTTGTGGTACCCTGTGTAGCCAGGGCCCACTGTGAGGGGCCTCGGTAGGCGTCCCCGTGGTGGAGCCTCTGTGGCACCTGGTGCAGGGCCTCAGGTGGTGGGGCTCTCGGTTGGTGGCCCCCCTCCCCGAGTTTTTGTTCTGCTACTACTAGGGCGCTTAGGCGTATAGCCTAGTATTTTCAAGGGTTTATTCAAACCTGTTTCGCGGTCCAAGAAAGATGATGGGCATGATGCATCCAATACTGGACCTTGGGGCTCTGAGCCATTAGTGCAGGTATAGAAGTTCAGGAGCGTCCCTTCATCACAGGGTTTTTTTCTGGCTTCGCCATCACGACTACGCTTTCCGCTATGCATGATCACAGCACTTCGTCCTTTACTGCGGGTGGAGGGCAGGATCAGTTCAGGGGGTTGTCCTTTTGTTCTAAACACCACTCCTCAGTTTTTTTCCCAAGGTGTTGGCCCCAGATCGGACATGGTTACATCAACTGGGGATGCGGGACTGGGCCACCTGGCCAACCTTCTGTGAGTCCGCTGCTACCTTGAAGGTTAACGTAGCCTCCTATGTAGTCCTTGTCAGATAAGTTGGCTCTATACTACCTAAAGTGTGCTCGGCTACTCATTTGTATAGTGGAGAGTGTCCCCGACGGGGAGCCAGGCTGGAGTGTTTTCCTGCTCTGGACTCTTCTCCAGAACCAGAAACTATATGCTACTTTTTCTTCTGTGTTGTCCGTTTGGTGGGCATTCCTGTGGGTCTGCAGGCGGGTGTTGGGCATGGTGGTATCTACCTGTTGGGCGATTCCAATTACACAGTTCCATACGAGCTCCCTTCTGGGAGATCCTGGTGTAATGGGATGAGTGCCCGAAGTCTCAGAGCAATAAGATTTGGCTGAGTGGAAAAAGCCAAGGGCTCCCTGGTATGGTGGCTCTCTTGGTCTTCGACGGGGCACATTCCTTCTCCCCTTCTATGGGATGGAGGTTCCCGCAAATGCCAATATGTCCGGTTGGGGAGGTGTCCTGGGACCGTGTTCTGTTCAGGATTGTTGGACGCTGGGGAATCTCAGACTTTCGATCGATATCCTCGATGTTCGGGTGATCAGCTTACGTCTGGATCATGGACGGATCGACTCCGGAGGCTCCCGGGGCGGATCCGGGAGGATGTTGCCACGGCGGTGGCCTATGTTGCGCGGCAGGGCGAAACATGATGTGTTGGCAGCCCTGGTAGTTGCTGGGATCCTCAGGTGGGTTCCGTTAGGGGCTCCTTCGGTGTACACATTCCAAGGGTGCAACCCTGGCATGCGGAAGGTCTCAGTCTGCACGGTGGGACCACTGGGTGTTCCTTTCATCATTTTGTATTTTTGTCATTTTGTATGTATCTGATGGGGCGAGCCAGAGGTAGATCTGTTTTTGCGTCCCGGCTGAATGGGCCTGTACCAGAACTTCGGGCACACTTGGGTGTCTCTGGTGGGCACCTGAAATGCTCTGGTGGCCCCTGTGGGCCGGTATCATCTTAACTACGCCTTTCTCTCTCACCTGCGGTTGCTGCGCTTTTCGTGCAGGATCAGGGCCGAAGGGATTCTGGTCATTCCTTTGGGCCTGGATTGACCTAGTTTGGTCGTGGTACATCGACCTGATATGCCTGGTCGCCGGCGTTCCTTGAAGGCTGTCTTTCGGGGAAGATCGACTGTCCCTAGGGCCGATCTCTCGTCCTGTTCTACAGTCGCTGGTTTGGCTTTGTTGAACCAGGTGCCGATGTTCCAATTTTGATGAAGGCTAGGGAGCCTATCTCTAGGTGGATCTACCACGGGCTGTGGCATATATATCCCAGTGTGAGTTGTTGGGAATTCGCCTTTGTTTCTTACGGTGACTCCGATTTCAGACCTCCCGTCTGTAGATTTCATCTACAAATACGGAAAGGTTTCTTCACAGTAAGAGCTGTGAAAATGTGGAATAGACTCCCTCCAGAGGTGGTTTTGGCCAGCACAGTTGATTGCTTTAAAAAAGGCCTGGATTCTTTCCTTAATGTAAATAATATAACTGGGTGGTAACATTTTTAGGTAAAGTTGATCCAGGGTGAATCCGATTGCCTCTCGGGGAATCAGGAAGGAATTTTTTCCCCCGTTATAGCAAATTGGATCCATGCTTTGCTGGGGTTTTTTGCCTTCCTCTGGATCAACTGTGGGTGAAGGATTGTATATGGGATTATTTGGTTGTGTATGTGTGTGTTTTTATATATATATATATATATATATGTGTGTATGTATAAAAATGTTTTTTTTTTTTTTTTTTTTTTTTTTTTTTTTTTTTTTTTTTTTTTGGTTGAACTGGATGGACTTGTGTCTTTTTTCAACCTGACTAACTATATAACTATGTCCTGGGGGATGAACAGAAACGGGCCTTGAGTACCTTCAAGGGCCAGCTGTCAACCTTGACGGTCTTCTGCAGCGTCCCTTGGTCTTGCATTACATGGCGCGTATCTTTTGTCGGACGAAGTCTGTTTCCACTGGTGGGGTCTCTTATACCGCTCTGTGATCTGACCTTAATGCCTTCGGGTTCTACGGAGGCCTCTTTTTGAAGATATCGGGAGGTTCCCCTGTTTACTCGGTTTAAGGAAGTGGCCTTTTTTGGGGGCTATCACCTCTGCTGGCAGGGTATTGGAACTGGTGGCGTTCTCTTGTCGTACACCTTCCGGTGTCCCACGAGGATGGTGTGTGTGTGTGTGTGTTTTTTATTTTTTTCACCCTTGCCCATTACCTTTTCTTTTAATTCCCCTTTGAATTAGGACATGGTGTTGCCTTCCCTGTGCCCTGGTCAACCTCTCCTATGTCGTTTGTCGTATGTGCCGTGGATGTGGTTTAGGCATTTTTCAAGTGTATTGGCTGCCATTGAATCCTTTCGTGGTCAGACTCGCGGTTTGTGTTAGGCCAAGTCACGGGGTCTAGTTCTTCCGCGACTATTTGGAAATTGATCAGACTGATGATGACTCGGGCTGGTTCTGTCAGGGGTTGGGTCCCCTTCTTCCCTGTTGTGGCGCACTCTAGTCTGGCGCTAGTGCTTCTCTAGGTCTTCCGTCGTCAGGGGCGCCAGTTTTGCTGGTCGGCCACCTGGTTGTTCGTTGAATGTTGCGAAAAGGTTACACAAAGTGGATGTGTTGCATCTGCGGATGTTTAAGCTTGGCCGCAAGATTTTGCAGGCTACTATTAGAGGGTTCTCCCCTCATGGGGGTATTGTTCAGTTTGGGCTCCAGTTCTGTGTGGAGCTCCTGTTACCTGGCTGGCTTGGGTTAGGCCCCTTTCACACGGGCGGCTGTTCTGCCGCTGTTAAAAGCATGTTTTGTTATTTTGAAATCCTAAGACTCCAGGCACAACGATTACTTGCAGTTGTACGTTGAGTTTAGCTGCATTTACGTGTGTTTACATGCAGCTGTGTTTAGCTGCAGTGGAACATTCTTGATTTTTCTGATGTGCTTCCTGTTGATTTTCTTTGCTTGTTGCCGCAGCTATCCGCAGTTGACATTGTACTGCTTTTACCTGCAGTTATGTGCCAATAGCTGCGCTACATCGTTCCTGGAGGCATTCAATTCAATTTTTTTTAATCGCACATAATCGTCTAGCGAAACCGTTGCTAAATGCAGAGTGTGAATGGGGGCCATAGGAAAGCATTGTCATAGTATAGCTGCAGTAGATAACTTCATCTATCCGCAGCTAAAAGCAGAATTCTATCCGTCCATGTGAAAGGGGGCTTAGGATTGTATTTTGTTGTTATCCCACCCCTCATGTTTTGACACTGCTTTGGGACGTCCCAATCATAATGGATCGCTGTGTCTGTCAATGAACGATAGAGAAAATAGGATTTGTTGAGTTGGCGTAAAATCCATTTGTCTGTGTCTGTGTTTGTCAGACACAGCACCCGCCCCTCTTCGGTGGTTTTTGGTACTGCTGATACTGCTTGTTACTAATCTGAAGGCCTATAGCAGAGAGGGATGTGTATATCACCTAGGACTGCCCATAGGCGTAGTCAAGTCTTTTTTTTTTTTTTCTTCTGCCTAGTCCTACTCCTGAAGGGGGCGATTATAACCCAATTGTAATGGATCGCTGTGTCTGTCAATGAACTCAGAGAAATTAATTTTAGTAAGTCAAAAAATCCTATTTTTGTGTGAAATGCGACAAACCTCATATACCCTAAATTTTCTATAGGCGACGCTTCAAAAGCCACCTATATGTGTTTTTACGGAGGAGGTTTTGTGTTGCTCTCATGGCGGCGTGCACAGTAATATGGAACGTGTATCACAATCAACGTTTTCATGTGTAGGTGCTCCTGTCGCACGTGTTTGTTCATACACATGCATATGCGGGGGGGGGGGGGGGGTTTATATGCTTGGGTGTAACTTTTTTTTTATTAAGTAATTTTTCTTTTTCATCACATAAAGGACAAACAGTCCTCTGTGATGATTTTAAGGTGACAGGAGGCAGGATGAAGAGAAGGGGCCTGGAGTGCTGACGAGAGACCCCAGAAGAAAAGGAGGATCTGGGCTGCTGTCTGCAAAATCCTAACATGTTTGTTATTTCTATTTAAAAAAACAAACCTTTACAACCGCTTTAATCTACAATGCTATTTGGAATATGCAGCATGGAGGGGGGTTAATGTATTGCCAATGGTCACTGACGCATTAGTGACCAGTGGCAGTTAACCCCTTTTATGCTGCAGCATGCAGGGGTTAATTAACACTGACACCATTGCCACTAATGCAGCATAAAGGGGTTAATTAACTGCCTTTGGTCACTAATGCATCAGGGACCAATGGCAATACATTAACCCCCCCCCCCATCATGCATATTCCAAATAGCATTGTAGATTAATTAATTCCCCCCACCTAAAAAAAAATAACCACTGCAGTAAGAGCAGACAAACCAGTGCAGCAATGTTCAGCCTCTGCTCGCTCACTCACCCACAGTAGTGCAGGTCTCAGCAACAGCTCTCCTCTTCCATTCCGCCTCCCGGCCTCTGAATGACGTTGCGACAGGTGGGACCTAGGAAGCTCCTGTTGGGCAGATATTCCTGACCTTGAAATTACTGATGATTCACTTGCCGGCCAGCCGAGTGCAGGGAGTGCACTTGGAATATTACTACCGCTCCCCTGCAGCTCTGCAAGCACAGCACTGTGTAGCCATGGCTGACTGGTGTACATGGTGTCTGGCCCCTCTTTACTCCAGCCTTGAGTGCGGCCTTTTTCCCAGACATCAGAGCAGCCCGGGGGTAGACTGCTTCCTCAAAATAACTTAACACACAGCCATTGATGTCTAATCCACTGGCAACAAAAGTGAGTACACCCCTAAGTGAAAATGTCCAAATTGGGCCCAAAGTGTCAATATTTTGTGTGGCCACCATCATTTTCCAGCACTGCCTTAACCCTCTTGGGCATGGAGTTCACCAGAGCTTCACAGGTTGCCACTGGAGTCCTCTTCCACTCCTCCATGACCACATCACAGTGCTGGTTGATGTTAGAGACCTTGCGCTGCTCCACCTTCTGTTTTGAGGATGCCCAATAGGGTTTAGGTCTGGAGACATGCTTGGCCAGTCCATCACCTTTACCCTCAGCTTCTTTAGCCAGGCAGTGGTCGTCTTGGAGGTGTTTGGGGTCGTTATGTTGGAATACTGCCCTGCAGCCCAGTCTCCGAAGGGAGGGGGATCGTGCTCTGCACAGTACATGTTGGCATTCATGGTTCCCTCAATGAACTGTAGCTCCTCAGTGCCGGCAGCACTCATGCAGCCCCAGGCCATGGCACTCCCACCACCATGCTTGACTGTAGGCAAGACACACTTGTCTTTCTAATCCTCACCTGGTTGCCGCCACATACGCTTGACACCATCTGAACCAAATAAGATTATCTTGGTCTCGTCAGACCACAGGACATGGTTCCAGTAATCCATGTCCTTAGTCCGCTTGTCTTCAGCAAACTGTGGGCTTTCTTGTGCATCATCTTTAGACGAGACTTCCTTCTGGGACGACAGCCATGCAGACCAATTTGATGCAGTGTGCGGCGTATAGTCTGAGCACTGAAAGGCTGACCCCCACCCCTTCAACCTCTGCAGCAATGCTGGCAGCACTCATATGTCTATTTCCCAAAGACAACCTCTGGATATGACGCTGAGCATGTGCACTCAACTTCTTTGGTCGACCATGGCAGGGCCATTTCTGAGCGGAACCTGTCCTGTTAAACCGCTGTATGGTCTTGGCCACCATGCTGCTGCTCCATTTCAGGGTCTTGGCAATCTTCTTATAGCCTAGGCCAGTGATCGCGAACCTTGGCACCCCAGATGTTTTGGAACTACATTTCCCATGATGCTCATGCACTCTAGTGTAGTTGAGCATCATGGGAAATGTAGTTCCAAAACATCTGGGGTGCCAAGGATCGCCATCACTGGCCTAGGCCATCTTTATATAGCGCAACAATCCTTTTTTCTCCTACGTTCACTGACAGACGCAGCTCTTCATTGACTTGTGGGGTTTATGCTTGTCCCACTAGGAGTTAACTAGGCAGGGAAAAGAACAGCTGGCCCCTCCCATGGGGGCCGTCGTCTCTTCCCACATAAACCCTCCACATAGCATAGCTCCTCAGTTTCAATGCCTAGTTTGCATAGGAGCTGACCTGGCACTCTTAGGGGGATTTGCGGTCCGGACTGTGATCACTTTTTTACTTTTACTTTTATTTTTATTCTTTACCTTTTTGCAACTACTTCTATCAAGCAAGAAGTCTGCTATCAAGAAGCCGGCCGGGGGATAGAGAGTCGCACGGACACTGCACTTTTCCTGGCCTGGCCGACCGATGCGAGCCAGTCCCGCGGTATGGGGACCCGCCACATCGTGCCCGTTCCGTGTGGGCGGCCTGGGGTGACCCCTATCTGTGCCCAAGTCCCGGATTGCGATTCGGTTCGGGCGATTTCATGGCCGGCAGCATCCCGTCCAGGCAGGGGCGTAAGGTCTGCAAACGGATGGCAACCCACTGCGCTCGACAGGAGTGGTGAGAGAGTTCCTCCCTTCCCCCTTTCAGGGGCGGAGGGGGGACCGACGACCTCCGAAAAAAGGTCGTTGGCACCGCTTTTCAAATTTTCGCCGCCATTTTGCGGCAGACCGCCGCCATTTTCCCATAGTCACGACATGCTGGGTTTACGGAGCTTTCCCTCTAGCGCTCAGGGCGGCCATTTGCGGTAGTACACTTCCCCTGCAGGTGGTTTCGGCCTCTAGAGTTTACTCGGCGGCCATATTGGTTTCCCCAGCTGCTGTAAAAACGCGCTACAGACGTTTTCCTCTCTCTTTGTAACGGTGTGTGCTCCTGACGATCCTCAGTTACAGGCAGCAAACAGCAAGTATAGCTGGGCTCTCCTGTGGGTGCTGGTGGCGGCGGGTGCAGTCCTCCTGGGTCTCCCTGATGTGCTGTGGGGCGGTGGTGTGCGGCTGTGCCTCAAGCTAAGTATACTTTTACTTGTTGCTGAGGGTGATTTCTGGGGAAGAACGATGGCAGACTATACTGCTGAACCTGCTGAGGAGGACTCAGTCGGCGCAATCTGTGCAAGGGGCTTTTTTGGACCAGCTGCGGCGGTCTTTAGTGAATTTCTTCCCCGGGCGGATGTCGCCCATCAGGCCCCTAAGAAGCGTCCTCCTCCTCCCCCTTGTTCCTCAGGGGAGGACTCTGATCTGGAAATGGCCTTGGGGGTCACAGGGACCCCAGTGGATCTCTGACAGTGAACTGGGTCCCTCGGACGGAGAAGAGGACCGGGGGCGGCGGCAGCGTGCAAAAAAGTGCTGGTTTCCGCGATCACTGGTCTTCGCACTACACTGAGACTGAGCCAGGAATGGCGAATCACAGACATCGGTGTATGTGTGTGGGTCCAACAGGGCCCCCAAGGCTTACCCCTACGATCAATTTTTTGATCATCTGATCTACCGTGAATGGCATCGTCCGTAGCATTCTTTTTTACTGTCCAAACGTTTTGCCGCTTGCTATCCCTTTTGAGGACAGCTTTTTGAAAAAATGGGAATCGCCTGTGGTGGACCCACCGATAGCTCGTCTGAATAAGGTGACGACCGTTCCTCTGGATGGGGCCCCTTCCTTTAAGGACCCTGCTGACAGAAAGACAGAGGCGCTGTTAAAGGCTCTCTTTCCTGGTAGCCAGCTCAGCTCTGCGGCCGGCCCTGGCGTACGCCACAGCGGCACAACACCAGTCTGAGCGCATGGCGGAGCTCCAGAATATATCTGGACTGCGGCCGCCTGATGGATGCGCCGCAGAGGGCTGATTTTTTGCACCAGGGCATCAAGTACCTTTGTGACTCGGCTGTGGATTTACTGCCTATGTTGTCCAGAATGGCGGTTTTTGCCTCCTTTGGTTACGTTCATGGTACCGGGACACACGTCCAAAAAAGGCCTCGCAGACCTCCCCTTTCAAGGTGGACGTCTATTCAGTCCACGGCTGGATGAGATCCTTAAGGATTTCACAGAAGGGAAGAGCACTTTCCTCCCAGAGCCCAGGAAGCGTGAGTTCCGCCGTAGACCGGGGCCCCCTGCCTCGGGTCAAAAGAGGTTTTTTCGCTCCACGGGCGCAGCGGGCAAAGGGACCGGTTCTGGTAAGGCCGCTGCAGTGGCAGCGAAAAGGCGGAGGACAAGCTCTCCTCCGTCTGATGGGCTGCCCCCACCCGGGTTTCAGGTGGGCGGACGTCTTCTGGGGTTCGCAGACCGGTGGCTTGCTCGCATTTCCGACCGGTGAGTCCATGAAGTGTTGTCCATCGGGTACAGAATAGAGTTCAACACTCTACTCCCAGACAGGTTCTTCCCATCGAACTTGGGGCTCCCGCAGGCACGCCGGGAGGCCCTCTTCTGGCTGTCCAAGCACTTTCCAACCAAGGGGTGATCGTGCCAGTGCCTCCAGCGGAGATGTTTCTACTCAA
The DNA here is from genome assembly GCA_018402905.1 of Glandirana rugosa. Taxonomy (NCBI): domain Eukaryota; kingdom Metazoa; phylum Chordata; class Amphibia; order Anura; family Ranidae; genus Glandirana; species Glandirana rugosa. The sequence goes on from BLSH010476140.1 coordinate 212,380, forward strand.
ACCTGTTCGTGGTTCCCAAAAAAGGAAAGGGGGGTCCGACCAGTACTGGATCTATAGGCCCTGAACCAGTATGTGAAGGCATGAAACTTCTGGATGGAATCTATCCGCTCGGTTGTGGCCGCCCTCCATCAGGGGGAATTCCTGGCGTGTCTGGACATCAGGGATGCGTACCTCCATGTACCTATTTGTTCACGGCATCAATGTTTCCTTTGCTTTACAGTGGGGGACCTCCATTATCAATTTGTGGAACTCCCTTTCGGTCTGGCCTTAGCCCCTCGAGTTTTCACAAAACTGGTAGCTCCGGTACTGGCATTACTGCTACAGGGAGGCATTGCGGTAGTAGCCTACCTCGACGTCCTGCTTCTGTGAGCGGAGTCTGCCTTGGCTCTGGAGGAGAATGTGAGAATCACCATGACCTCGCTGCAGGACTTCGGCTGGTTGCTCAACCTGCAGAAGTCAACGGTGTCTCCATCCTGTCGCCTGGAGTATCTGGGTCTGATTCTGGACACACAGCAGGCGAGGGTGTTCCTTCCTCCGGCCAAGTTGCTGTCGCTGCAGTCTGCAGTGCGAACCCTCCTGTCACACCGACGGTCTTCATTGCGATTCTGTATGCGGGTGCTGGGGCTCATGGTCTCGACTTTCGAGGCGATACCTTACGCCCAGAGTCACACTTGACTTCTCCAGCGAGCGATTCTGTCTCAGTGGGACAGGTCTCCTCGGTCCTTGGACCTTCTGATCCGCCTGAACTCCCAGACCGGGGCATCTCTGACCTGGTGGCTTCGTTGACTCAGGGAAAGTCGTTCCTGCCCCTTCAGTGGGTGATCATCACCACGGATGCCAGTCTTTCAGGTTGGGGCAGGACCCTGGGGCAGCTGTCTGCCCAGGGCCGTTGGTCGGCGCAGGAAGCTCGCCTCCCCATCAATGTACTGGAGCTGAGAGCGATCAGATTATGCCTATCTCACTGGACAGTGAGGTTGCAGGGTCGTCCGATCCGGATACAGTCGGACAATGCCACAACAGTGGCATATGTGAACCATCAGGGCGGCACGAGGAGTCCAGCAGCTGCGGCAGAGGTAGCTCTGATACTGCGTTGGGCGGAATGTCACGTTCCGGCAATCTCCGCCATTTACATTCCTGGCGTGGAAAACTGGCAGACGGAATTTCTCAGTCGCCAGACGCTGGACCAGGGGGAGTGGTCTCTCCATCCATGAGGTATTCACCCAGATTTGCCGCAGATGGGCAACGCTGGACGTGGATCTCATGGCGTCTCGGTTCAATCACAAGGTGAAGACCTTTGTGTCTAGAACTAAGGATCCGTTGGCAGTGGCCACGGACGCTCTGGTGACCCCCTGGGGCCGTTATCGCCTTCTGTACGCTTTCCCTCCGATAAAACTTCTACCGCGATTGATATGCAGGGTAGTAGCGGAGGGAATACCAATAATCCTGGTGGCTCCGGATTGGCTTCGGCGCACGTGGTACGCCGACGTGGTGCAAATGGTGGTGGACGTTCCCTGGCGGCTCCCACTGTGAGACTATCTACTGTCTCAGGGGCCCATCTTGCACCCTGCTTTACCATCGCTGGTTTTGACAGCCTGGGTATTGAGTCCCAGGTGCTGAGGGATAGGGTAGTCCATGTCTCCGTGATCCCTACCTTGTTAAAGGCTCGCAAGTGTACTTCTCGCAAGATATATCACTGCACCTGGAAGGCTTTTATAGCCTGGTGCGATGCGGAAGGTCATAACCCTTGCTCTTACGTGGTGTCTAGAGTCCTAATCTTTTTGCAGCAAGGCCTGAACAAAAGACTGGCTCGGAGTACTCTCAAGGGCCAGATATCGGCTCTGGCGATTCTTTTTCAGAGACCTTTGGCTTCGCACTCGTTGATTCGTACCTTTGTGCAAGGTGTGCGACATGTGGTGCCTCGGGTGAGGTCTCCGATGGCTCCGTGGGACTTAAATTTGGTGCTTTCTGTGCTTCAGAAACCGCCATATGAAAAAATCAGGGAGATTTCCTTACAACTGCTGTCGCAGAAGGTGGCCTTTTTGGTGGCCATCACATCCGCCAGACGGGTGTCTAAGTTGGCGGCACTGTCGTGCAAGTCTCCCTACTTAGCCCTGCACAAGGACAAGGTGATCTTGCGGCCCTCTCCTTCTTTTCTTCCTCTTCCTCTAGTTTCTTCCTTTCACATTAACGAAGATATTGTTCTTCCTTCATTGTGCCCACATCCTTCGCACCCAAAAGAGTTTGAGTTGCATGCCTTGGACGTAGTAAGGGCCTTACAAGTGTATTTGGCTGCTACAGTTTCCTTTCGGAAGTCTGAATCTTTGTGCTGACAGAGGGTCCGTGCAAGGGTTTGGCGGCCTCATCGGCTACTGTCTCTCGTTGGATTAGACAGACCGTGACCCACGTATATTCGGTTCGGGGTAAGGTCCCCCCTTTTCCGGTCACGGCTCATTCTACCCGGGCAGGTAGCACTTTTGGGCTTTCAGACACCAGGCCTTTGTGTCACAGGTGTGCACGGCGGCCACTTGGGCCTCGGTACACACTTTCACTAAGTTTTATAAGGTTGATGTGTCCGCATCTTCGGATTCTGCTTTTGACCGCAAAGTTTTGCAGGCGGCAGTGTAGGCGCGTCTGGCACCTCCTTAGAGGTTCTGTTGGGTACAGTTGTTATCGTTTACCCACCCCTCTTTTTTGACACAGCTTTGGGACATCCCCACAAGTCAATGAAGAGCTGCGTCTGTCCGTGAACGTAGGAGAAAAAGGGATTTTATTAAAACACACCTTAAAATCCTTTTCTCCGAGTTCACTGACAGACGCAGCACCCACCCCTCTGTGCTCTGTTTTCGGTACGGCTTGTATACGAACTGAGGAGCTATGCTATGTGGAGGGTTTATGTGGGAAGAGAGGACGGCCCCGTGGGAGGGGCCAGCTGTTCTTTTCCCTGCCTAGTTAACTCCTAGTGTGACAAGCATAAACCCCACAAGTTAACGAAGAGCTGCGTCTGTCAGTGAACTCTGAGAAAAGAAATTTACGGTAAGTTTTATTAAAATCCCTTTTTTTTCATATCCTGAGTTCTTTGCCATGAGTTGCCATGTTAAAGTTCCAGTGACCAGTATGTGAGATTGATAGCACCAAATTTAACACACCTGCTCCCCAGTCACACCTGACACCTTCTAACACGAAGGAGTCACCTGACACTGGGGAGAGAAAAAGGCTAATTGGGCCCAATTCTGACATTTTCACTTTTGTTGCCAGTGGTTTAGACATTAATGGCTGTGTGTTGAGCTATTTTGAGGGGACAGCAAATTTACACTGTTATACAAGCTGTACACTCACTACTTTACATTGTAGCAAAGTGTCATTTCTCCTACGTTCACTGACAGACGCAGCCATCTTTGACAAGTGGGTTATATGCACATCCTACCAGGAGTTGACAAGGCAAATAGATAGAAAGCAAGCTGACCCCTGCCAGGGGGCCGTCTTCTCTCTCCCATATAACCCCCCTGCTCTGCTTAGCATATCAGTTTTATTATGCCTAGTGCAAGGAGTTAGGCCTGGCTCCCTTATGGGACCTGCAGTTCATCTTTTTTGCTACCGCTTTTTCTCCTACGTTCAATGACAGACGCAGCTGACCATGACATGTGGGTTTATGCTTGAGCTGGCCCCTCCCACGGGGCTGTCCTCTCTTCCCACATAAACCCCCTACTCTGCTCAGCCCATCAGTTTTAACATGCCTAGTCGCAAGGAGTTGACTTGGCTCCCTTATGGGACCTGCGGTCCGGATTTGAGACCACTCTTTTATTTTGTTTGTTTCTATCAAGCTATCTGAAGTCTGCTATCAAGAAGCCGGCTGGGGCATAGAGGATCGTTACAGGATCCTGTACTTTCCCCAGCGCGGTCGACCGATGCGAGCTAGTCCCGGTGTATGGGGTCCCGCCGCATAGTGCCCGTTCCGTGCGGGCGGCCTGTGGGTGTACTCCACTTGTGCCCAGGTCTCGGACTGCGGTCTGGGTCGGAGGCGTTTTGGCCGGCAGCATCCCGCCCCGGCAGGGGTGGAAGGTCTGTGACCGGGTGGCTACCTGCTACGCCTGACAGGAGTGGTGAGTGAGTACTCCCCTTTTCAGGCGCAGAGGGGGGGCAACGGGTGTCCTAACGCGCACGCTGTTTGGGATGTAGCCACCGATTGGGGGTCCCATCCCCCCTCCCCCGCACCGCACCCGTGTCGTTATGCCCCCTTTTGGGGACTCGGGCCGACATGCGTAACCGACATTGCCGTAACCGCTGACCTTTTTCGCTAAGGGAGCCTTCCCTCTAGTGCTCAGAGCGGCCATTTTGCGATGGCCACATTCCCCATATTGGAGTCCCTGCATGCTGTAAAAACGTGCTACAGCTGTTTTTATTTTCACTTTGGAATGGTGTGGCTCTGACTGCGCAGCTCTTCTGGCAGTCCTCAGGACAGTTTCTGGCAAAAAACAGCAAGTATAGCTGGGCTCTCCTGTGGGTGCTGGTGGTGGCGGGTACAGTCCTCATTGGTCTCCCTGGCTTTTTGTGGGGCGGTGGTGTGCGGCATTGTGTGGGTGCCTCAAATAGGCTTTCTTACCGCATTTAGCTCCCATTCAGGGGAAACGATGGCAGACTACCCTGCTGGGCCTGCTGAGGAGGAATCAGCGACAGCTCTATCTGCACAGGGAGTATTTCTGGACCAGCTGAGGGCGGTTTTTGGCGAATATCTCCCCCGGATAGAGCCGAGCATCGCTCCAGGGGTCCCTAAGAAGCGCCCTCCCCCCTGTTCCTCAGGGGAGGACTCTGACCCAGAGATGACCTCGGGGATCACAGGGACCCCAGTAGAGCTTGCTGAAGGTCAACTGGCCCCCTCGGACGCAGAGGAGAACCAGGGGGCGTCGGCAGCGCGAAATAGCGCTGGTTTCCGCCATTATCTCTGGGATTCGCACTACTCTGTGACTCGACCAAGACGGCGAGTCGCAGATGTCTGCATACATCTGTGGGTCTGCCAGGCCTCCTAGGGCCTACCCTTATGATCAGTTTTTTGATCATCTGATCTATCATGAATGGCAACGTCCGCAGAATTCCTTCTCATTGTCAAAATGCTTTGCCATCCGTTATCCGTTTGAGGATAGCTTTTTGAAAAAGTGAGCGTCCCCCGCGGTGGACCCCCCCGGTAGCTTGTCTGAATATGACGACGACTTTTCCCCTGGAAGGGTCCCCTTCTTTTAAGGACCCTGCCGATAGGCGGACAGAGGAGTTGTCAAAAGCACTCTTTCTGTTAGCATGGTCAGCCCTGAGACCGGCCCTGGCGTCAGCAATGGCGGCGCAATACTTACCTGAGCGTATGGCGAAGCTTCAGAATTATCCGGACTTCGGCCGCCTGCTTGATGGGCCGCAGAGGGTTGAGTTTTTGTTTCAGGGTATCAAGTACCTGTGTGATGCCACCCTGGATCTGCTTCCTATGTTATCCAAAATGGCTGTGTCTGCCGTCATTCTCAGACGAGTCCTTTGGTTGCGCTCATCGTCGGGTGACCACACGTCCAAAAAAGGTCTTGTGGATCTCCCCTTTCAAGGTGGCCGTCTTTTCGGACCACAATTGGATGAAATCATCAAAGATTTCTCTGGTGGGAAGAGCACCTTCCTCCCGGAGCCCCAGAGGCGAGAGTTTCGCCGTAGGCAGGGGCCTGTTTCTTCTGGTCAGTAGAGTTTTTTTTTTCACGCCTCCGGCGCTGCAGAAAAGGGGGCGCGATCCAGAAAGCCGCTGTAGGGGCCGGTAAGCGGCAATGGCAGCGAAAAACTGAAAAGCCAGAGGATGAGTCCTCCTCGTCATGATGGGCTGCCTCCACGGGGGGACGTGCCTCCATGGGGGGACATCTTCTGGGGTTCGCAGACCGGTGGACTGCCCGCATTTCCGACCGGTAGGTTCAGGAAGTGGTGTCCACCGGGTACAGGATAGAGTTCAGCACTCTACCCCCAGACAGGTTCTTCCCATCGAACTTGAAACTCCCGCAGGGGCGTCGGGAGGCCCTCTTTGGGGCTGTTCAGGCACTCTCCGACAAGGGGGTGATCGTGCCAGTACCTCAGCGGGTGCTGGGGCTCATGGTCTCAACCTTCGAGGCGGTACCTTACACTTAGAGCCACACTTGACTCCTCCAGCGGGCGATTCTGTCTTGATGGGACAGGTCTCCACGGTCCTTGGATCTCCCCATCCGCTTGAATCCTCAGGCCAGGGGTTCTCTGGCTTGGTGGCTTCGGGACCCAGCACTGACTCGGGGGAGGTCATTCCTGCCCCGTCACTGGTTGATAATCAAGCCAGACGCCAGCCTGTCGGGCTGGGGAGGGGTCCTGGGGCAGCTGTCTGCCCAGGACCGTTGGTCTGTGTAGGAAGCGCGCCTCCCGATCAATGTGCTGGAGCTAAGGGTGATCAGGCTATGCCTATCTCGTTGGACGGTGAAGTTACGAGGTCGCCCAATTCGGGTTCAGTCGGACAATGCCACAGCAGTGGTGTATATGAACCATCAGGGCGGAACGAGCAGCTCGGCAGCTGCTGCGGAAGCAGCTCTGAGTCTGCGTTGGGCAGAACTTCACGTACCGCCGTTTACATTCCAGGCGTGGAAAACTGGCAGGCAGACTTTCTCAGTCGCCAGACGCTGGATCAGGAAGAGTGGTCTCCCCATCCAGAGGTGTTCAGCCAGATTTGCCACAAGTGGGGGACGCCGGATGTGGATATCATGGCATCTCGGTTCAATCACAAAGTGAAGAACTTTGTGTGCAGGGCGAGAGATCCGTTTGGCGGTCGCCACGAACGCTCTCGTGGCACCTTGGGGCCGGTATCATGTACCTACTGTATGTGAGGCGGTGGTTTCAACCCTCGCTCTTACGTGGTGTCCAGGGTCCTGACCTTTTTACAACAAGGCCTGAACAAGGAGCTGGCCTTGAGTACGCTCAAGGGCTAGATATTGGCTCTGGCTATTCCTTTTCAATGACCTCTGGCGTCACATTCGTTAATTTGTACCTTTGTACAAGGTGTGCACCATGCGGCGCCTCGGGTACGGTCACTTATGGCGCCATGAGATTTTAAATTTGGTGCTTTCTGTGCTTCAGAAACCGCCATATGAAAAGATCAGGGAGATTCCCTTACAACTGCTGTCGCAGAAGGTGGCTTTCTTGGTAACCATTACATCCGCTAGGCAGGTGTCTGAGTTGGCTGCACTGTCTTGCAAGTCTCCCTATCTGGTCCTGCACAAGGACAAGGCGGTCTTACGCTCACCACCCTCGTTTCTTCCGAAGGTGGTTTCCTCTCTTCTCATTAACGAAGATATTGTTCTTCCTTCCTTGTCCCTCGCATCCTAAGGAATTTGAGTTGCATTCCTTGGACGTCGTAGGGCCTTGCGAGTGTATCTGAATACTACAGCTTCCTTCCGGAAGTCTGATTCTTTGTAGTGACGGATGGTCCGCACAAGGGTTTGGCGGCCTTGTCGGCTACTGTTTCCCGTTGGATCAGACAGACAGTCACTCATGCATATTCTGTTCGGGGCAAGGTACCCCCTTTTCCAGTCACGGCTCATTCTACCAGGGCTGTTAGCAATTCCTGGGCTTTCAGGCACCAGGCTTCGGTGTGACAGGTGTACAAGGCGGGTACTTGGGCCTCGGTACACACTTTCACTAAGTTTTATAAGATTGATGTGTCAGCATCCTCGGATGCTGCTTTTGGCTGTAAAGTTTTACAGGCAGCAGTGTAGGCGTGTCTGGCTCCTCCTTAGAGGTTTCTGTTGGGTACAGTTGTTATCGTTTACCCACCCTTCTTTTTGACACAGCTTTGGGACATCCCCACATGTCAAGAGCTGCGTCTGTCAGTGAACGTTGGAGAAAAAGGGATTTTATTAAAACTTACCGTAAAATTGTTTTCTCCGAGTTCACTGACAGACGCAGCACCCACCCCTCAGCGCTCTGTTTTCGGTACGGCTTGTTACGAACTGATGGGCTGAGCAGAGTAGCGGGTTTATGTGGGAAGAGAGGACAGCCCCGTGGGAGGGGCCAGCTTAAGCATAAACCCACATGTCATGAAGAGCTGCGTTTGTCAGTGAACGCGGAGAAAAAGATTTTACTGTAAGTTTTAATAAAATCCCTTTTTTTATCTTTTTCAAGCTATCTGATGAAGACTGCTATCAAGAAACCGGCTGGGGCATAGAGGATAGCACTTGCCCCAGCAAGGCCGACCGATGCGAGCTAGCCCTAGCCTTGGCGGAGCCCACCGCATCGTGCCCGTTCCTTGCGGGCGGCCAGTGGGTGACCCCCATTTGTGACCGGACCTGGTTCCTGTCCAGGGGCCTGCGGCATTCCTCTCCGTCATGGGAGGAAGGTCTGCAACCGAGTGGCTACCCGCTACGCCCATCGGACTGGTGAGTGACCCCCTCTTCCCCCCCCCCCCCGGAGGGGGGGGGGTAACTGGG
>BLSH010476140.1:226670-238832 GCA_018402905.1 Glandirana rugosa
CATCGGCGCCATCTTCGAACTACCCTCCTTTTCGCATGTCCTCGGCTATGGCTGAGGTTCCGCGATGGTCGCGCAGGCACCGCCGGCGGTCGCCCAGAGAGCAAGCCGTGTGTTTTCAAAAGTGGAACACTGACTTGGCTCTGTACTCCTGGTAAGACGAACATAAAACCCCACAAAGTCAAGAAGAGCTGCGTCTGTCAGTGAACTCGGAGAAAAGGATTTTACGGTAAGTTATAATAAAATCCCTTTTTTCTCAGTCGCCAGACACTGGATCAGGGGGAATGGTCCCCACATCCAGAAGTGTTCTGCCATATTTGCCACAAGTGGTGCACACCAGATGTGGACCTCATGGTGTCTCGGTTCAGTCACAAGGTGAAAACTTTTGTGTGCCGAACGAGAGACCCGCTGGCGGCCGCCACGGACGCGCTGGTAGCGCCTTGGAGTCGGTATCGGCTCCTGTACGCTTTTCCTCCCATCAAGCTTCTACCGCGGCTACTGCGCAGGGTGGAAGCAGAGGGGATTCCGACAATCCTGGTGGCTCCGGATTGGCCTCGGTGTCCTTGGTACGCCGACGTGGTGCAAATGGTGGCAGATGTTCCCTGGCGTCTTCCGCTGCGCGAAGATCTGTTGTCTCAGGGACCCATCTTGCACCCTGCTTTACCCTCGCTGGCTTTGACGGCTTAGCTATTGAGTCCCAGGTGTTGAGGGATAGGGGTGTCGCTGACTCCGTGATCCCTACCATGCTTAAAGTGCGCAAGTGTACTTCACGCAAGATTTATCATCGCACCTGGAAGGCTTATATTGCCTGGTGTGAGGCGGGGGGTTGGAACCTTCGCTCTTACGTTGTGTCCCGTGTCCTGGCTTTTTTGCAGCAGGGCCTGGATAAAAAACTGACATTGAGTACTCTCAAGGGTCAGATTTTGGCTCTGGCGATTCTATTTCAGCGGCCTTTGGTATCACATTCATTGATTCGTACATTTGTACAGGGTGTGCGCCATGTGGCTCATCAGGTACGGTCGCCTTTGGCGCCGTGGGATTTGAATTGGGTGCTTTCTGTTCTGCAGAAACCGCCATATGAGAAGATCAGGGATATTCCCTTACAATTGCTGTCACAGAAAGTGGCTTTTTCGGTGGCCATTACATCAGCTAGGTGGGTATCTGAGTTGGCAGCGTTGTCCTGCAAGTCTCCTTACTTAGACCTTCATAAGGACAAGGCGGTCTTGCGCCCTTCTCCTTTGTTTCTACCGAAGGTGGTCTCTTCTTTTCACATTAATGAAGATATTGTTCTTCCTTCATTATGTCCGCATCCATCGCATCCCAAGGAATTTGAGTTACATTCAATGGATGACGTGAGGGCTTTGCGGGTGTATTTGGCGGCTACAGCTTCCTTTCGGAAGTCTGATGCGTTGTTTGTGCTGACGGATGGTCCGCGCAAAGGATTGGCGGCCTCGTCGACTACTGTTTCCCGTTGGATCAGGCAGATCGTGACCCATGCGTCTACTGTTTGGGGCAAGGTGCCCCCTTTTTCAGTCACGGCGCATTCCCCCAGGGCAGTTAGCACTTCCTGGGCTTTCAGACACCAGGCCTCGGTGTCACAGGTGTGCAAGGCGGCTACTTGGGCCTCGGTGCACACGTTTACTAAGTTTTATAAAGTTGATGTGTCAGCATCTTCGGATGCTGCTTTTGGCCGTAAAGTTTTACAGGCGGCAGTGTAGGCGCTGCTGGCGCCTCCTGAGAGGATTCTGTTGGGTACAGTTGTTGTCGTTTACCCACCCCTCTTAACTGACACAGCTTTTGGACATCCCCACATGTCAATGAAGGGCTGCGTCTGTCAGTGAACGTAAGAGAAAAAGGGATTTTATTAAAACTTACCGTAAAATCCTTTTCTCGGAGTTCACCGACAGACGCAGCACCCGCCCCTCTGCGTTGCGTTTGTATGGCTTGTTACGAACTGATATGCTAAGCAGAGCAGGGGGGTTATATGGGAGAGAGAGGACGGCCCCCTGGGAGGGGCCAGCTTGCTTTCTTTCTATTTGCCTAGTCAACTCCTGGTAGGATGTGCATATAACCCACTTGTCAATGAAGGGCTGCATCTGTCTGTGAACTCAGAGAAAAGGATTTTATGGTAAGTTTTAATAAAATCCCTTTTTCTTCAGTGTTGTCACATGAAAAGATAGACTAATATATTTACAAAAACGTAAGGGGTGTACTTTTGTGAGATACTGTGCACACACACACACACACACACACACACCCACACACCCACACACACACGCTCATAAGTTTACATACCCTGGCAGAATTTGATTTCTTGGCTATTTTTTTTTCACTCATAGTGTTTGGCTAAAGCCATTTATTATCAATCAACTGTGTTTACTCTTTTTTTTTTTTTCTTAAATTATAACGACAACAGAAACTACCCAAATGACTCTGATCAAAAGTTTACATACTCTGGTGATTTTGGCCTGATAACATGCACACAAGTTGACACAAAGGGGTTTGAATGGCTATTAAAGGTAACCATCCTCACCTGTGATCTGTTTGCTTGTAATTAGTGTGTGTATATAAAAGGTCAATGAGTTTCTGGACTCCTGACAGACCCTTGCATCTTTCATCCAGTGCTGCACTGACGTTTCTGGATTCTGAGTCCTGTGGAAAGCAAAAGAATTGTCAAAGGATCTGCGGGAAAAGTAGTTGAACTGTATAAAACACTGAAAGGGATATAAAAAGATATCCAAGGAATTGGGAATGCCAATCAGCAGTGTTCAAACTCTAATCAAGAAGAGGAAAATGAGGGGTTCTGTGGAAACCAAACCACGGTCAGGTAGATTAACTAAAATTTCAGCCACTACTGCCAGGAAAATTGTCCGGGATGCAAAGAAAAACCCACAAATGACTTCAGGTGAAATACAGGACTCTCTGAAAACATGCGGTGTGGCTGTTTCAAGATGTACAATAAGGAGTCACTTGATGAAAGATGGGCTGCATGGTCCAGTCGCCAGAAGAAAGCCATTACTATGCAAATGCCACAAAGTGTCCGGCTTACAATACGCCAAACAGCACAGAGACAAGACTCAAACCTTCTGCCACAGTCATTTGGAGTGATGAGACCAAAATTGAGCTTTTTGCCCACAACCATAAACTCTTCATTTGTAGAGCAGTCAACAAGGCCTGTGATGAAAGGTTCACCATTCCTACTATGAAACATGGAGGTGGATCGCTGATGTTTTGGGGATGTGTGAGCTACAAAGGCACAGGAAATTTGGCCAAAATTGATGGCAAGATGAATGCAGTTATCAAAAAATACTGGAGGAACATTTGCATTCATCAGCCAGGAAGCTGCGCATGGGACGTACTTGGACATTCCAACATGACAATGATCCAAAACACAAGGCCAAGTCGACCTGTCATTGGCTACGGCAAAATAAAGTGAAGGTTCTGGAGTGGCCATCTCAGTCTCCTGACCTCAATATCATTGAGCCACTCTGGGGAGATCTCAAACATGCAGTTCATGCAAGACAGCCCAAGAATTTCCAGGAACTGAGGAATGGGCAGCTTTACCATCTGAGAAGATAAAGAGCCTCATTCACAAATACCACAAAGGACTTCAAGCTGTCATTGATGTTAAAGTGGGCAATGCACAGTATTAAAGCGGTTGTCTACCCAGAAAAAAATTAAATAAAAACCTGCAAGACAATAGCATAATGAGCTAGTATGCACCGCATACTAGCTCATTATGAAATGCCTTTAATCCAAGATCCGACCGGGCTGCTCGGTCCCCTCTGAGGGAGCAGACATCTTCCCTCGGATCTTGCTTCCGGGTACGCGGCTCCGGCGCTGTGACTGGCCAGAGCCGCGAGACGTCACTCCCGCTTATGCGCGTGGGACCCGTCTTTCCGGCAAGGTCCGGCCCTTTTGCTGTGCCTTTGCTGGGACATAGACCGCGCATGCACTGGGACATATGGGGCGCATGCGCTTTAACGCGGCAGCTGATTTAGATGGGGAATACCTTCTAAACTGCAGGTTTAGGAGATATTCATTGTACCTACAGGTAAGCTTTATTATAGGCTTACCTGTAGGTATAAGTAAACAAATTGGATAGACAAGCACTTTAAGAACTGGGGTATGTAAACTTTTGATCAGGGTCATTTGGGTAGTTTCTGTTGTCATTATGATTTTAAAAAGAGTGAACTCAGTTGATTGATCATAAATGGCTTCAGCCAAACACTAACCATGAGTCTAAGAAAAGTTTTTTCTCTTTCGTTCGCCGACCGGCACAGCGACTCTTAGGACTAAGTGGGTTATACTGCCCTCTTCAGGAGTTTACTAGGCAGAACAGGCAGTTCTAACAGCAAAAAGAACAGCAACCGACACAGCCCCTCCCAGGGGGCAGTCCCCACTGGCAGATAACCCCACACCCAGCACTGCTAGCTCAGTTTTCTCTGCCTAGTGCAAGCAATTGGACCTAGGCTCCCTGTTGGGGTCTGTGGTACCTCTCTGGGTCCACTTCGGCTGTCCTGGAGGACAGCCTAACAGATGAAGACTGCAATCAAGTAGCCGTGCTGGGTGATAGGCTGGGTTTTAGATCCAGGTAGTCTCCCCAGCCGGCCATTGAGCGCACGCAGACCTTAGCTCTGCGCTGGGTCGGCCGCGACAGGCCCCGAACCGGACGGGGTGGCTCCGTGAGTTAAACCTCCCGCCGGTGCGCATATGACCGGGCTCCTGAGTCCGTGTCAGTGTTACCATGGCTGACAGCTCCCCCTGGCCTGATGGGTGAGGCAGATCTGTCTCGGGTGGGATACCCGCTCTGCCCGACTGGATGGGTAAGTACACCCCCCCTCCCACCAGGATCTGGGGGAGTGCAGGCAGGTTTCCTCCCTGGGGTGTTAGGCTGGCGGGTTGGTCCCCCTTCCTCCCTCCTTCGCTTCACCCCCTCCCTCCGGTGCTGTGCTGTCGCTGTGCCCCTCCCCCCGGGGCTCCCATGGGGTGTCCAGGGTCTTAGCTGCCCCCTCCTCCTTGCCTTGTGCTGCTTTGCGATCGGGCAGTCGGAGATCGATTGGCCGCCATTTCCCCATGGTCCGGCCGCCTTTTTCCTGTGGCCGGCCGCATGGTTAGGCCTCTGGGGCGCCATGCGGCCATTTTGGTGTAGCCGCGACATTCCTGACTGGGGGTTTGGCCTCTAGTGTGCAGCAGCGGGCATTTTGTTATGGCCTATGCATGTGTGGGGGGCGGTCTCTGTGGATTTTTGCACCGTTTTACCCCCCACACAGTGCGCAGAGCTCTCCTGTGGGACAGCAGCAGAAGAAGCAGTGGCAAGTGTGGAGGAAGGGCGGGCAGGCAGCGGCAGACAGCAGCAGGCACAGCTTCTCTCCTGGACAGTTGAGCGTGCAGGTGGTGAGTCCCTCCGGGGTTACCCTCCTGTATTAAGACCTGTGCAGCGTTTTGGGGTGGGGTGTGCCTGGTCTCCTGGTACCTAGACCTCAGTTAGGTGGCGTGTTACCAGGGTGAGTGTCGCTAAGACAGCTGATGCGGGTGCTTCCCCACCAGACTTCTCTGTGGTTGCAGCCAGTGCCTCAGGGACTGTGATCCCTGGTGACGCTCTGTTGGCGGTCCTGGAGTCCTTAGTCTCCCAGGTAGAGACAGCATGTGGGCGCAAGGTGGTGGAAAAGGGGCCACCTACCTCCCCCCCTCTTCTGGTGCGGACTCGGACATTGACGGGGGCTCCACCATGACGGTGGCCCCCCTTGAGCTGTCTGGTGTCGAGGCCCCGGATTCTACTAATAGTGAGGAGGAACCTGCAGCAGCCACTGCTGCGCACGAGAAGGCACTAGTCAGCACCCTGATCACACCCTGAAACCCTGAAGTTGGATGATACAGCGGGACACTCGCAGGAGGTCCCCGTCCCCTTCGGGTCGCATAAACCGGCCTGCGGGGCTAAGGTTTTCCCCTGTGTGTCTGACCTGGATAAATTTGTTACTGAGACTGGGAACGGCTTCAGAGCTCCCTCCCCATACCCAAATGTTTCTCTGTGCGCTATCCCTGTTTAAAAAAAGTGGGCACCAACCCCCTTGGTTGATCCCCCTGGGTCTCACCTGCACAAGGCGACCACGATCCTGGTGGAAGAAGCGCCGTCCTTTAAGGACCCGGTGGACAGGAAGGCTGAGACCATCGCCGGATCTATGTTTGTTCTGGCAGGGTCAGCCATGCGGACTGTTGTGGCCTCTGCTCTGGTGTCAGACGCTCACGGAATGGGCAAAACTGTTACGCCGTGCAATGAACGATGCTAAGGTTCCCCTTGCTTGTGTGGAACTTGCCGAACAGCTTGTCCAGGGGCTTAAGTATCTGTTCGATGCAGCCCTGGATACGGCCCCCCGTGTCTTCGTTGGCTGGTCAGACGTTTGCTCTGGCTGAAATGTTGGTCAGTGGACCAAACATCTAAGAAGATCCTGATGGACTTGCCTTTTCAGTGTGGGCGGCTCTTTGGATGAGATTATTAAGGATCTCAAGTGGGGGAAAGTACCTTTCTCCCGGTTTCCAGGAAGAGTATGGAGTCCTGTCGCAAACCGGGTCCCTCCTTTATGGCCCACAGGCGGCTTTTTTTGTCCCTTCCGCCCCTCGGACAGGGGCTCGAAGGCCACCAAGGCCCCAGTGGGTGGACAGAAGCGTCCCTGGAAGCATAATCGCGACATGCTGGAGGACAAGTCCTCTTCCACGTGAAGGGCTGTCCCCACCCTCACTTCCGGTGGGGGGATGTCTCCTGGGGTTTGCGGACCGGTGGACTTCCCACATTTCAGACCGTTGGGTGCACGAGGTTATCTCGTCAGGCTACAGAATAGAATTTTGTTCCCGTCCTCCGGACAGGTTCTTCGCTTCCAACTTGCAACTGCCCGCTTTCAGGCTGCAGACCCTGTTTGGGGTGGTGCAGGACCTACTCTGTCAAGGGGTAAGTGGTCCCCGTTCTGCCTGCAAAACGTTTCCATGGGGTTTACTCCAACCTGTTTGTGGTCCTGAAGGCCCTGAACTGCATTTGTGCGTGTATGAAGGTGGAGGATGGATTCTGTCCATCTTGTGGTAGCGGCTCTGCACCAGGGCAATTTCCTGGCTTCTCTTGATATCAAAGATGCATACCTGCACGTTACCATATGCGCTCAGCACCAGAGCTTCCTGTGCTTTGTGGTCGGGGAGCATCACTATCAGTTTGTGGCTTTCCCGTTTGGCCTGGCCTCGGCACCTCAGGGCTTCACCAAGCTGTTAGCCCCGATTCTGGCTCTGCTGAGATAGAGGGGCATCGCAGTGGTGGCGTATCTGGACTACCTTCTCTTGCAAGCAGAGTCTGCTCCAGCTCTCAGGGACAATGTGACGATCGCATTGCACACTCTGAAGGAATTCAGCTGTGTGATCAATCGCCCGAAGTCGGTGATGACTCCATCTCACCGCTTGGAGTATCCGGGTCTGATTCTGGATGAATGGTGGAAGGTGTTCCTTCCACCATTCAAGTGACAGACGCTTCAGTCGGCGGTTCGGTCCCTGCTGTCCCAAAGGTAGTCCTCCCTACGCTTTGCATGCGGTCCTTGGGCCTCGTGGTCTCCGCCTTCGAGGTGGTCCCATACATCCAGTGTCACACCCATATTCTGCGAAAGTGGGACAAGTCCCCCTCATCCCTGGATCACTTGATCAGGGTGGACAACCGGACCAGGACTTCGCTGCTTTGGTGGATGCGGGCTCCGGCCCTGCGGTTGGGAAAGTCATCCCTCCCCCTCCATTGGACAATGGTCACGACGGACGCCAGCCTGATCGGCTGGGGAGGCGTCCTGGGGCTGTTGTCGGCCCAGGGACGGTGGTCTCCGGAGGAGTCTTGTCTCCCGATCAATGTCCTGGAATTGCGGGCAATCAGGTGCTGCCTCTCCCATTGGATGAGGAGGCTGCATGGGTCCACTGTCCGGATTCAGTTAGAAAATGCCACGGCGTGGCATTCGTGAATCACCAAGGCGACACAAGAAGCTCGGCTGCGGCTTCAGAGGTAGCTCGCATTCTGCGGGGGGCAGAACTCCGCGTACCGGCAATCTCCACCGTCCACTTTCCGGGTGTAGGGAATTGGCAGGCGGATTACTTCAGTCGTCCGGGATTGGACCAAGGAGAGTGGCCCCTGCACTTGGACATGTTCCATCAGATTGTCGGAGGTGGGGTACTCCAGACGTGGACCTTCTAGCGTCTCGTCTCAATCGGAAGGTGCAGGCCTTCATGAGCAGGACAAGGGATCCCCTAGCGCAGGGATATGCAATTAACGGACCTCCAGATGTTGCAAAACTACAAGTCCCATCATGCCTCTGCCTCTGGGTGTCATGCTTGTGGCTGTCAGGGTCTTGCTATGCATCATGGGATTTGTAGTTCTGCAACATCTGGAGGTCCGCTAATTGCATATCCCTCCCCTAGCGGATGCGGCGGATACCCTAGTAGCTCCGTGGGCTCGGTACCGGCTCCTCTACGCCTTTCCCCCTCTCACGTTGCTTCCACCCCTTCTGCGCATAATAGAAACGGGGCATACCAACCCTTCTGGTAGCTCCAGATTGGCCAAGGCGTCCTTGGCTTTACCCTCACTGGGTTTAAAGGCCTGGCTATTGAATCCCAGGTGTTGAGGGATTGGGGTATCTCAGACTCGGTGATCCCCACCATGCTTAAGGCACATCAGGCCACTTCCAGGAAGATTTATCACCTCACCTGGAGGGCTCATATCGCCTAGTGCGAGAACGGGGGGTGCAATCCCTGATTTTTTTCGGTATCCCGGGTTCTGGCTATTCTGCAGAGGGGCCCGACCAGACGCTGGCGTTTAGTATGATCAAGGGTCAGGTTTCTGCCCTGGCGATCTTTCTTTCAGCGACCTTTAGTGACGCATTCTTTGATCCGTACTTTTCATGCAGGGGGTTCGACATGTCGTCCCCCCCCCCAGGTACGGTCACCTCTGGTGCCATGGACCTCAATTTGGCACTCTCGGTCCTTCAGAAGCCGGCCTTTGAGAATATTGGGGAGATATCGCTACGATTGCTTTTGCAAACTGTTTTTTCTGGTAGCCATCATATCCGCTCGGCGGGCTGGCGGCTCTATCATGTAGGTCTCCTTATCTGGTCCTACACAAAGATAAGGCACTTCTGCCACCTTCACCTTCTTTTCTGCCAAAGGTGATGTCATCTTTCCATATCAATGAGGACATTGTCCTTCCTTCGCTCTGTCCGCGTCACTCTCATCCTAAGGAGGTTGCCTTGCACTCCCTGGATGTTGTTCGGGCCCTGCGGGTGTCTCTGGCGACCACTGCCTCTTTTTTGGAGGTCGGATGCGCTTTTTGTAGTGGTGAATGGCCCACGCAAGGGTCTGGCAGCCTCGTTGACCACTATTTCACGTTGGATTAGACAGACGGTGACCCGAGCCTATGCCCATGGAACGCAAATTGCGAAAGCAGAAGCGTTTTGTTTTTATGTCTGACTTCTTATACAGGCAATGTAAGTGGTTGTGTGTGCACGATTATTACACCAAACACTCTTATGCCATGGGAGTTTTCTTGTCGTCCTTTCCGCATGAGAGATCGATGGAACATCTCTAGGTGGATCGGAACAACTGTGAGGCTTGGTAAGCGGTCTGACAAGTAATCCTCCACACATATTGGAGGACCTGCGGTGAGTGCACCTACTACCTACTATATGGGACTGTGATGGGATTGCCGCCATGTGGTCTCGATCTGACATTACAGCTTGGAATAGCTTCATCTATCCAGGGAATGGTGCTCTTTGGACTATAAGTTGATTGGATAGGGATATATATATATATATATATAGTATGTTTTAGCACTTTTCACATTCTACAGCAATTTAAGCAGCGCCATACCACTCTTTTTTAGTTCTAAATCATAAATTTTGCCAGGGTATGTAAACTTAGAACAACTGTGTGTGTGTAGATAGATATTTTCCACAGTTTCTCATGTTACAACCAAAAACGTAAATGTATTTTATTGGGATTTTATGTGATAGACCGACACAAAGTGACTCATAATTGTGAAGTGGAAGGAAAATGATAAAAGATACAAATAAATGTGAAAAGTGTGGGGGACATTTGTATGGCGCCCCCCAGAGTTAGTTACAGCTGCAAGTGTTTTTGGGGAAGTCTCTACCAGCTTTGCACATCTAGAGAGGACATTTTTGCCCATTCTTCTTTGCAAAATACCCCAAGCTCTGTCAGATTGGATGGAGAGCGCCTGAACAGCAATTCAGCAACAGAATCTTGCCACAGATTCTCATTGGGATTTAGGTCTGAACTGTGACTGGGCCATTCTCACACATGAATATGATTTGATCTAAACCTGGGGTCTCCAAACTTTCTAAATAAAGGGCCTGTTTATTGGGCTTCTAACTTTAAGGGGCCGAACTCTGGCCAGTGGGAGAACAAAATGTCCTGGCGTCAGTGGGTTTAAACCATGCCCCATCGTTGGTCTAATTGGGAGGAATAGTGTTCCATAGTCAGTGGCAACTACCATGCCCCCCCTGTTGCTGACAGTGGGAGAAATAAAGCCACATGGCGGCAATCCCATCACAGTCCCATATAGTAGGTAGTAGGTGCACTCACCGCAGGTCCTCCAATATGTGTGGAGGATTACTTGTCAGACCGCTTACCAAGCCTCACAGTTGTTCCGATCCACCTAGAGATGTTCCATCGATTTCTCATGCGGAAATGCAAGGAAATGGCTGCAGTCACTGATCTAAGCCATTGCATTGTAGCTCTGGCTGTATGTTTAGGGTCGTTGTTCTGCTGGAAGGTGAATCTCCGCCCCGGTCTCAAGTCTTTTGCAGACTATAACGGCTTTACTTCCTAAGATTACCTTGTATTTGGCTCCATCCATCTTCCCATCAACTCTGACCAGCATCCCTGCTGAAGAAAAGCATCCCCCTACCATGATGCTGTCACCACCATGTTTCACGGTGGGGATGGTGTGTTCAGAGTGATATGCAGTGTTAGTTTTCTGCCACACATAGCGTTGTACTTTTAGGTCAAAAAGTTCAGTTTGACCAAAGCCCCTTCTTCCACATGTTTGCTGTGTCCTTCACATGGCTTCTCGCAAACTGGACTTCTTATGTCTTTCTTTTAACAATGGCTTGCTTCTTGCCACTCTTTGGAGTGTGGGAGGAATCGGAGTACCCGGAGGAAACCAATGCAGGTACAGGGAGAACATGCAAACTTTGGGCTGGTAGTGCTGTGGCTGGGATTTGAACCAGCAACCTCAGGGTATTAGGAGGAAGTGCTAACTACTTAGCCACTGTGAGAGATATACACTATATTGCCAAAAGTATTGGGACGCCCCTCCAAATATCAGGATTCAGGTGTTGCAATCACCTCCATGGCCACAGATGTATAAAATCAAGCACCTTGGTACACAGACTGCTTCTACAAACATTTGTGACAGAATCACGTGTGTGTATACGTGATTCTGCATGCAATCCCACTGCGGCCTCTGCACTATTGTAGTTGCGGTTTAAGTCGCTGATCGCCATCATTACTAGTATAAATATATATATACAGTGCCTTGAAAAAGTATTCATACCCCTTGACATTTTCCACATTTTCTCATGTTACAACCAAAAACGTAAATGTATTTTATTGGGATTTTATGTGATAGACCGACACAAAGTGACTCATAATTGAGAAGTGGAAGGAAAATGATAAATGGTTTTCACTTTTTTTTTTTTTTTTTTTTAGAAATATGTGAAAAGTGTGGCGTGCATTTGTATGGCCCCCCCCCCTCCCCGGAGTCAATACTTTGTAGAACCGCCTTTCCCTGCAATTACAGCTGCAAGTCTTTTTGGGGAAGTCTCTACCAGCTTTGCACATCTAGAGAGTGACATTTTTGCCCATTCTTCTTCGCAAAATAGCTCAAGTTCTGTCAGATTGGATGGAGAATGTCTGTGGACAGCAATTTTCAAGTCTTGCCACAGATTCTCAATTGGATTTAGGTCTGGACTTTGACTGGACCATTCTAACACATGAATATGCTTTGATATAAACCATTCTATTGTAGCTCTGGCTGTATGTTTAGGGTCGTTGTCCTGCTCCGCCCTGGTCTCAAGTATTTTGCAGACTCTAACAGGTTTTATTCTAAGATTGCCCTGTATTTGGCTCCAT
>BLSH010476140.1:241593-251780 GCA_018402905.1 Glandirana rugosa
TTTGTTTTTTGTTTTTTTCATAGCCGAAAGTAAAAAAAAAAAAATTGCATATGCACAATGGGGTGGATTGACTTAAAGTGGATGTAAGCCCTCCATATACCCATTGACGTGAACAGCCTCAGATGATACACAGAGATGACACAAATCTCCCTATATAAGTTTTACATTTACATCTTCTTTATTCACTTTGATATACTGTTTAGAAAATGCACATTCTGTATGATTTTCCACCTCCTCCTTCCTATCTAGGAGTAGTTGATTGCTAGAGGTTGTGAGAGACTGTGGGGAAAGCTGATTGGAGGAAAGGCACCCACCCCCTCCCCACACATGCAGATCTGTGCCTGTGTTTTGTTTAGCAGCCTGCTAATTTATAGCAACCTCCCCCGGCTTTCTATGTCCCGACTAACAGAACGAGTGAGAACTTAGGCTGATAACAGAGCTATGGAGGAAAAGACAGCTACTGGACATAGCTCTTTGAAGAGAGGTAACAAAACACTACAGACAGATATGCCCAGCTCAAATTTCATAAATGGGGTTTACATCCACTATAATACAAATAGATGGTGCAAGTGCAGTTTCACTCCTTTCCCCAGAATGTATTAAATGTGATGAAGCTTTGCTGACTTCCATCTTCCAATCATGTGCAAGCAAAAATGCTGTGTGTTTTGTTTGTGTTTTTTTTGTCCTTGCACCTGATTGGGTGGTATTTACAAAATTAAGCTTCACCAGGTTCTAAGCTGTGGCAAAATGTGTTTGCAAAGTGCACAATCTATTTGCCTTTAGTAAATCAGCCCTAAGGAATGTGAAGGTGTGTTTTCTGACTGAGGTATTTATGAAATATTTAGCCAATTTGTACCAACAGATGGAGGGGACGATCATAGGAAGTCATAGTAGAGAAAATATGGAGAGAATTCATACAGCTTGGTAAATGCTTGTGCCTTTCATTCAGTGAATGTTTTATAAATAGACCATCAATGGCCCGTACACACGATCCAAAAATCGGACGAAAAATACAGATTTTGAAGTTCTCTTACGGTGATTGGATTGTTAGTACACAGCTTTCAAGAGCCGATCACGACAATTCATCTATCTGATCGAGCAAGCGTGAATTTTTCTTGTATGATACTAGATCATATACTTTTCGTTTAATCAGTACAGTTGTCCAAAAATACAATACAAATACAGTACAACACCTCACTTTCGATAATTTTTTTTTTTTTAATTTTGTAGAATTTTTGTAACTTTAGTAACCTCCGTTTTCGATATGCGACTAGCATGCAAAAAAAAAAATATGGACGATATGTTCAATTTTCAAATCGTGTGTACAGGCCATTAGTGTGTTCACCCAATAAATGACAAGTCCTTCTAAGAATCCCCTGGACGTCGTCTTCTAATGACAAAACGTACATCGGGAGGGCGTGCTGACGTCACCGATAAGATCTCCTAACCTGTGTGAGGGGAATTCCTCTACAGCTGGCCGGCTATTGTTTCATGCTCGTTTGCAAGCAGTTTCCTGTAAGTGCAGTACTTTTTATTCAATAAATTATTATATGACAATCACACTATTACGAGACTTGTTCTCTGCATGTGGACACCGGTGTGATTCCTGGGAGTCCTATCTGGGTGCTTTTTGATCCATTCTCTGAAGTATGTGTTTGGAGAGGAGCCATCCAGCGACCCTGACAGGGACCTTGGCTGGGGAAAGCGCCATGGGTGCTTGATGTGCTTACTGTTGGTAAGCTGAACATTTGTCTGGTGGTGGATGTTGAACACACCGTTTGGAGTGAAACACCGGGATGTCTTTGATCTGCATTATTTAGCTATTCACAACAATCCTTTGGTTTAGCTTGGCTGAACGTTATAAAGGACTTTTTTTCTACCTATCTCAATCAATTTAGTTTAAGAGCGCAGCCTTTTCTTTTCATACATGTATTGTACCTAATATTGTGTACCTTTTTGGTTGCAGCTTTTTTGGTATTCAGTAGACATTAGCGCGGTATTGCCATCTAATTTACCTTCTAAGAAAACGGTTCTCATGAAGACAGTGATGTAAATTCTCGCTGGGAAGCCAAACTCTCCATAGGCCAATGTAGGATATTTTCCTTTATATACAGTAGGCTCATAAGACCATCAGCTGCCAATACAGACTTGTCTGCTGTCACCTAACAGAAACTCTCCATTCAAAAGTAATGTTTATGGTTGTCTATTGCATTCTTTGCAGGATCGCTTTCTGGTGCTCTGAGGAAACAAACCCCCGGGGATCTTATCATATATTCTCTGGAGGATTTGAAAGTAAGTGACTTCAAGAAATTTAAGAACAAATTGTCTGATTTCTCCTATGGAGATAAACGTCCCATCCCCCGAGGAAAACTAGAAAATGCAGACTGGATCACCACCAGGGACCTCCTGATACACACATATGGAGAAGAAGGGGCTCTGGATGTCACCATTGATGTCTTCACACTGATTGGTCTGATGGGACCCACATATGACCTCCGGGAGAGGAGAGCACAACTTGGTGAGTTCCCATCTATAATGACATTTCCTAATAAATCCTGATAAATATCTGTGTATATGGAAAGCCAGTGATACACAAACAGGGCTGGATTATCCACAAGGTTACCTAGGGAGGAGCTTGGAGCTCATTTAATGTCCAATAAGATTCAGTTCCATTCTTCATTCTCCAGTAGTAAACAATTGGGATAAATACATTTGTAAAACAGTGTCCCTGCTTTCCCTTTCCTGGCAGAAATGCATAAGCCGACTGTGTGGTGGTTGTAATCTGTCTATTTACAGTAAAGGATTGGAACTTGTACATGTTGCAGCCAATTGCTGTCTGATGGGACCATGACAGTACAAACAGTGCAAATGAGAGGTTTTTTTGTACCAATTGCAATTCTCCCTAAAGTGTAATTCCACCGTAACACTAAAACCCCTGCATCTACCTAACTTTCTAGCCATGGAAGAAATCACTATACATACCTTTTTTTGAAGCCAATCCGGTCTCCAGCGGCAGAAGCTCTACAGAGGACACGGCTCACAACGGCTGTTAAATGAATGCGGAGTGACGTCGCCCATAGACTTACTATATGGCTTCTGTTTTCTACTGTGTCCTCTGCACCCGCCTACACTGCCAAGCTGCTGCTGACAGCTTAGCGTGGGATTGGATTCAAAAAAGTTATATATACTGATTCTTCTTTACAGGGCTAGATAGGTTAGTGTTAGATCGTGGGTGACTATCGATTGTAGGGATTTTAGTGTTAGCCTTAGACCCCATACACACTATTAGATTTTCTGCAGATTGTTGTCTTCAGATTTACCAAAACCATATAATATGAGGTCAAACCTTAAGAGTTTTAATTTGTATGCAATCAGGCCGGCCCTTGCACTACATAGTTTTGGTAAATATGAAGACAAAAATATGCAAAAAATCTAATAGTGTGTATGAGATCTAACAAGTAGAAGTCCACCCTAAGGCAGGCCATATATATAGTTAGTCAGGTTGAAAAAAGACACAAGTCCATCCAGTTCAACCAAAAAAAACCAAAAAACATTTATACATATATATATACCGGTGTGTGTGTGTGTGTGTGTATGTATATGTGTGTGTGTATATATATATATATATATACACACACACACACACACACACACACACACACACACACACACACACACACACACACACCCACCCAAATAATCCCATATACAATCCTTCACCCACAGTTGATCCAGAGGAAGGCAAAAAACCCCAGCACAGCATGAATCCAATTTGCTATAACGGGGGAAAAAATTCCTTCCCGATTCCCCGAGAGGCAATCCGATTCACCCTGGATCAACTTTACCTAAAAATGTTAGTACCCAGTTATATTATTTACATTAATATATGTTTATTTTATTTATTTTTTTCCCATTCAACCAGCGGGTTGAAAGGAAAAAATGTGCTGATTTCCCTCATCAGCACACTAGGCCCCTTTCACGCTTGTGCAACCTGAAAGTTGTGCGATATTTGCTGCGATTTGAAGCAATGCCTGTGTAATCCTGAGGTCCATGGACTTCAAGTCGCATCAAAGTCGGACCAAAGCAGTGCAGGGACTACTTTTGAAGTTGCACTGATATGAATGAAATATATTATATGCAATGCCTTGAAAAAGTATACCCCTTGAAATTTTCCACATTTTGTCATGTTATAACCAAAAACCTAATTGGTGCACCGAAATTTCAGCTGCCAAAATATTTCATCCGAAAATGGTGTTTCTCCTAAGTTCACTGACAGCCGCAGCTCTTCATGATATGTGGGTTTATGCTTGTCCCACTAGGAGTTAACTAGGCAGGGAAAAGAACAGCTGGCCCCTCCCACGGGGCCGTCCTCTCTTCCCACATAAACCCTCCACATAGCATAGCTCATCAGTTTTAGTGCCGAGTTTGCAAGGAGTTGACCTGGCTTCCCTTTAGGGGAATTGCGGTCTTGATTGTAACCGTTTATTTATTTATTTTTTTTTTCTTGTTTTTTATTTTACTACTTCTATCAGGCATTGGATCTGCTATCAAGAAGCTGGCCAGGGCATAGAGAGTCCATGTGCTCTGCACCTTCCCCGGCCTGGCCGACCGATGCGAGCCAGTCCCGCGGTATGGGGACCCGCCGCATCATGCCCGTTCCATGCGGGCGGCCTGGAATGACCCCCATCTGAGCCCAATCCCGGATTGCGATTCGGGTAAGGCGATTTCTGGCCAGCAGCATCCCGTCCAGGCAGGGACGGAAGGTCTGCGAATGGGTGGCTACCCACTGCGCTCGTCAGGAGTGGTGAGTGAGAGTCCCTCCCCCCCCCCCCCCTTTTCAGGGGCGGAGGAGGGACCGACGACACTCAAAAAAAAAAAATTCTGGGTAGCCGCTGGTAGGGGCGCGTGGAGCCCCTTTTCACCCTCTCAACACCCACCCCACCCCCCCTGCGGCGCACCCGATCGTTGGCGCCGTCCATTTGATTTTTCGCCGCCATTTTGCCGTAGCCGCGGACATTCTGGGCCTATGGAGCTTTCTCTCTAGCACTCAGAGCGGCCATTTGCGGTACTACACGTTCCCTGCATGTGGTTTTCAGTCTCTAGTGTTAATCGGTGGCCATATTGGAATCCCCTGCTTCTGCAAAAAAAGTGTTTAAAACGTTTTTGCTTTCTCTTTGGAACAGTGTGTGCTCCTGACGGCACGGCTCTTCTGACGGTCCTCACAAGTTACAGGCAGCAAACAGCAAGTGTAGCTGGGCTCTCCTGTGGGTGCTGGTGTCGGCGGGTGCAGTCCTCCTGGGTATACCTGGGGCTCTGTGGGGCGGTAGTGTGCGGCTCTGTGGGGGTGTCAAAAAGCTAGTGTTCAACTGCATTTTGCTGAAGGTGTTTCTTTGGGGTAAAACGATGGCAGACTATCCCGCTGGGACCGCTGAGGAGGATTCAGCAGCGGCAAAATCTGCGCAAGGGGCCTTTTTGGACCAGCTGCGGGCATCCTTTAGTGAGTTTTTCCCCTGGGCGGATGTCGCCCACCAAGTCCCCAAGAAGCGTCCTCCTCCTCCTTGTTCTTCAGGGGAAGATTCTGATCCGGAAGTGGCCTCTGGGGTCACAGTGGACCTATCTGATGGGGAACTGGGTCCCACAGACGGAGAAGAGGACCAGGGGGCGGCGGCTGCGCGTGAAAAAGCGCTGGTTTCCTCCATTATCGCTGGAATTCGCTCTACGCTGCGACTGAGCCAGGATGGTGAATCGCAAACATCTGCGTATGTGTGTGGGTCCTCTAGGGCCCCCAAGGCTTACCCCTATGATCAATTTTTTGATCACTTTATTTATCGTGAATGGCAGCGTCCGCAGCATTCTTTTTCGCTGTCCAAACGGTTCGCTGCTCGCTATCCTTTTGAGGAAAGCTTTTTGAAAAAGTGAGAGTCGCCTGTGGTGGACCCGCCGATAGCTCGCCTTAATAAGGTGACGACCATTCCTCTGGAAGGGGCTCCTTCCTTCAAGGACCCCGCGGACAGAAAGACAGAGGCGCTGTTAAAATCGCTCTTCCTGGTTTGCCCCGCAAAGGGCTGATTTTTTGCATCAAGGTTTCAGGTACCTTTGTGATGCGGTCGTGGATTTACTGCCTATGTTATCCAGAATATTGTTTTTTGCCGTTTTTCCTCAGACGGGTACTCTGGTTGCGTTCTTGGTTCGGTGACCATGCTTCCAAAAAAGGTCTCGCAGACCTTTCCTTTCAGGGTGGACGTCTATTCGGTCCACGGCTGGATGAGATCATTAAGGATTTCACAGGATTCACGAGCACCTTCCTCCCAGAGCCCCGGAGGCGTGAGTTTCGCCGTAGACAGGGGCCCCCGGGCGCAGCAGGAAAAGGGACCTGTCCCGGTAAGATCGCTGCATGGGCCGGGAAACGGCAGTGGCAGCGCAAAACCCAAATGGCGGAGGACAAGCCCTCCTCAGCCTGATGGGTAGCCCCCACCTGGGTTTCGGGTGGGGGTAGTCTTCTGGAGTTCGCAGACCTGTGGCTTGCTCACATTCCCAACCGTTGGGTCCGGGAAGTGATGTCTACAGGGTACAGGATAGAGTTCAACACTCTACCCCCAGACAGGTTCTTCCCATCGAACTTAGGGCTCCTGCAGGCACGCCGGGAGGGCCTCTTCGGGGCTGTCCAAGCACTCTCGGACCAAGGGGTGATCGTGCCAGTGGTTTCGAGGTTTTTTCTCAAACCTGTTCTTGGACCCTAAAAAGGGGGGGTTCGACCAGTACTGGATCTGAAGGCCCTGAACCGGTATGTGAAGGCGCGGAAATTCCAGATGGAATCTATTCGCTCGTTGTGGCTGCCCTCCATCAGGGGGAATTTCTGGCATCTCTGGACATCAGGGATGCATACCTCCATGTACCTATTTGTCCACGGCTTCAGCGTTTCCTTCGCTTTGCAGTGGGAGACCTCCATTATCAATTTGTAGCACTCCCTTTCAGTCTGGCCTCAGCTCCTCGAGTTTTCACAAAACTGGTAGCTCCGGTACTGGCGTTGCTGCAACAGAGAGGCCTACCTAGATGACCTGCTCCTGCGAGCGGAGTCCGCCTCGGCTCTGGAGGAGAATGTGGGTATCACAATGACCTCACTGCAGGACTTCGGCTGGTTACTGAACCTGCAGAAGTCGTCTGTTTCTCCATCCCATCGCCTGGAGTATCTGGGTCTAATTCTGGACACAGAGCAGGCGAAAGTATTCCTCCCTCCGGCCAAGTTGCTGTCTCTGCAGTCGGCAGTGCGCACCCTCTTGTCGACCATGAGTCTTCATTACGGTTCTGTGTGCGGGTGCTGAGGCTCATGGTCTCGTCGTTCGAGGTGATACCATTTGCCCAGAGTCACACTCGTCTCCTTCAGTGAGCAATTCTTGCTCGGTGGGACAGGTCCCCTCCGTCATTGGACCTACTGATCCGTCTGAGCTCCCAGACAAGGGCGTCTCTGACCTGGTGGCTTCGGGACTCTGATTCCGTTGGTCGGCTCAGGAAGCTCACCTCCCCATCAACGTTCTGGAGCTGAGAGCAATCAGATTGTGCCTTTTTCACTGGACAGTGAGATTGCAGGGTCGTCCGACTCGAATTCAATCGGACAATGCCACAGCAGTGGCGTATGTGAACCATCAGGGCGGCACAAAGAGTCCAGCAGCTGCTGGCGGAGGCAGCTCTGATACTATGTTGGGCGGAACGTCACGTTCCGGCGATCTCAGCCATTTACATTCCGGGTGTGGAGAACTGGCAGGCGGACTTTCTCAGTCGCGAGATGCTGGACCAAGGAGAGTGGTCTCTCCACCCGGAGGTGTTCAACCAAATTTGCCGCAGATGGGGGACGCCGGACGTGGATCTCATGGCGTCTCGGTTCAATCACAAGGTGGAGACCTTTGGGTCCAGAACAAAGGATCCGTTGGCAGTGGCCACGGACGCTCTGGTGGCCCCCTGGGGCCGTTATCGTCTTCTGTCCGCTTTCCTTCCGATACGACTGCTTCCGCGATTGATACGCAGGATAGTGGCGGAGCGGATACTAATAATCCTGGTGGCTCCAGATTGGCCTCGGCACACTTGGTACACTGACGTGGTGCGAATGGTGGCAGATGCCCCTTGGCGGCTCCCGCTGCGAGACGATCTTCTGTCTCAGGGACCCATCTTGCACCCTGCTTTACCCTCGCTGGCTTTGACGGCTTGGCTATTGAGTCCCAGGTGCTGAGAGACAGGGGAGTCGCCGACTCTGTGTTCCCTACTTTGTTAAAAGCTTGCAACTGTACTTCTCGCAAGATTTATCACCGCACCTGGAAGGCTTACATAGCTTGGTGCGAGGCGGAGGGCCATAACCCTCCCTCTTATGTCGTGTCCAGGGTCCTGACTTTTTTACAACAGGGCCTGAACAAAAAACTGGCTTTAAGTACTCTCAAGGGCCAGATATCGGCTCTGGCGATTCTCTTCTCTTTCAGAGACCTTTAGCTTCGCACTTGTTGATTCGTACCTTTTGTACATGGTGTGCGACATGTGGCGCCTCGGGTGAAGGTTCCGATGGCTCCGTGGGATCTGAATTTGGTGCTTTCTGTTCTTCAGAAACCGCCTTATGAGAATATCAGGGAGATTTCTGTGTCATTGCTGTTGTAGAAGGTGGCCTTTTTAGTTGCCATCACTTCCGCCAGACGGGTGTCTGAATTAGCAGCACTATCGTGCAAGTCTCCCTACTTAGTCATACATAGGGACAAGGCGGTCTTGCGACCCTCTCCTTCCTTCTTTTCGAACGTGGTTTCTTCCTTTCACATTAATGAAGATATTGTTCTTCCTTCATTGTGCCCTCGTTCATCGCACCCAAAGGAGTTTGAGTTGCATGCTTTGGACGTAGTGAGGGCCTTACGAGTTTACTTGGCTGCTACAGCTTCTTTTCGAAATGCTGATGCTTTGTTTGTGTTGCCAGAAGGCCCGCGCAAAGGGTTGGCGGCCTCGTCGGCTACGAATTCTCGTTGGATCAGACAGACCGTGACCCACGCGTATTCTGTTCGGGGCAAGGTTCCCCCTTTTCTGGTCACGGCTCATTCTACCCGGGCTGTTAGCACTTCCTGGGCTTTCAGACACCAGGCTTCGGTGTCACAGGTGTGCAAGGCGGCCACTTGGGCCTCGGTTCACACTTTCACTTAGTTCAATAAAGTTTATGTGTTTGCATTTTCGGATGCTGCTTTTGGCCGCAAAGTTTTGCAGGCGGCAGTGTAGGCGCGTCTGGCGCCTCCTTAGAGGTTCAGTTGGGTACTGTTAGCGTTTACCCACCCATCTTTTGACACAGCTTGGGGACGTCCCCACATGTCATGATGAGCTGCGTCTGTCAGTGAACGATAGGAGAAAAAGGGATTTTATTAAAACTTACCGTAAAATCCTTTTCTCCGAGTTCACTGACAGACGCAGCACCCACCCCTCGGTGCTCTGTTCTGGTACGGCTTGTGTACGAACTGAAGGGCTATGCTATGAGGGGGTTTCTGTAGGAAGAGAGGACGGCCCCCTTGGGAGGGGCTAGCTGTTTCTTTTCCCTGCCTAGTTAGCTCCTAGTGGGACGAGCATAAACCCCACACGTCATGAAGAGCTGCGTCTGTCAGTGAACTTGGAGAAAAGGATTTTACGGTAAGTTTTAATAAAATCCCTTTTTTTATTTGTATGATTGTTCTATTCAATAAAACAGTTTTGGAAAGAGAAGACTTGTATAGGGAGGTTTGTGTCATCTTTGTGTATCATCTGAGGCTGTTCACTTCACTGGGAATATGGAGGGTTTACATCCTCTTTAATGGCTGTGTGTTGCGTTATTTTGAGGGGACAGCAAATTTCTTCAGTGTTGTCACTTGAAAAGATAGAATAAAATATTTACAAAATGTGAGGGGTGTACTTACTTTTGTGAGATACTGTATATATTAAATTATCCTGCAAAGGCACTGAAATAAGATATAGAACAAATGTATTGCATAAGAAATAGGAGCAAAAACAAAGTATAAAAAAGAGAAAAAATGACAGCCATTATTTTCACCTTTCTTTCTACATATTTGTGTGTAAATAGGGCAGCGGAATGTTTATTCCAGCATTTTTTTTTTTATTATTTAGATTCATGGATACATTTTCATCATCGTAACTTGTTGTCATAGTTTTTCTGTTTTTTTTTTTTTTTTTTTTTTTTT
>BLSH010476140.1:251872-269473 GCA_018402905.1 Glandirana rugosa
GGGTTTTGGGTAACTTCAGTTACCCCTGGGCTTGAAAAGCAGTGTTTTTACTGACATTTTCTCAGGCCCTTTCACGAATCTCCCGACTTTTTCCTTCTTTTACCCTCTGCAATAATCTAGACGATAGACAGGGAGGTTCGTCATCATTAGAGATGGATCACGTCATAGTCTAGCAAGACATTACGTCCTATTCTCCAGCAAGACATTACGTCCTACTCTCTAGCAAGACATTACGTCCTACTCTCTAGCAAGACATTACGTCCTACTCTACAATATCTAGATGTTAGACAGGGAGTTTCGTCATCATCATTAGAGATGGATCAATAATCTAGACATTAGACAGGGAGTGTTAGACAGGGAGTGTCGCGGCCGTCGTAGGAGATACTACTGCTTTGAGGGACAGATTGTAGATCTATAACATCTCATCCTGCATTACAGAACGATCTCTCATCCTGCATTACAGAACGATCTCTCATCCTGCATTACAGAACGACCTCTTATCCTGCATTACAGAACGATCTGATACTGCACTAGGTAGAGATTACTACTGCTTGGAGGGACAGATAGCAGATCTAATAACGTCTCCCATTTTCTTCCTTTTTCAGCCCTCTAAGCACTTTCCCGGACTCTTTTACAGTCATTTTTGTGACGAAAAGTTCGGGTCCCCATTGACTTCAATGGGTTTTGGGGTAAAGTTCGGATAACGTTCGGTACCGAACCGGAACGTTTCTGCGAAGTTTGGCCGACCCCGAACATCCAGGTTTTCGCTCAACTCTATTTATAATGTACATAGAGTTTTGTTAATTAACATAATGACAGAGCAGTACTACGTACAGTATCTCAATAAAGTGAGTACACCCCTCACTTTTTTGTAAATATTTTATTCTATCTTTTCATGTGACAACACAGAAGAAATGACACTTTGCTACAATGTAAAGTAGTGAGTGTACAGCTTGTATAACAGTGTAAATTTGCTGTTCCCTCAAAATACCTCAACACACAGCCATTAATGTCTAAACCGCTGGCAATAAAAGTGAGTACACCCCTAAGTGAAAATGTCCAAATTGGGCCCAAAGTGCCAATATTTTGTGTGGCCACCATTATTTTCCTGCACTGCCTTAAACCTCTTGGGCATGGAGTTCACCAGAGCTTCACAGATTGTCAATGGAGTCCTCTTCCTCTCCTCCATGACGACATCGCAGAGCTGGTGAATGTTAGAGACCTTGCACTCCTCCACTTTCTGTTTGAGGAGCCCCACATATGCTCAATAGGGTTTAGGTCTGGAGACCTGCTTTACCCAGTAAATCCCCTTTACCCTCAGCTTCTAAAGGAAGGCAGTGGTTGTCTTGGAGGTATGTTTGGGGTCGTTATCATGTTGGAATACTGCCCTACGGCCCAGTCTCCAAAGAGAGGGGATCATGCTCTGCTTTAGTATGTCACATTACATGTTGGCATCCATGGTTCTCTCAATGAACTGTAGCTCCCCACTGCCAACAGCACTCATGCAGCCCCTGACTATGACACTCCCACCACCATGCTTGACTGTAGGCAAGACACACATGTCTTTGTCCTCCTCACTTGGTTGCCACCACACACGCTTGACACCGTCTAAACCAAATAAATTTATCTTGGTCTCATCAGACCACAGGACATGGTTCCAGTAATCCATGTCCTTAGTCTGCTTGTCTTCAGCAAACGGTTTGCAGACTTTCTTTTGCATCATCTTTAGAAGAGGCTTCCTTGTGGAACGACAGCCATGCAGACCAATTTGATGCAGTGTGCGGTGTATGATCTGAGCACTGACAGGCTGACCCCTCCCCCACCCCTTCAACCTCTGCAGGAATGCTGGTAGCACTCATCTGTCTATTTCCCAAAGACAACCTCTGGATGTGACGCTGAGCATAGCACTCGACGTCCGTGGTCGACCATGGCGAGACCTGTTCTGAGTGGAACCTGTTATGTTAAATCACTGTATGGTCTTGGCCACTGTGCTGCAGCTCAGTTTCAGGGTCTTGGCAATCTTCTTATAGCCTAGGCCATCTTTATGTAGAGCAACAATTCTTTTTTTCTCCTTCGTTCACTGACAGACGCAGCTCTTCATGACGTGGGGTTTATGCTCGTCCTATTAGGAGTTAACTAAGCAGGGAAGAAGCAAGCTGGCCCCTCCCACGGGGGCTGTCCCCTCTTCCCACATAAACCCCCTACCTAGCTTAGCTCATCAGTTTTCAATGCCTAGTCGCAAGGAGGTCACCTGGCTCCCTTATGGGATCTGCGGTCCGGATTGGGGCCATTCTTTTCTTTATTTTCTTTTTTGCTTTTGTTTGCATTTTTTCTTACTTCTATCAACATTTGAAGTCTGCTATCAAGAAGCCGGCCGGGGCATAGAGGGTCGTTGCAGGGCTCTGTACTCTCCCTGGCCCGGCCGACCGTTGCGAGCCAGTCCCGTGGTATGGTGTACCACCGCATCGTGCCCGTTCCATGCAGGCGGCCTGGGGGTATTCCCCACTTGCGCCCAGGTCCCGGACTGCGGTCTGGTTCGGGCAATTTTGGCCGGACGCATCCCACCCAGGCAGGGGCGGAAGGTCTGTGAACGGGTGGCTACCCCCAACAGGAGTGGTGAGTGAATGCCCCCCTCTCCCCTGTTTCAGGCGTAGAGGGGGGGGGGGGGGCGACTGGTGCCCAAACACTTTCCTCGGTGGTAGGCACTGATGTGGGTCCCCTGGGGTCCTTCCCCCTCCCCCCGCACCCGATCGTTACCTCCACATTTTGGGGATTTGCGCTGCCATGCGGCGATCCGCCGCCCTTTTGCGGTTGATCACCACCATTTTGCTATGGTCGCGGACATTTTTCTCTAAGGGAGCTTTCCCTCTAGTGCTCGGAGCGGCCATTTTGCTGTAGTCACGTTCCCCAGCAGGTGTTTTTGCCTCTAGTGTATAACCTCGGTGGCCATATTGGAGTCCCTGCATGCTGTAAAAACGCGCTGCAGCCGTTTTTACTTTCTCTTTGAAACGGTGTGGCTTCTGACGGCGCAGCTCTTCTGGCGGTCCTCAGTGAAGTTACTGGCAGCAAACAGCAAGTATAGCTGGGCTCTCCTGTGGGTGCTGGTGGCGGCGGGTGCAGTCCTCCTGGGTCTCCCTGGCGTTCTGTGGGGAGGTGGTGTGCGGCAGTGTGGGGGTGCCTCAAACAGGTTTTGTTCATTGCATTTAACTGCTATTCGGGGGAAAAAACGATGGCAGACTACCCCGCTGGGCCTGCTGAGGAGGAATCGGCATCAGCGCAAGGGGCGTTTTTGGACCAGCTGCAGGCGGTTTTTAGCGCGTTTGTAACCCGGGTGGAGCCGGGCATCACTCCAGGGGCCCCTGGAAAATGCCCTCCTCCCCCCTGTTCCTCAGGGGAGGACTCTGAACCAGAGATAGCCTCGGGGGACTCCAGTAGAGCTTTCTGAAGGTGAACTGGCCCCCTCGGACGTAGAGGAGGACCAGGGCTGGCGGCTGTGTGCGAAAAGGCACTGGTATCTGCCAATATCTCTGGGATTTGCACTACTTTGCAACTGAGCCAGGGCGGCGAGTAGCAGACGTCTGCATATGTTTGCGGATCTGCCAGGGCCCCTAGGGCTTATCCCTATGATCAGTTCTTTGATCACCTGATATACCGGGAATGGCAGCGTCTGCAGCATTCCTTTTTGCTGCCAAAAACGTTTTGCCATCCGTTATCCTTTTGAGGATAGTTTTCTGCAGAAGCAGGCATCACCTGCGGTGGACCCCCCGATAACTCACCTAAATAAGGCGACGACCATTCCCTTGGAAGGGTCTCCCTCTTTTAAGGATCCGGCTGATAGGCGGACGGAGGCGGCGTCAAAAGCTCTTTTTCTGTTAGCAGGCTCAGCTCTGCGGCCGGCCCTGGCGTCTGCCATGGCAGCGCAATATTTATCAGAGCCTATGGCGGAGCTCCAGAATGATCTGGACTGCGATCGCCTGATGTATGCGCCGCAGAGGGCTGAGTTTTTGTCTCAGGGTATCAAATACCTCTGTGATGCAGCTCTGGATCTGCTCCCTATGTTATCCAAAATGGCTGTATTTGCCGTCATTCTCAGAAGAGTCCTTTTGGTTACGCTCATGGTCAGGGGACCACGCGTCCAAAAAAGGCCTTGCGGTTCTTCCTTTCCAGGGGGGCCGTCTTTTCGGTCCACAACTGGATGAGATCATTAAGGATTTCACTGGTGGAAAGAGCACTTTCCTCCCGGAGCCCCGAAGGCGAGAATTCCGCCGTAGACAGGGGCCTGTCTCTTCGGGTCAGAGTTTTTATTTTTGCGCCTCTGGCGCAGCAGGTAAAGGGAACCGCCCCGGCAAGGCCGCCTCAAGGCCCGGTCAGTGGCAGCGCAAAACTGAAAAGGCAGAAGACAAGCCCTCTTCCGCCTGATGGGCTGCCCCCACCCAGGATTCGGGTGGGGGGACGTCTTCTGGGGTTCGCAGACCGGTGGACTGCTCGCATTTCTGACCGGTGGGTTCAGGAAGCTGTGTCCACCGGGTACAGGTTAGAGTTCAGCGCTCTACCCCTAGACAGGTTCTTCCCATCGAACTTAAAAACTCCCGCAGGGGCGTTGGGAGACCACCTTTGGGGCTGTTCAAGCACTCTCCGACCAGGGGGTGATCGTGCCCGTGTCTCCTGTGGAGAGGTTTCAAGGTTTTTACTCAAACCAGTTTGTCGTCTCCAAAAAAGGAGGGGGGTCCGGCCGGTTCTGTACCTGAAGGCCCTGAACCGATATGTAAAAGTACGGACAATTCCGGATGGAATCAATTCGTTCGGTTGTGGCCGCCCTCCATCAGGGGGACTTCCTGGCGTCTCTGGACATCAGGGACGCTTATCTCCATGTTCCCATTTGTCCGCGGCATCAGCATTTTCTGCGTTTTGCGGTGGGGGACCTCCATTACCAATTTGTGGCACTCCCTTTCGGTCTGGCCTTAGCTCCTCGGGTTTTCACCAAGCTGGTGGCCCCAGTACTGGCGTTACTGAGGAAGAGAGGTATTGCGGTAGTACCCTACCTCGACGACCTGCTCCTGAGAGCGGAGTCCTCCTCGGCTCTGGAGGAGAATACGAGGATTACCATGGCTTTGTTGCAGGACTTCGGCTGGTTGATCAACTTGAAAAAGTCGACGGTGTCTCCATGCCGTCTGCAGTATCTGGGTCTGATTCTGGACACAGAGCAGGCAAAGGTATTCCTACCTCTGGCCAAGTTGCTGTCGCTGCAGACGGCGGTGCGAACCTTACTGTCACACCGGCAGTCATCATTACGGTTCTGTATGCGGGTGCTGTGGCTCATGGTCTCCACTTTCGAGGCGGTACCTTATGCCCAGAGCCAGACTCGCCTTCTCCAGCGAGCGATTCTGTCTCGGTGGGACAGGTCTCCATGGTCCTTGGACCTTCTGTTCCGCCTGAACTCCCAGACCAGGGGCTCTCTGACCTGGTGGCTTCGGGACCCGGCGCTGACTTGGGCGAAGTCGTTCCTGCGCCTTCATTGGGTGATAATCACGACGGACGCCAGCCTGTCGGGCTGGGGTGGGGTCCTGGGGCGGCTGTCTGCCCAGGGCCGTTAGTCTGCGCAGGAATCTCGCCTCCCGATCAATGTGCTGGAGCTAAGGGTGATCAGGCTGTGCCTATCTCAATGGACAGTGCGGTTGCGAGGGCGCCCGACTCGGGTTCAGTCGGACAATGCCACAGCAGTGGCATATGTGAACCACCAGGGTGGAACAAGGAGTTCAGCAGCTGCGGCGGAAGCAGCTTTGACCCTGCGTTGGGCAGAACTTCATGTTCCGGCAATCTCTGCCATTTACATTCCAGGCGTGGAAAACAGGCAGGCGGACTTTCTCAGTCGCCAGATGCTGGATCAGGGAGAGTGGTCTCTCCATTCAGAGGTGTTCAGCCAGATTTGCCACAAGTGGGGGACGCCGGATGTGGATCTCATGGCGTCTCGGTTCAACCACACAGTAAATAACTGTGTCCAGGATGAGAGATCCGTTGGTGGTAGCCACGGACGCTCTCATGGCCCTTTGGGGCCGGTATCATCTACTGTACGCCTTCCCTCCAATCAAGCTTCTTCCACGGTTACTACGCAGGGTGGAAGCGGAGGGAATTCCAAGGATCCTGGTGGCTCCGGATTGGCCTTGGTGTCCGTGGTAAGGATGGTGGCGGACACTCCCTGGCGGCTCCCGCTGCGAGACTATCTACTGTCTCAGGGACCCATCTTGCACCCTGCTTTACCCTCACTGGCTTTAACGGCCTGACTATTGAGTCCCAGGTGCTGAGGGATAGGGGTGTCGCTGACTCCATGATCCCTTCCATGCTCAAAGCACTCAAGTGTACTTCTCGCAAGATTTATCACCGCACCTGGAAGGCTTACATAGCTTGGTGCGAGGCGGAGGGTTACTACCCTCGCTCTTACGTGGTGTCCAGGGTCCTGACCTTTTTACAGCAGGGCCTGAACAAGAAGCTGGCCCTGAGTACTATCAAGGGCCAGATATCGGCTCTGGCGATTCTTTTTCAAAGACCCCCGGCATCACATTCGTTGATTTGTACCTTTGTACAAGGTGTGCGTCATGTGGCGCCTCGGGTGCGGTCCCCGATGGCTCCATGGGATTTGAATTTGGTGCTTCAGAAACCACCATATGAGAAGATCAGGGATATATTCCCTTACAACTGCTGTCACAGAAGGTGGCTTTCTTGGTGGCCATTGCATCTGCTAGGCGGGTGTCTGAGCTGGCTGCACTGTCGTGCAAGTCTCCCTATCTGGTCCTGCGCAAGGACAAGGCGGTTTTGCGCCCATCTCCTTCGTTCCTTCCGAAGGTGGTTTCTTCCTTTCACATTAATAAAGATATTGTTCTTCATTCATTGTGTCCACGGCCCTCGCATCCTAAGGAATTTGAGTTGCATGTACTGACGGAGGGTCCTCGCAAGGGTTTGGCGGCCTTGTTGGCTACTCTCTCCCGTTGGATTAGACAGACCGTGACCCATGTATATTCTGTTCGGGGCAAGGTCCTCCCTTTCCCGGTCACGGCTCATTCTACCAGTGCTGTTAGCACTTCCTGGGCTTTCAGACACCAGGCCTCGGTGTCACAGGTGTGTAAGGCGGCCACTTGGGCCTCGTTACACATTTTTACTAAGTTTTTTATAAAGTTGATGTGTTAGCATCTTCGGATGCTG
Organism: Glandirana rugosa; assembly: GCA_018402905.1. Lineage (NCBI taxonomy): Eukaryota > Metazoa > Chordata > Amphibia > Anura > Ranidae > Glandirana > Glandirana rugosa. Next base: position 259,070 of record BLSH010476140.1, read on the forward strand.
CTTTTGGCTGTAAAGTTTTACAGGCTGCAGTGTAGGCGCGTCTGGCGCCTCCTTAGAGGTTTCTGTTGGGTACTGTTAGCGTTTACCCACCCCTCTTTTTAACACAGCTTTGGGACATCCCCACATGTCATGAAGAGCTGCGTCTGTCAGTGAACAAAGGAGAAAAAGGGATTTTATTAAAACTTACCGTAAAATCCTTTTCTCCGAGTTCACTGACAGACGCAGCACCCGCCCCTCTATGCTCTTTTTCGGTACAGCTTGTTAAGAACTGATGAGCTAAGCTAGGTAGGGGGTTTATGTGGGAAGAGGGGACTGCCCCCGTGGGAGGGGCCAGCTTGCTTCTTCCATGCCTAGTTAACTCCTAGTGGGATGAGCATAAACCCCACACGTCATGAAGAGCTGCGTCTGTCGGTGAACTCAGAGAAAAGGATTTTACGGTAAGTTTTAATAAAATCCCTTTTTTTCAGATCCTCAGAGTTCTTTGCTATGAGGTGCCATGTTGAACTTCCAGTGACCAGTATGAGAGAGTGAGAGCGATAACACCAAGTTTAACACACCTGCTCCCCATTCACACCTGAGACATTGTAACAGAGTCACATGACACCGGGGAGGGAAAATGGCTAATTGGGCCCAGTTTGGACATTTTCACTTAGGGGTGTACTCATTTTTGTTGCCAGCGGTTTAGACATTAATGGCTGTGTGTTGAGTTATTTTGAGGGGACAGCAAATTGACACTGTTATACAAGCTGTACACTCACTACTTTACATTGTAGCAAAGTGTCATTTCTTCAGTGTTGTCACATGAAAAGATAGAATAAAATATTTACACAAATGTGAGGGGTGTGCTCCATCTTGTGATACTGGTATATAATTGTTTTTATGGAGCACATTTAGGTGCATGCAGCAGTTTACTGTACATTTGTTTTGCATCCCCTTACCCTGTAGCAGCACATAAGGTTCTTTTTTTTAGGCGATACGCCTCCTAACCACCATTTACAATTGTCTGTGAAGTGATCCAAACAGATTGATCTTCAGAGAGCATTCATTGTCTGAACAAGCTCTAAGGGCTATTTTTCACTACCGTTGCTCCTGGAAGAGCGATCCAAAATCTGGATCACCCTTTAGAGAGCACGTGGCAGACAACACCTGCTTACCACCTGCTTTGACCCCTTGTTTCCTGCACTAGTGCACATCAACTGCATTCAGAGGCCACTTTCACTTGAATGGGAGGGGGCTGTCTTGTAGGCTGTAGAGGGTCTTATGATTTCTAACAGCAGCCCTTCCTAAAGTCATCTGTTAACCACTTCCATCCCGAGCCTGTTTTTTGGGTTCGGTGTTACGAGATAAAAACAGGTATTTTTGCTATAAAATTACTTTGAACCCCCAAACATTATATATTTTTCTAACACCCTAGAGAATAACATGGCGGTCATTGCAAAACTTTGTCACACCGTATTTGCGCAGCAGTCTTCCAAGCGTGCATTTTTTTGAATATATTAAATTTTTTTAGTTAAAATATAAGAAAACCGTAAAGTAAGTCAATTTTTTTCCATATTGTGAAAGATGATGTTACGCCGAGTAAAATGATACCCAACATGTCACGCTTCAAAATTGCGTCCGCTTGCGGAATGGCAACAAACTTTGCAACTTAAAAATCTCCATTGGCGACGTTTAAAAAATTCTACAGGTTAGCAGTTTTGCGTTAGAGGAGGTCTAGGGCTAGAATTATTGCTCTCGCTCTAACGATCGCGGCGATACCTCATGTGTGGTTTGAACACCGTTTTCATATGTGGGCGGGACTTACGTATGCGTTTGCTTCTGCGCGCGAGCTCGGCGGGACGGATCACTTTAATTTTTTTTTTTTTTTAATTATTTATTTTCCATTTTACTTTTTATTTTAACCCTGTAATTTAAAAAAAAAAATTGATCACTTTTATTACTATTACAAGAAATGTAAACATTCCTTGTAATATCAAAAAGCATGACAGGACATCCTACATATGAGATCTGGGGGTCAAAAAGACCTTACATCTCACATTTACAGTAAAATGCGCAAAAAGAAAAAAAAAATTGAAAAAAAATGACAGCCCCCCCCCCCCAAAAAAAAAGGGCCCTTTAAGACCATTGGGCGGACGTGACTTCTGACGTCATTTCCTCCCTGCTGTACTTTGGAGCCGAGTGAGCGGCTTCAGCCGCTCAGTCGGATCCCGGACACTGGGGGGAGAGGATCGGATCATCTCCGCTGCTGCCGGCCGGTCCGGTAAGTGGCGGAGATGACCGAAAAGCGGCGGAAGGGGGGCAGCACATCTCCCAGTGCTAAGTGATCTCGTGGTGAATCTGCTGCTAAGACCACTTTTATCAGACGCAGAATCGTCTGAAGAAAAAAACGGTATCTGAATGGTGCCTGCAGCTGCACCCACCATTCAGATATCACTTCTCAAAGGCAGGACGCCATAGTACGTCCACCCTTAGAGAAGTGGTTTTTAATAAATATATCTATTACTGGTTTCATTCAAATAACATTGCCTCACCATGCTCCATAAATGCACAGAGTACAGTGATTAGTTTGCTGCTCTCTGCTTTTCTATTGACTTTCTGAGATGGATTGTTTTGTAGCAAAAGTCAGATCAGTGTGTGTACACCTCCCCCTCCCCTCTCCCTGAGCTTATTCACTATGCTTGCATAAATGAGGTGAAAAAAAGAGGCCGTATAGAAAATAAGGGAGGTGTGGTCCAGAGAAGTAGAACACGCCCTATGTTGTGATGGTGCATGGTGGGATTTGAAGTTTTCTGGGTGGGCACATGATGTTACTGGAAGTCAGGGCTCGGATGCGTTTTTTGAAATTTGGAAAAAAATGACAAAACAAGGTAAGTGAAAGGTGAGCACATTGGGGGATAGCTTGCGCACACAAGGTATTAAACACTTTTATATACTATAAAAAGTGAACTTCTCCTTTTTAAGCATCAGCATACCAAGACATTTTGGACAATTTCATTCTCCCAACTTTGTGGGAAGAGTTTGGCGATGGCCCCTTCCTGTTCCAACATGACTGCGCACCACTGCACAAAGCAAGGTCCATAAAGACATGGATTTAGAGAGTTTGGGGTGGAGGAACTTGACTGGCCTGCACAGAGTCCTGACCTCAACCCAATAGAACACTTTTGGGATGAATTACAGCAGAGACTGCGTTTTAGGCCTTCTCATCCAACATCAACGCCTGACCTCACAAATGTTCTTCTGGAAGAATGGTCAAACATTCCCATAGACACTCCTAAACCTTGTGTGTGTGTGTGTGTGTGTATATTTTATCTTTTTTAGCAAAACTTTACTGTGACATTTGATATAAAATATCTTGTGTACTTTTGCTAAACATTTCCTTCTGTTTTAGTTGGTTTTATGTGTGAATACTTAAAGCGGAGTTCTGCCCAGGTGAAAATAAAAAATGAAAAGTCTGCAGCTGCTGACTTTTAATATAAGGACACTTACCTGTCCTGGGAGCCTGCAATGTCGGCACCCAAAGTCTATCTGTTCCTTGGTTCCGTGTGCAGGCGCCGACATTCTTACTAAGGGAATCAAGAAGTGAAGCCTCGCAGCTTCACAGCCTGCTTCCTATTGTGCGAGTCGTGCTGCACTTTCCCAATGGTCCCTGCTGTCTTCTAGGACCTGTGTGTCTCCCAGAAGGCAGCGGGGGGTGGGCAGACATTGTGTAGATCGCCGCAATTGTGCTACAATCTTTCCCCAGATGTGGGAGCGAATACCTGGTTTTGACAGGTATCCCCTCCCCCCTGAAAGGGGCCAAATGTTGCATCGGAGGGGGGGAGGAATCTGATCAATGGAAGTTCCATTTTAGGGTGGAACTCCGCTTTAACTCCTTCCACCATAACCTGTATTTCATGAGGTATATTTATTATGATTTAAATTCTGAGTGCTTATGGTTGCAATAATACTAGTTCCTATATGGTTTTAAATGATTTTTTCATGGGTTTATGAAGAATAAAATCTTTTCCTTTTTCTAATATATAGACCTCAGAAAGGTGAAAGAGCTATTCCAGCGGCTTCCAGAACATAATTGCCATATGAAGGAATTATTTCAGTGGATTCCAGAATATAATTCCTGTGCGGGGGAGTCTGTTCAGCTACAGACGAGATTCACCAGGTTATTAATGATAAAGGAGCAAGAAATTACAAGTTCAGGCAGAAGACATCTACAGATGAAGGTGAAAAGATCCCCAACCACAATCGAGGCCCTCTTTGACCCTGATGAATATGGTTTTATCCCTAAGATTGTTGTGTTGAAAGGAGCTGCTGGGATTGGAAAAACAATGACCTCCAAGAAGATCATGCTGGACTGGGCCTCTGGGGATCTCTACCAAGACAAGTTTGACTTGGTGTTTTATCTGAGCTGTAGAGAAATCAACACCATCCCTGGATACATAAGCCTTGTGGGACTTTTATCCAGATCCTGCAGACTGAGTTCAGATGACCTGCTGTCTATTCTGAAGGATCCTGGATGTCAGAGAAAACTTCTCACCATAGTTGATGGGTTTGATGATCTGAGGTGGACTCTGCAGGAGATAGCTGAGGGTTGTCCTGACATTTCTATGGAAACCCACAAAGAAATAATTATCCAAAGCTTGCTCAGGAGACAGGTTCTCCCTCTATCTTCTCTGATCATCACCACAAGGTCACTGGCCATGGAGAAACTTAACACATTCATCGATGATTCTCGCAATGTGGAAATTCAGGGATTTACAGTGGACGATCGAGAGGAATTTGTCTATAAATTCTATGGAAATAAAGAAGATGCAGACAAAGTTCTCAGTATAATAAAAGACAATGAAGTTGTGTACGCCATGTGTGCCATCCCCATCACATGCTGGATTGTCTGCACTGCAATGAAACAAGAAATAAGAAAAGATTTGGCTGTAATTCGGTGTCGTACAACGACTTCAATTTACCTTCTCTACCTGGAGGTTTTACTAACCCATCACAGCAAGAAGGAGCGGTCTATACACAGGAAACAAAGCTGTCTGAAGAAGCTGTGTGCTCTGGCCAATCAGGGAGTTCTGAAGCAACAAATCTTATTTGAGAAGAAAGATCTAGAAAGACATGGACTTTCTCTGGATGAGGTGGAGTCTGTATTTCTGAATGAGAACATCTTTCATTGGGACGTCCGCACCCAGACCTGCTACAGCTTCATCCACCTGAGTGTACAGGAGTTCCTTGCTGCTCTGTATTATGGGATGGATGATGGGTTTGGGTCTATGGAAGGTTCTTTCCTCCCAGAGATCTGTAAAGGGAAATCACTCACAAATTTCACAAGTTCACAATACCCTCATTTAGCATTAGCTATCCAATTCCTGTATGGTCTTCTGAATGAAAATCAGGTGAAGACATTCTCAGAGATCACAGAAATCGCCATCTCACTCCGAGCCCGGCCTGCATTGATAGAATGGGCCAGGAAGGACTTTGATGGAAGATTCCCTATTCATGCTATTCTCTGTCTGTATGAGACTCAGGATGAGGACTTAATAAGAGCAATCTTTTCTCAGTGTTCACATTTGAGGGTGGACGGTTCACGGTCAGATGACTTGTGGAGGGACAGTAATTATTCTAAGCAATTGAGCTATTGCTTGAAGAATTTGAAGAGTGAAAGGTTTCAGGATCTACGTTTTGAATGGCTCATGGTGGATCCCGAGTGCCAGAAAAATATATTCCCATTACTACACAGGTGTCGGACAGTTTGGTAAGTGAGCATGATTATTTCCTAACTGAAATCAGAAAAAGTCAGCAGTGTTTCAGGACTTTAGGCTTTAATAGGGAGGAGCCTACATACTAATATGACAGGGATGTTCAGACATTTTCTCCATGTACTACACTTGTTATATTCCCTGGAATTTTGTGCCTTCCTCAGACCTGAATTGCGGTTACCCACTTGTAACCCCTATTGTTACTAGGTTAACCACTTGCTGACTGCAATATGTATAAATTGTGGTTTGCAAGTTGTTTACTGGTACTATGGCTAAAGATATCGGCCATAATCCGGTACTTTTTTTTTTTTTCTCTGCAGGCGGCTGGCTTTCTCATGAAACTGTTCCGAGGTGGCTCATATGCCGCTGGAACGGCTTCTGCAGTGTTGGGAAATGGACTATGCCCCACAAACAAAACATCATTACAGATTCCTAAAGTAAGCAGGAGAAGATTCAACGGAACCTGCTTCGACTAGTTAACTTTTTTGGCAAATTGGAGAGTATAGAAGAAAGGAATAAAGGAAATGCAGAAGAGGGAGAAGGGATGTTGAGAGGATGGGTGGGGAGGAGGGGTGGTACGGAAGGTATTATACTGCAGAGCGGATAAGATTTGTAGGTAAAGGGATTGTGCATTCCTCAGAGTTCACATGGGACCCATGAAACCTGTATTAAAAAATCAAGACCATGTTATTTTCAAACAGAGCCATGCAGTCATCAGAGAAGACAAACAGGTTCCAGAGAGTCCACATTTTTAAATATCGTTTATATTGATGCCTTGAGGGAAGGACAAGATCCTCCATTTTGTTTATCTCCTCTACTTTCCGCAGCCAAAGGCCAATAGTCAGTGGCTGTAAGGATTTCCATTTGAGAGGAATACATGGCTTGGCAGCATCAAGGAGGTGACGAATTGATTTCTTGTAAGCTTTTTCTGGAATATCTGAGGCGTGATGTTTACATTTCTTGTAATAGGAATAAAAGTGATCAAAAAAATGAAAGGGGCAGTGTAAAAATAAAAAGTAAAATAATAATAAAAAAAATATGCAAGTGCCGCGCACACATGTAAAAAGTATTTGAACCATACATGTGAGGTACCACCACAAACTTTAACGCAAGACCAATAATGCTAGTGCTAAATGTCCTGTGTAACTAAACAGGTAAACTGTAAATTTATACCTTTTTATAGTGCAGCGCAACAAATTTTGTGTTGCATGTGCTCCCAACACCAGGTGAAAAACCTGCTCACCTCAAAATAGAAATAATCAGAGCCGTCATTAAATTTCACCCTGCTCTGAGGAGAAATGCTTTCTTGAGCCTCGGTTAACTCTCGCCCTTGTGTTCACATCCAGCAACCAAACCATAGGAAAAAAGAGGCCGATACGTAGTGCTTTCCCATTTGACTATTTTTTAAACCCAATAATAGAAAGGGGCGCAGCTTAAAATTATACACAATATAAAATAAATTAAATATTAAACTCTCTGGTGCCACCTCGTGGTCATATAAAATTGTGCAAGTGAAAACAAATATAAAGTGACAGTCTTCAAAATTATTCTAATAGTCCTTATATAATCTAAAATATATAAAACAATCCATCCAAACTTGTGAAAAATACTTCTGTGTTTGGGAACAGGACCCTTAAAGTGCAAAAAGTGCTTCCATAATAATCTTGCAAAGTGACTAATCGTGATAAATTCAAAACTTCATAAAGAGTGGGACCACACACCACCACCGGCACTTTACTGCGCTCACCTCCCTGTACGGTCCCAATTGGACCTGGTCGCACTTTCCCCACTGGGGCTATCAATCCTGGGCTGGGTTCAGGCGTTGGGTGAGCTCCAATGTAAATGATGGTATTATGGTAATATGAAAAGATAAGAAGCTGATATAGCGCTGAATCGTTTTAAAAACCACAACATTTAATAGAGAAACTAAATACACTCACATTTCCATGTGTGCGTACACCGGCACACTCGGGTATTGCGTACATCAACTCCAATATAAAATGGATCACAGTGTATCCGGCTGCTGCAAATTCCGCCAATGGAAACCGAACTGGATCGTAACGAACGTCCCAAACGTCACAGGCTCCTCCCGACGTACGTTTCGCCACACTCATGTGACTTTTGCAAGGGTATGTGCCTGCTACTAATGGACGTCTATTTATACACAATACAAACGGTGGCCATTTTGTTGGAGCTACGGACACCATTTCTCCAATCGTTCCCTGACAGACGCAGCTCTTCTTGACTTGTGGGGCTTATGCTGGTCCCACTAGGAGTTAACTAGGCAGGGAAAAGAACAGCTGGACCCTCCCATGGGGCCATCCTCTCTTCCCACACGTGCGGTACTGCACGTTCCTGTACAGGGGTTTTTCGGCCTCTAGTGTTCAACGGCGGCCATTTTGACCACATGCCTCTGCAAAAATGTGTGTGCAGCGTTTTCTCCCTCTCTGTGGAACGGTGGTGCTTCTGACAGTGGGGCTCTTCTGACGATCCTCCAGGGTTACAGGCAGCAAACAGCAAGTATAGCCCTGTGGGTGCTGGTGCCGATGGGTGCAGTCCTCCTGGGTTCCTTGGTGCGCTGTGGGGCGGCTGTGTGGGGGTGCCTCAACCCTTTTTTAGTATCACCTGTGTGCCCTAAGACGGTTTTTTAGGAGAACGATGGCAAATTTTACTGCTCAACCTGCTGAGGAGGAATCAGCGGCTGCACGATCTGTGCAAGGGGCTTTTTTGGACCAGCTGCGGGCGGTCTTTAGTGAATTTCTCCCCCGGGCAGATGTCGCCAAACAGGCCCCCAAGAAGCGTCCCCCCTCCTCCTCTTTATTCATCAGGGGAGGATTCTGATCCGGAGGTGGCCTCCGGGGTCTCAGGGACCCCTGTGGACCTATCTGATGGGGAACTGGGCCCATTGGACGGTGAAGAGGATCAGGGGGCGGCGGCGGCTGCGCGTGAGAAAGCATTGGTTTCCGCCATTATCACTGGCATTCGCACTACGCTGCGATTGAGCCAGGATGGTGAATCACAGAATTCTGCGTATGTGTGTGGGTCCTCTAGGCCCCCAAGGCTTATCCCTACGCTCAATTTTTTTATCATTTTATTTATCCAGAATGGCAGCGTCCACAGCATTCTTTTTCACTGTCAAACCGGTTCGCTGCTCGCTATCACTTTGAGGAAAGCTTTTTGAAAAAATGGGAATCATCTGTTGTGAGCCACCAATAGGTCGCCTTAATAAGGCAACGACCATTCCTCTGGAAGGGACTCCTTCTTCTTTTAAGGATCCCACTGACAGAAAGACAGAGGCGCTTTTAAAGTTGCTATACCTGGTGCTTTGCGGCCAGCCCTGGCGTCCGCCATGGCGGCGCAACATCTGTCTGAGCGTATGGCTGAGCTCCAGAATGATCTGGAATGCGGCCACCTGATGGATGCGCCGCAGAGGGCTGAGTTTTTGCTCCGAGGTTTCAAGTACCTTTGTGATGCGGCCGTTGATTTACTGCCGCTGTTATCCAGAATAGCGGTTTTTGCCATTATCCTCAGACGGATACTTTGGTTGCGTTCTTGGTCTATGTTTCCAAAAAAGGTCTTGCTGACCTCCCCTTTCAAGGTGGACGTCTATTTGGTCCACGTTTGGATGAGATCATTAAGGATTTCACGGGAGATAAGAATACTTTTCCTCCCAGAGCCCCGGAGGCGTGAGTTTCGCCATAGACCGGGGCCTCCTCCCTCGGGTCAGAAGAGGTTTTTTTCGTGCCTCAAACGCAACAGGTAAAGGGACCTGCCCCGGTAAGGTCGCTGCAGGGGCCGGAAACTGGCAGTGGCAGCGCAAAACCGAAAAGGCTTTGGGTGGGGGACGTCTTCTGGGGTTTGCAGACCGGTGGCTGGCTCACATTCCCGACCGTTGGGTCCGGTAGGTGGTATCCACTGGGTACAGGATAGAGTTTAACACTCTGCCCCTTGACAGGTTCTTCCCATCGAACTTGGGGCTCCCACAGGCACGCCGGGAGGCCCTTTTCGGGGCTGTCCAAGCACTTTCGGACCAGGGGGTGATCATGCCTGTGATCCAGAAGAGAGGTTTTGAGTCTTTTACTCTAATCTATTTGTGGTTCCCAAAGGGGGGGGGGGGACTGGACCTTAAGGCCCTGAACTGGTATGTCAGGGCGCGGAAATTACGGATGGAATCTATCCGCTCTGTTGTGGCCGCCCTTCATCAGGGGGAATTTCTGGCATCTCTGGACATCAGGGATGCATACCTCCCATGTACCCATTTGTTCACGGCATCAGCGCTTCCTTCGCTTTGCAGTGGGAGACCTCCATTATCAATTTGTGGTACTCCCTTTTGGTCTGGCCTCAGTCCCTCTAGTTTTCACAAAACTGGTAGCTCCGGTATTGGCGTTGCTGTGACAGAGAGGCATTGCAGTAGTAGCCTACCTAGACGACCTGCTCCTGCGAGCGGAGTCCGCCTCAGCTCTGGAGGAGAATGTGAGAATCACAATGACCTCGCTGCAGGACTTCGGCTGGTTGCTCAACCTGCAGAAGTCAACGGTGTCTCCATCCCGTCGCCTGGAGTATCTGGGTCTAATTCTGGACACAGAGCAGGCAAAGGTGTTCCTCCCTCCAGCCAAGTTGCTGTCTGCAGTCGGCAGTGCGAACCCTCCTGTCG
>BLSH010476140.1:295266-309367 GCA_018402905.1 Glandirana rugosa
ACGTCTTGGAATCCCTCCTGGAGGCCGCGCTGTCGTCCCAGGAGTGGTGGCGAACGTCGGGGTTATCAAACAACCCTCCGTTCTTGTGGAAGCGGACTCAACGCAGATCTTAATCTGGCTCCATGAGGTCCGCTGTACTCCCCCGTTCGCTCCTAAAAACGTCCAACTACTCGGTTGGCTTCAGGGAATCACATCTCCGGCACTAACAGTGCAAGAGGAGGTTCCTATGATGGCTGAGACGGGAGTTCTCGTCCAGCAGCTCCATACGATGGGTGACGCTATGGAGAGACAGAATCGTCACGATCTTGACCACGGTTGTGCACTACCAGTTTGTGGCCCTACCATTCGGTCTGGCCTCGGCTCCCAGGGTGTTCACCAAGGTGTTGGCACCAGTTCTAGCACTGCTAAGACAGAGAGGTATCGCAGTGGGTAGCATACCTCGACGACCTGCTCTTGAGGGCAGAGTCGGTAGTATCCTTGGAGGAGAACGTGACAATCACGGCCTCTACACTAAGGGACTTCGGTTGGCTCATCAACCTGCAAAAATCCTCGCTTGCCCCCTCATGTCGCCTGGAGTACCTCGGTCTAATTCTAGACGCAACTCAGGCGAAGGTGTTCTTGCCTCCCAACAAACTATTGGGGCTGCAAGCGGTGGTGAGGACCCTGCTGTCGCGCCGGAGGTCCTCCCTAAGGTTCTGCATGCGGGTGTTGGGTCTCATGGTTTCATCCTTCGAGGCGATTCCTTACACCCAGAGTCACACCCGGCTCTTGCAGAAGGCGATTCTGTCAAAATGGGACAAATCTCCTTTTTCTCTGGACAGACTGATCCGTTTGGACCACCAGACCAGGGGATCACTGACTTGGTGGCTCCAGGCTCCAGCATTGACTCTGGAAAAGTCCTTTCTTCCCCTCAACTGGTCAATTATGACGACGGATGCCAGCCTGACAGGCTGGGGAGGGGTGTTGGGTCAGTTGTCTACCCAGGGCCGTTGGTCAGCTCAGGAAGCTCGACTTCCGATAAATGTGTTGGAACTGAGAGTGATCAAGCTTTGCTTGTCCCGTTGGTCGACAAGGCTGCAGCGCCTCCCTGTCCGGGTTCAATCGGACAACGCCACAGCAGTGGCATATGTGAACCATCAGGGAGGGACAAGGAGTTCAGCGGCAGCTGCAGAAGCTGCTCTGATTCTCCGCTGGGCGGAACAACACGTTCCGGTGCTCTCCGCAATCTACATTCCGGGAGTGGAGAACTGGCAGGTGGACTTTCTCAGTCGTCAGACACTGGACCAAGGGGAATGGTCCCTGCATCCAGAGGTGTTTCGCCAGATTTGCTGCAAGTGGGGCACACCAGAGGTAGACCTCATGGCGTCCAGGTTCAATCACAAGGTCGAGACCTTCGTGTGCAGAACAAGAGATCCGCTGGCGGTCGCCACGGACGCGCTGGTGGCCCCTTGGGGTCGGTACCGGTTAATATACCTCTTCCCTCCCCTGAAGCTGTTGACTCATATTCTGCGCAGGATAGCTGCGGAAGGCATTCCGACGATCCTGGTCGCTCCCAATTGGCCTCGGCGCACTTGGTACGCTGATCTGATTCGGATGGTGGCGGACGCCCCTTGGCGGCTTCCGCTTCGCGAAGACCTGCTCTTCCAAGGTCCCATCTTGCACCCTGCTTTACCCTCGCTGGCTTTGACGGCTTGGCTATTGAGGCCCAGGTATTGAGGTATCGGGGATTCGCTGACTCTGTAATCCCTACTATGCTTAAGGCACGTAAGTGCACTTCGCGAAAAATTTATCACAGGACCTGGAAAGCCTATATTGCATGGTGCGAAGCGGGGGGTTGGAACCCTCGCTCTTATTTGGTGTCCAGGGTGCTGACTTTTCTGCAACAGGGACTGGACAAAAGCCTGGCATTGAGTACGCTCAAGGGCCAGATTTCGGCCTTAGCGGTCCTTTTTCAGAGACCTTTGGCTTCCCATTCGCTGAGCCGCACGTCCTTACAGGGGGTACGTCATATGGCTCCCCAGTTTCGGCCGCCTCTGGCGCCGTGGGATTTGAATCTGGTGCTCTCTGTTTTACAGAAACACCGTATGAAAAGACTAGGGACATTCCCTTGTCCCTTTTGTCGCAGAAGGTTGCCTTCTTAGTGGCTGTCACATCCGCGCGGCGGGTATCAGAATTGGCTGCCTTGTCTTGCAAGTCCCCGTACTTGATTCTTCATAATGACAAGGCGGTGTTGCGACTTCCACCACCTTTCCTTCCAAAGGTGGTCTCTTCTTTTCATTTGAATGAGGATATTGTCCTTCCTTCATTATGTCCTCACCCAAAACATCCTAAGGAATTTGAGTTACACTCTTTGGATGTGGTGAGGGCCCTGCGGGTTTATTTGAGTGCTACAGCTTCCTTTCGGAAGTCTGACTCGTTGTTTGTTACCCGGGGGCTCCAAAAAGGGCTCGGCAGCCTCGTCGGCTACTGTTTCCCGTTGGATTAGACAGACTGTGACCCATGCGTATGAGCTTCGGGGCAAGGTTCCCCCTTTTCCGGTCACGGCTCATTCCACCAGGTCGGTCAGTAACTCCTGGGCGTTCAGGCACCAGGCTTCGGTGTCTCAGGTGTGCAAAGCGGCCACTTGGGCCTCGGTGCACACGTTTACTAAGTTTTACAAAGTTGATGTGTTGGCATCTGCGGATGCTGCTTTTGGCCGCAAAGTTTTGCGAGCAGCTGTGTGAGAGGGTTCTGTTGGGTACAGTTGTTGTTGTTGTTTGCCCACCCCTCTAGTTTTTTGGCACTGCTTTGGGACGTCCCCACGTGTCAATTAAGAAGAGCTGCGTCTGTCAGTGAACGTAAGAGAAAAAGGGATTTTATTATAACTTACCGTAAAATCCTTTTCTTTGAGTTCACTGACAGACGCAGCTCCCACCCCTCTGATTTTTTTGTTGCACTGCTTGTGACAAACTGAATGCCATTGGCCAGCAGGGGGTTTTATAGGCTCAGGTGAGGACGGCCCCCGTGGGAGGGGCCAGCCTATCCCTGATGCTTTTGCATCTTTTTTGCCTAGGCACTCCTGATAGGACGACATAAAACCCATGTGTCATTTAAGAAGAGCTGTGTCTGTCAGTGAACTCAGAGAAAAGGATTTTTACGGTAAGTTATAATAAAATCCCTTTATTTATTTATTTTTTTTTTTTTATAGCGCAAAAAATAAAAACCGCAGTGGTGATCAAATACCACTAAAAGAAAGCTCTATTTGTGGGGACAAAATGATAAACAGTTTGGGTACAGTGTCGCACGACTGCGCAATTCCCATTCAAATCGCAACAGCACTGAAAGCTGAAAATTGGTCTGGGCGGGAATTGTTCTAAGTGCCCGGTATTGAAGTGGTTAAACTACTTTTAAATGAATTAATTTTTCGTTATAAAATTCTTGTCTCACACATAATCACACAGTGTGTATCACAAAGATTGGATTTCTCCTACGTTCACTGACAGACGCAGCTCTTCATGACATGTGGGGTTTATGCTTGTCCATCTAGGAGTTAACTAGGCAGGGAAAAGAACAGCTGGCCCCTCCCATGGGGGGCCGTCCTATCTTCCCACATAAACCCTCAGCATAGTATAGCTCAGCAGTTCGTACACAAGCCTTACATAGAACAGAGCACAGAGGGGTGGGTGCTGCGTCTGTCAGTGAACTTGGAGAAAAGGATTTTACGGTAAGTTTTAATAAAATCCCTTTTTCTCCTATGTTCACTGACAGATGCAGCTCTCATGACGTGTGGGAATGTCCCCAAGCTGTGTCAAAAAGAGGGGTGGATAAACGATAACAACTGTACCCAACAGAACCTCTTAAGGAGGCGCCAGATGCGCCTACACTGCCGCCTGTAAAACTTTGCGGCCAAAAGCAGCATCCGAAGATGCTAGCACATCAACCTTATAAAACTTAGTGAAAGTGTGAACCGAGGCCCAGGGGGCCATCGGAGCCTTCATCTGAGGCGCCACATGTTGCACACCTTGTACAAAGGTACGAATCAATGAATGCAAAGCCAAAGGTCTCTGGAAAAGAATCGCCAGAGCCGATATCTGGCCCTTGAGGGTACTCAAGGCCAGTTTTGTTTAGGCCCTGCTGCAAAAAAGTCAGGCCCTGGACACCACATAAGAGCGAGGGTTATGACCCTCCGCCTCGCACCAAGCTATGTAAGCCTTCCAGGTGCGGTGGTAAATCTTGCGAGCCTTCAACAAGGTAGGGATCATGGAGTCAGCGACTCCCGTCTCTTAGCACCTGGGACTCCATAGCCAGGCCGTCAAAGCCAGCAAGGGTAAAGCAGGGTGCAGGATGGGCCCCTGAGAAAGTAGATAGTCTCGCAGCGGGAGCCTCCAGGGAACGTCTGCCACCATTTGCACCACGTCGGCGTACCAGGTGCGACAAGGCCAATCTGGAGCCACCAGGATTATTGGTATTCCCTCCGCCACTATCCTGCTTAGCAAACACGGTAGAAGTTTTATCGGAGGGAAGGCGTACAGAAGATAACGGCCCCAGGGGGCCACCAGAGCGCCCGTAGCCACTGCCAACGGATCCTTCGTTCTGGACACAAAAGTTTTCACCTTGTGATTGACCCGAGGCGCCATGAGATCCACGTCCGGCGTCCCCCATCTGCAGCATATCTGGTTGAACACCTCCGGGTGGAGAGACCATTCTCCCTTGTCCAGCGTCTGGCAACTGAGAAATCCTCCTGCCATTTTTCTACACCCGGAATGTAAAAGGCGGAGATTGCCGGAACGTGACGTTCCGCCCAAGGCAGTATCAGAGCTGCCTCCGCCGCAGCTTCTGGACTCATTGTGCCGCCCTGATGGTTCACATAAGCCACTGCCATGGCATTGTCCGACTGAATCCGAATCGGACGACCCTGCAACCTCACTGTCCAGTGAGATAGGCACAATCTGATTGCTCTCAGTTCCAGCACATTGATGGGAAGGCGAGCCTCCTGTGCCGACCAATGGCCCTGGGCAGACTGCTGCCCTAGGATCCCGCCCCAGCCTGAAAGACTGGCATCCGTGGTGATGATCACCCACTGAAGGGGCAGCAATGACTTCCCCTGATTCAGCGCCGAGTCCCGGAGCCACCAGGTCAGAGATGCCCTGGTCTGGGAGCTCAGACGGATCAGAAGGTCCAAAGACCCGAGGGGACCTGTCCCACCGAGCCAGGATTGCTTGCTGAAGGAGACGAGTGTGACTCTGGGCGTATGGTATCGCCTCGAAAGTTGAGACCATGAGCCCCAGCACCCGCATACAGAATCGTAATGAAGACCATCGGTGCGACAGGAGGGTTCGCACTGCCGACTGCAGTGACAGCAACTTGGCTGGAGGAAGCAAAACCTTCGCCTGCTCTGTGTCCTGAATCAGGCCCAGGAATGGAGACACCGTCAACTTCTGCAGGTTGAGCAACCAGCCGAAATCCTGTAGCGAGGTCATTGTGATCCTCACATTCTCTTCCAGAGCTGAGTCGGACTCCGCTCGCAGGAGCAGGTCGTCGAGGTAGGCTACTACCGCGATGCCTCTGTTGCAGCAACGCCAACACCGGAGCTAGCCATTTTGTGAAAACTCAAGGGGCTGATGCCAGACCGAAGGGGAGTGCCACAAATTCATAATGGAGGTCCCCCACTGCAAAGCGCAGGAAAAGCTGATGCCGTGGACAAATAGGCACATGGAGGTACACATCCCTGATGTCCAGAGACGCCAGAAATTCCCCCTAGTGGAGGGCGGCCACAACCAAGCGGATAGATTCCATCCGGAATTTCCGTGCCCTGACATACCTGTTTAAGGCCTTCAGGTCTAGTACTAGCCGGGCCCCCTCCCCTTTTTTGGGGACCATGAACAGATTTGAGTAAAAACCTCGAAACCTCTCCGCTGCAGGCACTGGCACGATCACCCCTTGGTCCGAGAGTGCTTGGACAGCCCCGAAGAGGGCCTCCTGGCGTTCCCGCAGAAGCCCTAAGTTGGATGGGAAGAACCTGTCTGGGGGTAGAGTGTTGAACTCTATCCTGTACCGGAGGACACCACTTCCCGGACCCAACGGTCGGGAATGTGAGCACGCCACCAGTCTGTGAACCCCAGATGACGTCCCCCCACCCGAAGCCCGGGTGGGGGCAACCCATCATGCTGAGGAGGGCTTGTCCTCCGCCTTTTTGGTTTTGCGCTGCCACTGCCGTTTTACCAGCCCCTGCAGCGACCTTACCGGGACGGGTCCCTTTAGCTGCTGCGCCCTGGGCACGAATAAACCTCTTCTGACCCGATGTAGAGGGCCCCTGTCTACGGCGAAACTCTCGCCTCCGGGGCTCTGGGAGGAAGGTGCTCTTACCTCCTGTGAAATCCTTGCTGATCCCATCCAGCTGTGGACCGAATAGACATCCACCCTGAAAAGGAATGTCAGCGAGACCTTTTTTGGAAGCGTGGTCACCGGACCAAGAGCGCAACCAAAGTATCAGTCTGAGGATAACGGCAAA
The DNA here is from genome assembly GCA_018402905.1 of Glandirana rugosa. Taxonomy (NCBI): domain Eukaryota; kingdom Metazoa; phylum Chordata; class Amphibia; order Anura; family Ranidae; genus Glandirana; species Glandirana rugosa. The sequence continues at coordinate 301,757 of BLSH010476140.1, forward strand.
CACCGCTATTCTGGATAACATACTCAGTAAATCAACGGCCGCATCACAAAGGTACCTGAAACCTTGGCGCAAAAAACCAGCCCTCTGCGGGGCATCCATCAGGCGGCCGCAGTCCAGATCCTTCTGGAGCTCCGCCATGCGCTCAGATAGATATTGCGCCGCCAGGGCTGGCCGCAGAGCAGAACCCGCCACCCGGAATAGCGACTTTAACAGTGCCTCTGTCTTTCTGTCAGCTGGGTCCTTGAAGGAAGGGCCCCTTCCAGAGGAATGGTCGTCGCCTTATTAAGGCAAGCTATCGGCGGGTCCACCGCGCGTGATTCCCATTTTTTCAAAAAGCTTTCTTCAAAGGGATAGCGAGCAGCGAAACGTTTAGACAGCGAAAAGGAATGGTGCGGACGCTGCCATTCACGATAAATATAGTGATCAAAAAATTGATCATGGGGTAAGCCTTAGGGGCTTTGGGGGGCCTGGAGGACCCCCACACATACGCATAAGTCTGCGATTCGCCATCCTGCCTCAATCGCAGCGTAGTGCGAATTCCAGCGACAATGGCGGAAACCAGCGCTTTTTCACGTGCAGCTGCCGCCCCCTGATCCTCTTCTCCGTCCCAGGGTCCCAGTTTCCCATCAGACAGGTCCACTGGTGTCCCTGTGACCCCTGAGGCCACTTCCGGATCAGAATCCTCCCCTGAAGAACAAGGAGGAGGGGGACGCTTCCTGGGGGCCTGTTGGGCGACATCCGCCCGAGGGAGAAATTCACTAAAGACCGCCCACAGCTGGTACTAGCCGGGCCCCCTCCCCTTTTTTGGGGACCATGAACAGATTTGAGTAAAAACCTCGAAACCTCTCCGGGACCCCCACACATACGCATAAGTCTGCGATTCGCCATCCTGCCTCAATCGCAGCGTAGTGCGAATTCCAGCGACAATGGCGGAAACCAGCGCTTTTTCACGTGCAGCTGCCGCCCCCTGATCCTCTTCTCCGTCCCAGGGACCCAGTTTCCCATCAGACAGGTCCACTGGTGTCCCTGTGACCCCTGAGGCCACTTCCGGATCAGAATCCTCCCCTGAAGAACGAGGAGGGGGACGCTTCCTGGGGGCCTGTTGGGCGACATCCGCCCGAGGGAGAAATTCACTAAAGACCATCCGCAGCTGGTACTAGCCGGGCCCCCTCCCCTTTTTTGGGCTGGAGGACCCCCACACATACGCATAAGTCTGCGATTTGCCATCCTGCCTCAATCGCAGCATAGTGCGAATTCCAGCGACAATGGCGGAAACAAGCGCTTTTTCACGTGCAGCTGCCGCCCCCTGATCCTCTTCTCCGTCCCAGGGACCCAGTTTCCCATCAGACAGGTCCACTGGTGTCCCTGTGACCCCTGAGGCGACTTCCGGATCAGAATCCTCCCCTGAAGAACAAGGAGGAGGGGGACGCTTCCTGGGGGCCTGTTGGGCGACATCCGCCCGAGGGAGAAATTCACTAAAGACCGCCCGCAGCTGGTACTAGCCGGGCCCCCTCCCCTTTTTTGGGGACCATGAACAGATTTGAGTAAAAACCTCGAAACCTCTCCGCTGCAGGCACTGGCACGATCACCCCTTGGTCCGAGAGTGCTTGGACAGCCCCGAAGAGGGCCTCCTGGCGTTCCCGCAGAAGCCCTAAGTTGGATGGGAAGAACCTGTCTGGGGGTAGAGTGTTGAACTCTATCCTGTACCGGAGGACACCACTTCCCGGACCCAACGGTCGGGAATGTGAGCACGCCACCAGTCTGTGAACCCCAGATGACGTCCCCCCACCCGAAGCCCGGGTGGGGGCAACCCATCATGCTGAGGAGGGCTTGTCCTCCGCCTTTTTGGTTTTGCGCTGCCACTGCCGTTTTACCAGCCCCTGCAGCGACCTTACCGGGACGGGTCCCTTTAGCTGCTGCGCCCTGGGCACGAATAAACCTCTTCTGACCCGATGTAGAGGGCCCCTGTCTACGGCGAAACTCTCGCCTCCGGGGCTCTGGGAGGAAGGTGCTCTTACCTCCTGTGAAATCCTTGCTGATCCCATCCAGCTGTGGACCGAATAGACATCCACCCTGAAAAGGAATGTCAGCGAGACCTTTTTTGGAAGCATGGTCACCGGACCAAGAGCGCAACCAAAGTATCAGTCTGAGGATAACGGCAAACACCGCTATTCTGGATAACATACTCAGTAAATCAACGGCCGCATCACAAAGGTACCTGAAACCTTGGCGCAAAAAATCAGCCCTCTGCGGGGCATCCATCAGGCGGCCGCAGTCCAGATCCTTCTGGAGCTCCGCCATGCGCTCAGATAGATATTGCGCCGCCATGGCTGACGCCAGGGCAGGCCGCAGAGCAGAACCCGCCACCAGGAATAGCGACTTTAACAGTGCCTCTGTCTTTCTGTCAGCTGGGTCCTTGAAGGAAGGGGCCCCTTCCAGAGGAATGTTTGTCGCCTTATTAAGGCGAGCTATCGGCGGGTCCACCGCGCGTGATTCCCATTTTTTCAAAAAGCTTTCCTCAAAGGGATAGCGAGCAGCGAAACGTTTAGACAGCGAAAAGGAATGGTGCGGACGCTGCCATTCACGATAAATATAGTGATCAAAAAATTGATCATGGGGTAAGCCTTAGGGGCTTTGGGGGGCCTAGAGGACCCCCACACATACGCATAAGTCTGTGATTCGCCATCCTGCCTCAATCGCAGCGTAGTGCGAATTCCAGCGACAATGGCGGAAACCAGCGCTTTTTCACATGCAGCTGCCGCCCCCTGATCCTCTTCTCCGTCCCAGGGACCCAGTTTCCCATCAGACAGGTCCACTGGTGTCCCTGTGACCCCTGAGGCCACTTCCGGATCAGAATCCTCCCCTGAAGAACAAGGAGGAGGGGGACGCTTCCTGGGGGCCTGTTGGGCGACATCCGCCCGAGGGAGAAATTCACTAAAGACCGCCCGCAGCTGGTCCAAAAAAGCCCCCTGCGCAGATTGCGCCGCCGCTGTATCCTCCTCAGCAGGCTCTGCAGTATAGTCTGCCATCTTTCTAAATCACCCCTAGTAACACACAGGTGTACACTAGCATGTTGAGGCATCCCCACACAGCCGCACACCACCGCCCCAGAGCACACCAGGGAACCCAGGAGGACTGCACCAGCCGGCACCAGCACCCAGAGGAAAACCCAGCTATACTTGCTGTTTGCTGCCTGTAACTTTGAGGACTGTCAGGGGCCACACCGTTCCAAAGAGAAAGGAAAAACGTTTCACGTGCCATTTTGCAGAGGCAGGAGGTTCCAATATGGCCGCCGTTGAACACTAGAGGCAGAAAACCACTTGCAGGGAATGTGCAGTACCACAAACAGCCGCTCTGAGCACTAGAACGTAAGCTCCATAAGCTCAGTATGTCCGCGGCTACTGCAAAATGGTAGCCGATCGCCATGGCGGCGAAAATTCGACAGACGGCGTCAGACGACCAGCTGCGGTATGGGGGGGGGGGTGGGGAGGGGATGAAAAAGGGCACCACGCGTCCCTACTGGCGGCTACCCGGAAATTTTTTTTTTTTTTTCGTCGGTTCCCCTTTCGCCCCTGAAAAAAAGGGGGGAAGGGAGAAACTTCCACTCACCACTCCTGACAAGCGCGGTGGGTAGCCACCCATTCGCAGACTTTCCACCCCTTGGACGGTATGCTGCAGGCCAGAAGAATCGCCCTGCCCGAATCGCATCCGGGCTTTTGGGCTCAAGTGGGGATCATCCCCGGCCACCTGCACGGAACGGGCACGATGCGGCGGGTCCCATACCACGGGACTGGCTCGCATCGGTCGGCCAGGCCGGGGAAAGTGCAGAGCCCGTGGACTCTCTATGCTCAGGCCAGCTTCTTGATAGCAGATCATTGCTTGATAGAAGTGTAAAATAAAATAAAAGTAAAAGAAAGAATAAAGAAATGGTCACAAACAGGACCGCAATTTCCCTAAAGGGAAGCCAGGTCAACTCCTTGCAAACTAGGCATTGAAACTGCTGAGCTATACTATGCTGAGTGTTTATGTGGGAAGAGAGGACGGCCCCCATGGGAGGGGCCAGCTGTTCTTTTCCCTGCCTAGTTAACTACTAGTTGGACAAGCATAAACCCCACACGTCATGAAGAGCTGCGTCTGTCAGTGAACTCGGAGAAAAGGATTTTACGGTAAGTTTTAATAAAATCCCTTTATTTTTGACACTTATTTTTTTTTGTGAACCATTGACATTTATACACTGATCAGATCTAAAAATGTCCACTGATTACTGTATAAATGTCACTGGCAGGCAACACTAAGGGGAGATTAAAGGGTTAAGTGTTCCTTAGTGAGGTGTTTTCTAACTGTATGAAGGCGTGCGTGACTGGGGGTGGAGAGAGAACGTTGTTCCCAATCACTGGGAACAGCAGATCCCTACCCACTTCCCTGACAGAACAGGCAGCTGTCTGTTTACATTGACAGATCCCCCGTCCTGAGCGATTGCAGGTGGCTGGCGGACATTGCGGCTGCCGGCCACACGCATTGACTCGAGTGTTGTGCCACACACGCCCCACAGCTCTTAAAACGGGCGGCGCACAATGACGATGGTTTGCACAGCTGAGCCAAAATGCTGCAGTACAACTGGTCGGCGAGTAGTTAAAGGAGAAGTACAAAAAAGTTTGTTTGGGCTTCTCCTATGGGTCACAGGAATGCAGATAGTTTTGCACTGCTGTGACACACTTTCAGCAGAGAGTGGGCTGAAGCCCGCTCTCTGCTGATGTCACAGAAATAGGTCCAGATACCGCGTCATTGTGACAGTGGAAGTCTGCATCCACCAGATCCCTGGCCTGACACCCGGCCCAGCCTCTCGGTGAGCCAATAAGAGCCTGAGACACCCTGCTCCCTGCCCCTCCGCAGCCCAGCGCTCCAGTTAGTGTGGAGGAGCAAAGCGGTCAACAACTCTCTGCTCTAGGGAGCTGTCAGAAGAATCTCCTGCTGCGGAGCATGGGTGTGACACGGGGCGTATGGGACCGCCTCGAAGGTGGACACCCCCAAGACCCGCATGCAAAAGCGCAGGGGGGGACCATTTCTGTGACAGCAGGGACCGAACCGCCGACTGAAGCGTACGAAGCTTGGTCGGAGGAAGAAAAACCTTCGCCTGGGCCGCATCGAAGATCAGGCCCAGATACTCCAACCGGTGAGACAGTCAACACGACTTCAGGCGATTGATCACCCAGCCCAACTCCTGCAGTGTGTGCATGGCGATCTCCAAATTGTCCCTGAGAGCTGGAGTCGACTGCTCGCAAGAGTAGGTCGCCCAGATACGCCACCACCGCGATGCCCCTCTGTCTCAGCAGTCAGAACTGGGGCCAGCAGCTTGGTGAAGACCTGAGGCACAGAGGCCAGGCCAAACGGGAGAGCCACAAACTGATAGTGATGTTCCCCGACCGCAAAGCGGAGGAAGCGCTGGTGCTGGGGGCATATGGGAATATGCAGGTAGGCATCTTTGATGTCGAGGGAAGCCAGGAAATCGCCCTGGTGCAAGGCCACCACCACAGAGCGGACAGACTCCACCCTGAACTTTCGTACCCATACGAAGCTGTTGAGTGCCTTCAGGTCCAGGATCGGCCGGACCCCATAATTCTTTGGAACCCCAAACAGTTTGGAGTAAAACCCTCAACATGCGGAACGGGAACCACAACCCCTTGACGAAGTAGGTCCTGCACCTGACAGGGCCAGCAGCCTGCCTGCGCGGAGTATCAAATTGGAGACAAAGAACCTGTCCGGAGGCCAGGAACGAAAATGTATTTTGTACCCCGACGAAATCGCCTTGTGCACCCAGCTGTCCGAAGTGCGGGAAATCCACCGGTCTGCAAACCCCAGGAGATGTCCCCCCACCCGAAGGACGGGTGGGGGCAACCCTTCATGCGGAGGATTTGTCCTCTTTCTTGTCATGCTTACACTGCCAGGGACGCGTCTGTTCACCCGCGGGGGCCTTGGCGGGCTGGGTGCCCTTGCCCAATGAGCAGGAGGAACGAAAAAGCCTCTTCTGGGCTGTAAAGGAGGGACCCGGTCTGCGACGGGGCTCCTTGCTCTTTCTAGTCTCCAGAAGAAAGGTGCTCTTCCCACCTGTGAGATCCTTAATAATCTCATCCAAAGAGCCGCCCACCCTGAAAAGGCAAGTCCGCTAGGGCATTCTTAGAAGTTTGGTCCGCCGACCAACATTTTAGCCAGAGCAAACGTCTGATCACCACAGAAGACACAGACAATTTGGAGATGGGGGGGGGGGGGTGCGTCCAGGGCTGCATCGCACAGGTATTTAAGCCCTTGGATTAGCTGGTCAGCGAGCTCCACACATGCAGAGGGAATCTTTGCATTGCTCATTTCGCGGTGCAATAGCTTAGCCCATTCAGTGAGCGTTTGCGACACCAGAGCGGAGGCCACGACAGGCCGCATAGCTGACCCTGCCAGAACAAACATGGATCTGGCGACCGCCTCGGCCTTTCTGTCAGCCGGGTCCTTGAAGAATGGCGTGCCTTCCACCGGGATCGTGGTCGCCTTTTTCAGGCAAGACATGGGGATCAACCACGGGGGGCGATGCCCACTTATTTAAAAGGCTGTCTTCAAAGGCATAGCACACTGAGAAATGTTTAGGTATGGGAAGGGAGCTCCTAGGCCGTTCCCAGGCTCTTTAACCACTTCAGCCCCGGAAGGATTTCCAGCTTTAGGACCGGAGCCCTTTTTGCGATTTGGCACTGCGTCGCTTTAACTGACAATTGCGCGGTCGTGCAACGTTGTACCCAAACAAAATTTGCGTCCTTTAATCCCACAAATAGAGCTTTCTTTTGGTGGTATTTGATCACCGCTGCGTCATTTCTGATCGCCGCTATAAACAAAAGAAGAGCGACAATTTTGCAAAAAAAAAAAACAAATTTCTTACTTTTTGCTAAAATACAAATCCAAAAAAAAAATATAAAAAAACATTTTTTTTCATTGGTTTTGGCCGATTTATATTCTTCCTCATATTTGTGATAAAAAAAATCGCAACCGGCGTTTGATTGGTTTGCGCAAAAGTGGTCGCGTTTACGGATGATAATTCATTTTTGGGGTTTTTATTTTTTACTATTAATGGCGGCGATCTGCAATTTTTAGCGGTACTGCGATATTTCAGCGGACATGTCGGACCATTTTGACACTTTTTTGGGACCATTGGCATTTATACAGCGATCAGTGCTATAAAAATGCACTGATTACTGTGTAAATGCCATTGGCAGTGAAGGGGTTAACCTGCAGGGGGCGCTCTAAGGGTTAACTGTGTTCCCTGGGTGTTCTAACTGTGGGGGGGCTGCCCTAGCAGGGGAAGGGAAGTGGTCACAGCCTCCATGTACAGGAAGGCTGTGATCACAGCCCTTCCCCCTTCACAGAACGGAGGTCCGTGTTTACTTACACGGACCTCCGTTCTTTCACTCCGGGGGGGGCATCGCGGGTGGCCGGCGGAGATCGACTCCGCCGCACCCGCTCCCTGGCCCTCCCCGGACACAGTGAGCGCGCGGGCGTGCCTCCGGCGGCGCGCGCTCACTGTGCGCGATCTGGCAGCCGCCGTCGTATGATGGTGTTTCGCCTTACAGAGCCACT
>BLSH010476140.1:328283-346401 GCA_018402905.1 Glandirana rugosa
TCGGCGCCATCTTCGAACTACCCTCCTATTCGCATGTCTTCGGCTATGGCTGGGGTTCCGCGATGGTCGCGTAGGCACCACTGGCGGTCGCCCAGGGAGCAGGACGTGTGTTATCAAAAGTGAAACACTAACTTGGCTCTGCGGTTCTCCAGGCAGTCTACACCTAGACCGTACGGTCTGAACACCGTTTAGACTGCCTTGTGAAGACCTACATCCCTGGTAAGGGGGACTAGGTCGCAGACCGCTGACTCTTTTAGGCGGACGGTTAAGAGATGCGGGCCTTAAATTTGTTAATGACCAAAAATCCTCGAAATGAACCATCATTACTAGAACCAATATGATTCCCTAACTTGTTATCATTAGTGCAGTCTGTTTCTGAGAAGACTGAACAAAAGTAATTGTTTAAATTCCGGGCGTAGAGAATTGGCAGGCGGATTTTCTCAGTCGCCAGACGCTGGATCAGGGGGAATGGTCCCTACATCCAGAAGTGTTCCGTCAGATTTGCCACAAGTCTGGCATGCCAGATCCACATCTGACGGACCTCTTGGCGTCTCGGTTCAATCACAAAGTGAAAACTATTGTGTGCAGGACGAGGGACCCGCTGGCGGTCACCACGGATGCGCTGGTAGCGCCTTGGGGTCGGTATCGGCTTCTGTACGCTTATCCTCCCATCAAGCTTCTACCGCGGCTACTGCGCAGGGTGGAAGCGGAGGGGATTCCAGCAATCCTGGTTTCTCCAGTTTGGCCTCGGCGTCCATGGTACGCCGACGTGGTACGAATGGTGGCAGATGTTCCCTGGCGCCTTCCGCTGCGCGAAGATCTGTTGTCTAAGGGACCCATCTTGCACCCTGCTTTACCCTCGCTGGCTTTGACGGCTTGGCTATTGAGTCCCAGGTGCTGAGGGATAGGGGTGTCGCTGACACCGTGATCCCTACCATGCTGAAAGCGCGCAAGTGTACTTCGCGCAAGATTTATCATCGCACCTGGAAGGCCTATATTGCCTGCTGTGAGGCGGGGGGTTGGAACCCTCGCTCTTACGTGGTTTCCAGGGTCTTGGCTTTTTTTGCAGCAGGGCCTGGATAAAAAATTGGCTTTGAGTACTCTCAAGGGTCAGATTTCGGCTCTGGCAATTCTTTTTCAGCGGCCTCTGGTGTCACATTCGTTGTTTCGTACATTTGTACAGGGTGGGTGTCATGTGGCTCCTCAGGTGTGGTCGCCTATGGCACCGTGGGATTTGAATTTGGTACTTTCTGTGCTGCAGAAACCTCCATATGAGAAGATCAGGGATATTCCCTTACAATTGCTGTTGCAGAAAGTTGCTTTATTTTTGGCCGTTACATCCGCTAGGCGGGTGTCTGAGTTGGCAGCGTTGTCCTGCAAGTCTCCTTACCTAGTCCTTTACAAGGACAAGGCGGTCTTGCGCCCTTCTCCTTCGTTTTTACCAAGGGTGGTTTCTTCTTTTCACATTAATGATGATATTGTTCTTCCTTCATTATGTCCGCATCCTAAGGAATTTGAGTTACATTAATTGGATGTCGTGAGGGCTTTGCGGGTGTATTTGGAGGCTACAGACTGCTTTCGGAAGTCTGGCGCGTTGTTTATAGTGACGGATGGTCCGCACAAAGGATTGGCGGCCTCGTTGGCTACTGTTTCCCGTTGGATCAGACAGACCGTGACTCATGCATATACTGTTCGGGGCAAGGTACCCCCTTTTCCAGTCACGGCTCATTCCACCAGGGCTGTTAGCACTTCCTGGGTTTTCAGACACCAGGCTTCGGTGTCACAGGTGTGCAAGGCGGCTACTTGGGCCTCGGTGCACATGTTTACTAAGTTTTATAAAGTTGATGTGTCAGCATCTTTGGATGCTGCCTTTGGCCATAAAGTTTTACAGGCGGCAGTATCGGCGCGTCTGGCACCTCCTGAGAGGATTCTGTTGGGTACAGTTGTTGTCGTTTACCCACTTCTCTTTACTGACACAGCTTTGGGACATCCCCACTTGTCAATGAGGGCTGCGTCTGTCAGTGAACGCAAGAGAAAAAGGGATTTTATTAAAACTTACCGTAAAATCCTTTTCTCTGAGTTCACTGACAGACGCAGCACCCACCCCTCTGTGGTGCATTTGTACGGCTTGTTATGAACTGATATGCTAAGTAGAGCAGGGGGGGTTATATGGGGGAGAGAGGATGGCCTCCTGGGAGGGGTCAGCTTGCTTTCTTTCTATTTGCCTAGTTAACTCCTAGTAGGATGTGCATATAACCCCACTTGTCAATGAGGGCTGCGTCTGTCAGTGAATTTTTTTTTTTTAGAGTGGGGGAAGGGTTAGTTAGACACACTGTCAAGTTTTTATTGCCATCTGTGTCTCCATTCGGAGGAGCTGTTATTCAGTTATTAGTAGTGCTGGGGTTTGTCATGTGTACCGTATCATCTCATTCAGTGAATTGGCGGGCGTCATGATTGATGGTGGATTTACGAGGGACTTTTTTGGGGATTTATATTTTTTTGTGGGTGATTTATTTCTTGGTTACATAATTTTTTTGTGAATTAGTAGACCACTATGTACCCCATACTCATTCACAAGAGGATCAGTATCTGCAAGCCTCCTTTTTTTTTAAGGGAGTTCCAGATAAGCCAGTCAGTTTGGCACCTCGGTAATGCACAGTGTAGGATACTGCCAAGTGATGTGGAAGAAGGGGGGGGGCTCCGGACTCTTCAGCACAGTGCCCAAGGTGGGTGCCTCCCCAGCCTCTGCCTCGACCTGGCCCTGTTTGCACACACTGTGAAGAGTGGTTCTGTGTTGTACTTAAAAATGGTTACTGCTTAATTTCTATATTTTTACCCTTGTATTTTTCTACCATAGACTAAAGAATGTGAGTCTGACTGACAAATGCGCCCCTTTTCTCATGTCACTGAGTAATTGTACAACTCTGACCGTCCTGGATCTAAGTAGTAATCACCTTACTGATGCCAGTGCTGAATACATACAGGATCTTATACTGACATCAGCCAGCCTAAAGGAGAACAGGTCAGTATTTATGTGCTTTAGCATTAACTGACACTGGCTTTCATTGTGTGATAAATAAGTGCAGCGCTTCAATAACATGTGCATCAATTAATACATAAGTGATAAATAATCAATGCAAAAAACACAAATGAGTGATGTGAAAATTCATTACACCAACAGCATAATTGAAAAATATTGAAGATATCTAACATTTTATAATCTTTATGTATTTCTGGAGGATTAGCATTGATACTCAGACTGATTTAAAAACAAAAAAGTAAAAAGTAGAACAGTTCAGTTCTGTGTAATTAAAAATATATGAAATAAAAGCAATACTTATTAAAGATGTATCAAGCTTGAAATCATGGCTGCCCAGGCATGTATGTCTTTCTGTGTGCTTTTTCTCAATGCAATATGAGTCTCCAAAGACGACTGGAGAAAGTGACGTAGTAGGTTACTGAGAGGGAGAAATCACCTGTCTAAGCTTTTCAGAGTATATGTATTGATAGACTGTGTGTAGGTTTGAATGAGCATTTGTGTCAGATTACCTGTGTGATCCCTGCTAGAGTGTGTGCCTTTCTGAATATGGATCTCTTGGCTTTATATGTTACATCATAACTTTACAAAGCTCAGAACCTTGTATGGCATACATCATTTCTGCTAACTATTTTCTATACAAGATGTACTAAAATCATATATGGACTTTGCTTGACAAGCCCACATATAACACCCTATTCTTGTCCTGCAATGTGGTCATGTTTTGTCATAAAACAAAGTTTGCTTATGTTACATATTACCAACTTATACAACATTAAGTAAATACATTCAAATGCTATTAATTATCACTGAGATTACACAAATCCCAACTAACAGTATTTAAAAAAAAAAATTATTGCTCATTACGTAGATCCTGTCCATTCTTTACTTCAATGACATTCTATACCAAGATCTGACCATCCTCCACCTAGCTACTTCCAGAAATATGGCATTTTACTAGCTCAAATTCAGCTGAAGGGCTATATCACTAATCACCTGATCAAGGTCATTCACGCATATTAATATTATGATTAATCATAAAACCAAATATATTTTGCAAGCTTGCCATGAATATAATGGAACTCCTATAAGTGCCAAATTATGAATTTGGAATAATTATCAAACAATAATCCAGTGAATCAAAAGATGCTGATTTTCAATGGGACTACAGATGCTGTGTTAACACCATATTCTCTCCACCACAAAACCCTCTGAGGCTTACCAGAGTGCCTGTGACCCTTGTAAGAGAAGTCAGACACCGCATTTGTTGATTAGGATATTTGCCAATTCAGCGGCCCACGATCTCTCCCCTTAGAGTGATTCCTCATTATAATACTCTCCAAGTCCAGGCATTTATCATGCAAAAAATACCAAATAACAGTTCCCTAGTGTAAATCCAGTAAGGCAATTTATTAAAATCGGTTACCCCTATGATTCAGATAGGTGCCCCAAAAACTCCTACAAACAAAAAGGTGGAGCAGCGGGGGGCCACGAGAAGTCTACACCCATGTGCCTCCTAAATTTAAATTAAAACAGACCCCCAAAAAAAATTCCCTCCTAAAATTGTAGTATACTGGAAAAATGTTCTGATGTTTCTCTTTTACAGAAGTTACACAGAAAATCATATATACAAATATTGAACCCGAACTATTAATAAAAGCGTTAACATTCCATTTCAGGTTTAAACCATGGGGTGAGAGAGTACGCAATTCATAGATCCCCCTGGTCACCATTTTTGATATTTCCCTCTTAAACCAACGACCACACCAAATGGGTAAATGCCCTTCTATTCCCAAGAATAGTGTTCCCTCTGGGTTTTTATTATGTCCCAAAGCGTGCTTGGACAAAGTGTTGCATGTTTGAACGTGCTACAATAGTGAAAGCTGTGTGTAATATTGCCAATGTAAAGCCTCACAGTATTTAACACAGAGTATTGGACAAAAAATGTGATAAAGAAATAGAAAAGTCATAACTCTGTTGATTAGGCAAATTGATTTTATCTCTGAGTAAATCTTCCCTATTTAAAGGGTAACGCCACCTTCATGGGGGGGAAAATAGAAAATAAAGAAAAACCAATATAGCTTATACAAATGCGACGCAAGTCATAATGTTAAAAAATTACCTTTCCGTCTCAATCTGCAGCTCTGTAATTTTCTGAAGATGCAATATGGCCACCTGGAGGTGTTCTGTACAAAGAATATCCCCAGAAACATTCTTTCCTGCTTGTGTGATTGGCTCGCTGTCACAGACTGCAGGGACCTTTTCTGCCCACGTTCACTCTGTTGTTGGTTATTACTATATTTCTTTCTGTTACATTTTTGAGGGACTGTTTTCTTGTGTTTGCCTTGAAGACTGTTCTTGGTTTGTTTTTCTGAATTATATATGGTCATTGAAAGAGCTGGTCAAATAGGCCTCTGTTCTATGTACTCCAATGTAGCAGCCGGACAATCTGTTCGTGGGGATCTCTGTCTATCATCCGTTTTATTAAGGTGTTATGTGTTTATACCTATGATAATGTGTAATGTACTTTGTGAGCTCAGTGCTGGCAGTCTGAGCTGGGGTGGGATCTCTGATTAATCACAACATTGTCTGGGTGAGCACTGAGTCACCTAGGTGGTTAGTTGTTTAATTAGCTTAATGTTTATAGTTTTAATTGCTAGTTTAATATGATCAACCTCTCTCTTGATTGTGTGCTATATGAATTCTATGTGAGTTTTCAATAAAGGGGCCCAGTTGTACCTGAGCTAGTGCCACTTAGTATCTTGGGTATAATATGCTGTTATAATACCTGATTCCTGGTTCCAGACTGGAGAAAGCTATATTTTGACGGAAGTACCCAAGCGGGGTGCTCGACACACTCACCAATTTTCCCAGAAGGCTGTACAAGGATACATCAGATTTCAGGCATCCCCTGCAACAAAAATTTAATTTTTGGTGAGATACTCCCAGTAGGAAATAACGGCTAAAGGGATGCAGGCCCAGCAGCTTTCCTCATTAGAGCCCTGCAGGTGCATAGCTGATTGATGGCTATGAAACCACTCCCATTAGACTCATTGCTCTACATGGATACAGACAAACACACAGGTATTTCTTCCTAATAATAAAAGGTAGGAATCTGCAACAAAGTTTGTTAAAATCCTTGTAATGTGCATACCGGTAGATACCCAGATGAAGGGTTTTTTCATATTCCTGATATGTGGCTGCGGTACCATGTAATTGCAGAAGTCTCCTGTTCTGTTTTTATTGCTTCCTTTGTGTGAAATCCCTGGTGTTCCTGCCAGTCCCTCTGCTTTCCTGGTTCAAAGGTTTTATTATTTTACATAGGTGGTGCAAACATACAGTAGTCCAGAACAAGGATTCAATACATGTAGATAACAGTGTGGTAGCATTACATGGTTATACTAACAAGGTTCAGATTGACAAGGAGGAAAAAAAGACATGGGTTTGGCTTAGATGAGTCGAAAAATGTCGAGTGAGGAAAGGGAGATGTCACAATACTGCGTTCAGGCTATGGATTAGAGGGGCAGTATCGGCTGCCATTGTGTGTAAGCTACCGAAGAGATAGGCAGTTAGGAGTGGGAAGTAAGGGGGAGTATATAGAGAGTAATCCAAGAGATAGTAGGGGAGGAAACCCTGGGTACCTCTAGAGGAAGCTTGAGACGTGAAGTTGAGAAAAAGGCAGAGACATTGCTGATTATGGGAGCAATCTCGATTCATCAAAGTTTGGTGGGATGTAGTGCGTCACCCATGGTGCCCAGAGGGCTTCATATTTAGCTATCCTCTCCATGATAACTGCTTCTATTTTTATGTACCATGGCTTGTGTAACTTTTTTTTTTTTTTAGACAAAACAAAGCCTATTGGGCATACCCAGGCTTAGAGAACATAAAAAAAAATCATTAATACAACTTAAATCACTGGAAGTGCTCACAACTACCCCGCACACCTGAGCTTGACGAGTATTACAGTCAGATAGGAGACTCTCGGGTTTCAGGCAAACCAAGCCACCCGGCCTCCCAAAGTTTGAGGAAACGGGGTCTTGGGAATGGATATCTCTACACCACTATATTAGTTAAACATAACTATAAGAGATCACTGAGATGCATTAGATGATTCCAACTCCAGCCATATATGCCAGACCTTCTCAAATTTAGGTGCACACTCCCTGATGGCATACTTTGCTTTATATAGAGGAACCGTGGAATTAATTAAAGATTTCCAAGAATTAAGTGAGGGGGGCGACGCCTGCTTCCAACACATGAGTATAGCTTTCCTGGCGGAGAAGAGGAGCAAACCCATGAGAGTCTTGGTTGCTCGCGATGAGCCAAATCACCCACCAAACCCAACAAGCAGGTCTCTATTTTTAGAGGAATGGGGATTGTAGTGAGGGATTTAATACAGGAAATGATCTCATTCCAGAAACTTTGAATTTCAGGACATGTCCAGAACATGTGAATAAAATCAGCTCCAGTGCTCCCACTTTTCCAGCAAACCATGTGTGAATTAGGATATATTTTAGCTAGTTTATGCGGAGTCATATACACACAGTGTAGTATCTTATACTGAATCAAACGATTCCTGACTGAGACCAATTGTGTGAAGTAATATTCCCACATGTCCTCCGCCTCCAACTCAGGACATACGCTCTTCCATTTACTAAATAGACTTTCCATTCCAAAGTGGACTGAAGGTAAAAGGGCTTTGTAGATTGAGGAGGTAGGTTTAGCCAAGGCAGCATCTTGGAGAGCAGATTCTAAGTTTGAACGGAGCAGAGACGGTGGACTGGGATCGAACTGCGAGTTAAAGGCATGACGGATCTGCAAGTCTTTAAAGAAGTGTTGGTTAAGGAGCCCAAAGCGTTCCTTAAAGGAGTCGAAAGTGACCAGCCACTAACAGATGGTCTAGCCTCTTGACCCCCTTCGCTGCCCAGAAGCCCGGGTCCGGGACCGTTAAGAATTGTGGGAGCTGTGGGTTGTACCAAAGGGGAACCTCCGGGGTCCGAGTGCCTCTTGCATACCAGAAGTTGCCAAGCTCTAATCACTGCTTTCATTGATACCGTCAGAAGGAAGTGTGATTTGACTCCCCTATACAAACTGTTTCTCAAAGACTCATAGGACCCCAAACAAGCCGCCTCCAACACCACAGCAGCATTGGAGTCATCCGAGACCGCCCAGTTATGGGCATGATTAAGTAAAGCTGCAAAAAAATATTTTTGGAGATCTGGACACGCCAGACCTCCTTCCAACCAAGGGTGTTTTAGAATGGCTTTGTTCAATCTGGGGGGTTTAGCCCTCCATTGAAAGGGAAAAACAATTGAATCAAATTGGCGAAAGAAGGACTTTGGGATCCACACTGGGGCATGTCTCAGGGCGTTCAAGAAAATTGGGAGAATCTTCATTTTCACCAAATTAATTCTCCCTATAAGAGAGAGAGGAAGATTATCCCAGGCGCTGAGCCGCTGTTTAAGTTGTGTGAGCAGGGGAAGAAGATTCAGGGACATAAAATCTGAGACTCTGGGGGAGACGGTAATACCCAAATAGCGAATAGAAGATGCCCACTGAAGGGGAACCGAGGGCACCGTCTGTCCCAGAGTCTGTTGGTCTATAGGCATATTCTGGGATTTACTCCAATTCAATCTCAAGCCTGACTGTGCAGAGAAATTCGAGATAATCTCCAAAGCCGCCCTTAACGAGGGTCCGGAGTCTCCGAGAAACAGCAGGAGATTGTCCGCATACAAAGCCAGCTTTTCAGTAATCGATCCCACCCTAATACTTGCCACCGCCTCCGACCTCTGCAAGGCCTCAGCCAAGGGCTCCATGGCCAGGGCAAACAGGAATGGGGACAGCGGGCATCCCTGTCTGGTGCCCCTTTCTACCGAGAAGGGCGCAGACAGGTGGCCGCCCAATTTAACCTGTGCAGTAGGGGCTTTATATAATAGATTTATCCATTTGCGAAAAGAGGGGCCAAAACCAAATGCTTTCAAGACAGCTTGCATAAATTCCCAAGTCAACATATCAAACGCCTTTTCTATATCAAAAGCAACTATTACACGTGATTGGGAGGGGGAGGAAGGAGGAAGCTGTAAATGAGTAAAAACTTGTCTTAAGTTAACGTCAGTGGATTTGCCAGGCATAAAGCCCGTTTGGTCTATGTTTATAAGGCCAGGCAGCACACTCACCAGTCTGTTAGCCAAAACCTTAGCTAAAATTTTTAAATCACAATTAAGTAGGGAAATGGGACGATAGGAGGCGCAATGCCTAGGGTCCTTACCGGGCTTAGGGAGCAGAATAATATGTTCAGTGTACATGGAGGGGAGCAGGGATCCTGAATCAAAGCAATGAGTGTATAGCTTTTGCAATCTAGGGGCTAGCCTTGCCGCATATTGTCGATACCAATCACCAGGGAGCCCATCTGGACCAGGAGTCTTTGAAGGGGGGGAGGGATGCAACAGCCAATTCCACCTCTTGGACAGAGATTGGCGCATCCAGCTTCCCCACCTCTTCTTCCAACAACAGCCGGAGAGACAAATTTTGCAGCTCAGATAGAATATCATCTGAGGGAAGACATTGGTGTCTCCGATAGAGCTCCCCAAAGAAGGCACCAAACTCTTGTAGGGTGGCCTTGGAAGTATCTATACTTACACCATCCTCAGACAGCAGCTCAGGGACCACCGTCCAATAATGGGGCTCTGTCACCAAATTCGCTAGAAGGCGACCACTTTTGTCACCAGATTCAAACAATTTGCCCGCCAAAACCTTAGCATCAGAGTGAGTGAGAGAGAGGTGAAATGTATAGTCAGCTCTCTTCTAGCCTGAGCCAAGTTTAAAAAATTGTCTGGGGAGGGATGATCAGCAAAGGCCGCGGAGGCGTTAGCCTCCTGAGACTCCAGCTGAGTTGTTTTGGTGTTGTGATCAACCCGTACTGATTTAATAGCTGCAATGTAATTGCCTCTTATTGTGGCCTTAAAGGCTTCCCAAACCATCTCTGGCGAGGAGGAGTCTTCATTAATCGACCAATAGAGGTCTATTTTGTGGATTAATTATTTCAGACACCTTCTCATCCTGAATCCATTTAGGTGCCAGTCTCCAAGCTCCAGAGTCTCGCCGCTCCCCCACCTGAAGTTTTAACTCCAGGGGAGAGTGGTCAGAGTCACGCCGGAAGGTACGAGGCTCCCGACAATTTGCTTAGGATTTGAGAATTACCGAAAGCAAGATCTATCCTCGAACTAGACCTATGAGTGGATGACATACAGGAGAACGCTTTAACCTCAGCATGTTTCCATCGCCACAACTCCTCGAGACCAAAGGAATATAAAGCTGCGTCTAGAATTGCATTAAAATCACCAGCAATAATAACGTGGGCAGGTAATAGAGGGGCCAAATTTTCATAGATAATATACAATAAACCATGATCTACTGGTGGGGGTAAATATACATTTTCTAAGGCCCACTTTAAGGAGTGGATTTCAATCAGGAGAATAATAAATCTCCCACCAGGATCCAGGACAATTTTGATGACTTTTCAAGGAAGGGATTTGTTAATAAGAATCGAGACCCCTCTGGAATAAGAGGAGTATGTGGCATGGAAAGCCTGCTGTACCCAAGGCCTGCGCAGGGCCAGAATTCTGGAGGCGGTGAGGTGCGTCTCCTGCAAAAAAAGAATGTGAGGTTTGTGAGAGGTTAAATATTTGAATACAAGGGACAGTTTGAATTTATCATTGAGGCCCCGCACATTCCACAAGACCAAATTAATCCCAGAGAGAGACATAAATACTAGCTTGTATACATGGAGCCTGAGAAATTGAGCTTACCTGAGAGCCCCCACTGAATGGAGACCGATAGTAGCATGGTAAGCATACCCTTAAACCATTCGTATAGAGAGTCATGAGGACACCAATAACACAGAACAGTAAGAACATAGTAGCAAAATCCCTACTAACTAGCCAAAACCCCAACAGAACTAGGCTACAAGCTTTCAGTCCCGAAACAGTAAAACAAACCAGAGTGAAGAAAAATTTCCTGTTATTCCTGATGGATGGCCTCCAGGGTGCTATTCCACACCAAGACCAGAGTCACTTCATCAGAAGCGAGGTGAAGGGAGAACTGAAACAAATTCCCTCCACTGCAAAAAGGGAGAACCAAATGTAAATGAATGTTCTAGTCTTCTTCGGCAGCTCCGTCGGGAAAGGATGAGAACACAGGATAAAGGCACAAGTAGGCCTGAGAACTCTGACTTACTCCCGGGGGGGGGGGGGGGGAGGAGAGAGTCGGATGGCAGTGTCCAGATAAGGCTTATTTCAGAGTGTTCAACCAATTGTCCGCTTCGTATGGATTGTCAAAGAAGCGAACCGATCCATTGTATGGAACCCTGAGACGGCTGGGGTATAGCATGCTGTACTTGATGTCTCTCCCGCGTAGACGCCTGCGGACCTCATTGAACGTTTTCCTCTTGCGCTGCAGCTCTGCAGAGAAATCTGGGAAAAGCATAATAATGGAGCCGCCATGAGTGAGGGTAGGGTGCTTGCGTGCTTCAGAGAGGATTTTATCTCGGTCCCTGAAGTTGAGGAATCGGACCAGGAAGGGTCTCCAATTAGCACCCAGAATGGCTCGGCCTGATGGGCGCGTTCCACCATGTAGGTTGGGGGGAGATCTGTTAGGCCCAAGAGAACCTTGAAGAAATCTTCAGCAAACATTGTAGGGTGATCCCCCTCCTCTCCCTCAGGAAGGCCCAGAACCCGGACATTATTGCGTCTGGCCCTATTTTCAGCATCATCTGATTTGGAGACAAGCATTTGGATTGTACGCTGTGGGTCCGCAATAGTATTGGTATGGGAGATCGTGAGATCCTCAGTGGCAGAGATTCTGGCTTCTGATTCTGACAGTCTGCCTCTAATTTTGTCTAGGTCATTTCTTATAAGAGTACATTCCTCAGCCAAATGATCAATTCTGACCAGCATAGTCGACCTACTTTGTTCAATAGCAGCGAGGATGACTGCGGTGCTGTCCTGGGACAGAGGGGGGCGGAGTGGGACCCCCAGAGGATGGACCTGGCTCCATAGATCAGTTAATAACGCCTGCAGTGTGCCCACTAAGAGGCCTTAGGTAGTGACGCAGGGGTTGTTGACGAATGTGCAGGATTTCTTTGCCTTGCGCTTGGAGCCCATGAGAGGGAGAGTCCAGGATAATATAGGGCAAATAAAGAGGGGAAGAGCACTCCCACCACAGGCTATAGGAAAGCACTGAATCCACCACGGAAAATAATAAAGTTAATGCTGTACCCTGCAAGCTAGGGAGGCGGGGGCCAGGTAGATACAGGAGGAATAATGAGGTGGATAGGTGGATCCCCACCGACCGAAGCACACCAGGCCTGAAAAGATGGGGGACTCACCGGAGCCACACCGTGTCTTCCTGATCCGGTCCTACAGGGGCCCAGTCACCAAAGTCAAACTCCAAGGCTGATACAAGCAGGCCAATGCACAGCACGATGATCACAATACAGCTCTATGAGCAGTAAAGACCGAAGGGAGAACAGGCAGCCTCATGGGCAAAATGGATGCAGGGTCAGTTCCTTTTCCCTCTCCACCATGGTCTAATAAAAGCACAGGGCCTCCACCCCCTTCCCCAGCACCGCACACAGATCACAGTCCAGCCCAGACACAGAGAGGGATCCGTTCAGATGGAAGAAATCGGCCCCTGGGAACCGCCGGATCGCGATCGTTCCGGCCGCCGTCCAAAATTGAGGCCACGGCTTTATGGGCCCGACTAGGCCGCGATTTAAAAATTTCTGCTGGACACAAAATAACCCCCCAGGACTGTGGACAAGGTGTAGCAGGAGGTGTATGTGAAGGATGAGATCAGTCCAGCTCTCAGAAACCCAAGGATTGCTCAGGATTCTAAAGGATGAAGACGGAGCTCACCAAAAGAACGTCCGCCGCCGCTCACATCCGGTCACGACCCCCGTGTAACTTTTTTTTTAACTGCAAAAATACATAGGTTGGGACCTTTCAGGCTTTAGCTATAATCTGTTTAGCTACTTTCGTGATCTGCAGGAGGAGTTTGAGTTGATTAAATTCTGGGGGTTTTAGATTCAGAAGCGCAACATCAGGGTCTGGAGAGAAGGGTGTGTCAAAGATTGTAGAGAGTATGTTGAACAAATCAGACCATAGGGTATAAGCTACTGGGCATGCCCACCAAATGTGTAGGAAGGTGCCTTGTGCCGAGCAGCCTCTGAAAAAGCTGGAAGGATATTGGGGGGCATATTTAGCGATCCTGGGGGGACCAAATACCAGCAGGTTAAGACTTTCTGCTTGGTTTCTAGTGCCACAATATTCTGTGAGGAGATTTTAGTGGCTTGCCGGATGTGGTTCCAGTCTGCCGTGTTTAACGCCAGTTCTAGGTCGCTTTTCCATTTAGCAACGTAAGTAAGCGTTAAGAAAGAGCCAGTATGAAGAAGATGAGAGTGTAGAGCGGAGATTAGACCTGGTCTATGGGGATCACTTTTGCAGGCTTGTTCGAAGACGGTTATGGATGGAGCAGAGGAGTCCCTGGCTACTAAGGGTGTGAGGAAGTGTTTAATCTGAAGATTTCAGAGGGAGGGTGATTAGCAAAGAGAGGGGAATGGCTTAATTCCAGTGGGGTCCATGAATTTATGTGCACAGATAACGTTTACTATAGACCATGCCAGACAAGAGGTTGAGGAGGTCCAGGCGGGGTAAAAAGTTAGGTTGCGGAGGAAGGATAGCATAGGGTTTTGGTGTGGGGTGATTGGAGAGTTTTGCTGGATTTTAGGCGGTCCCAAAGGGAGAGGGAATGGTGTGTAATTGTGTTAAGTATAGTGCGGTGATCAGAGGGCTGAAGCCAGAGAAGTTTAGCGACTGAGAGGGGGTTGCATTTAACAGACTCTATGGATACCCATAAGGTTATTTCAGAGGTGGCATGGTACTTGGGAAGTTGGGCAGTGTAATAGTACTTCAGGAAGTTGGGGAGGCCTGTAGAGAGTATAGCGGGGAATGTGTGGTCTAGTAGAGCTCCAAATATAGGAGGATGCTCCCCGGAGGAGGAAGTACCTTGGCACTAGGATGGGTAGTACACGGAAGAGATGTAGTATCTTCAGGAGGATCATCTTTACCACTGTAATTCTGCCAATCCAAGCTAATGGAAGGCTAGACCATTTAGGCATGAGGTTGGTAATGTGGGTTAGCATAGAGGGGTAATTTGCTGAGTAGAGGTTGAATAGACTTGAGGTCAGTTTGATGCCGAGGCAGAGTGGATAGAACAAGGGAATGGTAGGGCATTCCATAGTTGGGCTAGTTCCGCAGGAGGTATGGAGATATTGGAGCTGCGGATTTGAGTGGGTTGACTCTGAGGCCTGAAATACGTCAGAAGTCGCCAAAAGTCTTAGAATTTTAAGAGCGGGGATTAGTGGCGCTGTCATAAAGAGTAAGACGTCATCCGCAAATGGGCATCATTTGTGATGATGGCCTCCTATCTCCACACCGCAAATGTTGGGGTTGGCATGGTTTAGTTGGGCTAGAGGCTCAATAGCCAGAGCGAAGAGAAGTGTTGAGAGCGGGCAGCCTTGTCTCGTTCCTCTTGCAATGGGAAATGGGTCTGATCTGTAGCCCATAAAGCGTTTCCAATGCAGTGAAATGAGTATACAGAGATGAGATCCAGGTAAGGAGATGTGTGACAAACCCCCCCAGCGCTTAAGTATAAAATGAAGATAAGGCCAGGAAACCGTATCAAATGCCTTTCTTATATCTAATGATCAGAAACATAGGGGGAAGTGTTGAGTACGTGCTATATGAGCTAAAAGAGCTGCTCTTCGGATGTTGTCTCCTGCTTGGCAGATAGGAATGAAACCCACTTGGTCTTTGTGTATGAGGTGACCTGTAATTGAGTTAAGTGGAGTGGCAATTATTTTTGCTAATAATTTAATGTCAAGGTTGAGAAGGGAGATAGGCCTATAGTTGGACCATGAGGTGTCATCTGTCTGGGGCTTGGGAAGCATGGTGATGGAAGCCTTTAATGTCTCTGGTTGGAAGGTTTGTCCTGCGAGAATATCGTTGTAGGCCTTCACCAAAATACGGGATAGTAAGTGTTCGATGCGTCTGTAACCAATCTATCCTCGTTTATCAATATACCAGATCTGGGGAAAATCCGCTTCTTACACAAAGGTGTTGTAAGCAAAATTTACAAAGGTTTATTACGGCGCATTGGTAATATACAAAAAAGAATATAGGCGTTTAAGATTAGGATGACCAATTATACATGCATTGTTATCAGTATAGCTACGTGAAATAGAATAATCAAGCAAAAAGTATAAATTTGCAGAGAAATGAAACCAAGGAATAGGAAACTAAACTAGAAACTGTTGCACATCTAAAATGGAGACATTAAACAAAATGGATACCAATTTAAACATATACCGTGTATACTCGTGTATAAGTCGACCTGTGTATAAGCCGACCCCCCTACTTTTGCCCAAAAAATATGGGAAAACGTATTGACTCACGTATAAGTCTAAGTGGGAAATGCAGCAGCCACTGGTAAATTTCAAAAATAAAAATAGATACCAAAATGTATGTACAACTGTTTATTTTTTACAGTACAGTATACTTACTTCCTATGTATTGAATATGGCTGCTGTGTTTTTCACATATGTCAAATGCAAAGAAAAAAAAACAGTTTTGTCATTTGAATATCTGACCATATTAACCCTTATTGTTCACACAATAAGGGTTAATATGGTTAGTCGAATTGCCAAATAGTTTTTTTTTCCTTTACTTTTTTACATAAGAAGGACACAGCAGCCTTATTCCATTCATAGGAAGTGCCTGTGTCCTCTGCCCTTACCTTCAGCCCAGTCACGTCGCAAGTGTGACTGAGCTGAAGTTCCGCCCTCCAGCAGGCTGTCAGCGGATGTGACGGCATCCCTGGAATGCATCTCAGCCGCCGTGGGTGCCCGCTGAATGTTCCCCCGCGCTCGTACCGGCTGTTGACTCGCGTATAAGCGGAATCTCGGTTTTTTGACACAAAATCTGTGTCAAAAAACTCGACTTATACGCGAGTATATACGGTATGTTCCTTTCAGTAAGTCAGCAAACTTTTTATAGTATGTCGCCAAAAACCCGTTGGGACCAGGGCACTTATTGGTTTTCAAGGATTTAATGGCCAACAAGACCTCCTCCAGATCGATTGGTTTCTCAAGGCTTTCACATAGTGAGGTGGAAAGGGATGGTAGTGAGATGTGAGAAAAGAGAGTCGGCTTGTGTGATCAAAGGTACTGTTCTCAGAATAAAGGTGTGCTAAGTGCTTGCGAAATTCTTGCGGACATGTCACCACTGACATCCGCCGCTCCATAGAGCACAATGGAGCGTCCGTTTGGGTCCGCCTGAAAAACTGACAGGCGGACCCAAACGGACCGTATGTGTGAAAGGACCCTTAATATAATACTTATGACAAGACCGCCGCAAAGTTTTTTTTCAGCCAGTTCTGTCAGCAGGAGTTCAAGTCTAGCCTTTTCAAGGGCCTGTCGGTTGGGTGGAAAAGGGTCAGTCTGGAACATTGTGTAAGCAGCATTAAAGGTGCTCTCCAGATATTGCCAAGTAAGGCGCTTCTCTCTGTTAAGATGGGATGTTTGGCTAATGCATGTCCCTCAGAGTACTGGTTGGTGAGCCTCCTATAAAGTTAGGGGGGAAATGTCCAGAGATGAGTTGATGGTTAGGCATTCCTTGATGGCTGTTTCTATCTCGATTCGGTGTGGTGGGTGAGTTAAGAGACTATCATTAATGGTCTATGATGGGACTCTACCATTCGGGATCAAGGAGGCCAGGGTGGTCGGACCATGAGATCGGGATTATGATTGAAGAAAGAAGTTGGGGGGGTAGAACCCACTGTAAGAAAGATATGGTTGATATGTGAGAACGTGTTGTGGGGATGTTAATAGAACGTGTATTGGCGTTGAGCTGGATTGTGTTCGCAACATTAATCCATTAGTGAGTGACGCTGTTGGATTTGTTGAAAGCTAAGTTTTGTGTTGCCAGAGAGGAGTGGTTGGGGGGGGGGGGGTTATTTGTCCAGGAAGGGATACAGGGTTTGGTTGGAGTCCCCGCATATGAGTAATGTACCATGTTTGTGTGAGTCAGCAACTGCCACTAAATGGGAAGGAAATGGTAATGGCGAATTATTGGGTGTATAATATGAGACTACTGTCACTTCATTGTCTAGCAACAGGCCAGAGAGGATAAGATAGCGGCCCTCGGGAGCTTTGATTTCTGCCAGGAGTGTGAATGGAGTGGAACAAAGGAACGCTAGAGGCACTCCTCTATGTTTTTAGTGTCGGCTGATGCTGTGTATACTTGTGGGTAGGCTGGGCTGAAAAATTTAAGTGGAGCAGGTAGTGAAATGTATTTCTTGCAGACACACAGCATGAACTTTAGTTGAGGCAAACGTTTTAATGGCTCCGGTCCTTTTGTTTGGATAATTAAGCCCTTGGACATTAAGAGTTATTATGTTCAGGGGTCCCATAGTAGAATAATGGGGTTTTTATTGAGATGGCAATTCGTGGGTTTGGGGTCCTCTGAGTTACCGGAGGGGGGGGGAGGAAAGGAGGAAAAAGTAAGGGAAAAGAGGGAAGCAAGAAGACTGAAGAGAGTCAACTGTGTGAACCACAAGCAAAATCGGGTGGAGATCCACTAATCTGGGGGACTAAAAGCGGTCCATGGGGTATTTCCCAAAAGGGGTCCATATGGTGGAGGAACGCAGTAACCACCACCGGGGTCATTACAACCCAACTGAAACATTTATTCGGCGCCCACAGAGTGAGCGATATGAGTATAGCGTTAGCCGGTAATGACTTAACGTCAGGGGTTCAGTTAGTTAGGATTGGGGTGGGGTAGAGCAGGGTTTCTCAACCCGTGGTACGCGTACCCCTTGGGGTACGTGCACTACGGGCAGGGGGTACGCCGCACAGAGCTGAGTGAGACTTATCACAATTGAGATCGCCGCGGCCACCCAGAGAGTAACAGTCTCTGGGCGGCTTAGCGGCGTGTGTGTGAGAGGAGGAGGGGGTGGGGTTTCGCA
>BLSH010476140.1:399422-411273 GCA_018402905.1 Glandirana rugosa
GACTATTGTTAACGTTTTTTTCTGTAAAAACTGTTATACCCTTCTTCCAGGTTTCGTCGTACCGTATACATCGCCTCTGGAACAAGGTTTACAACACGGGCGACATGAAGTCGGACACGTGGGAGTGGTCTATTTGGTCACACGTCGCACGAGTGCTTCTCTGACACGGCGGTAGCGTCAGCGACCCTTTGAGGATAGTTTTACTAAGAGATGGGCTTCCCCAACGGTGGACCCCCCAGTGGCTCGTGTGAATAAAGCAACGACCATTCCCTTGGAGCGGTCTCCGTCTTTTAGGGAGGCGGCCGATTGCCGCACAGAGGCAGTGTCTAAAGCACTATTCTTGTTGGCTGGGTCAGCCATGCGGCCGGCACTAGCGACTGCGATGGCGGCACAGTCTCTTCGTGAGCACGCTGCACACTGGTTTATCTGGTGAGGGTGCACAGGCTGAAGTACAGCGGGCACAACATTTGGAACAAGGTCTCCGCTACATATGCCATGCTGCTTTGGACCTTCTTCCCATATTGTCAAAAATGTCTTTTTTTGCAATTGTTATCAGGCGGGTGCTATGGCTCCGCTCTTGGTCAGGCGACCAGGCTTCAAAGAAAGCTCTTGCAGATCTGCCCTTTCAGGGAGGGCGTCTGTTTGGCCCACAATTGGATGAAATCAAGGATTTCACGGGAGGGAAGAGTACTTTCCTCCCAGAGCCAAAGCGGCGGGATTGTCGCCGTAGGCAGGGCCCTGTTTCTTCAGGTCAGAAGAAGTTTTTTCGGGCACCCGGCTCAGCGGGTAAGGGCTTCAAGGCCGGGAAGGCTTCCGCGGGGCATAGTAAAAGGCCCTGGCAGCATAAGTCTGAAAAAGCGAAGGATAAATCTACCTCCGCATGATGGGTTGCCCCCACCCGATCCAAGGGTGGGGGGCCGGTTGTTTGGGTTGGCAGACAGATGGACTGCCCGCATCACCGATCGGTGGGTGCTGGAGGTGGTGTCCTCCGGGTACAGGATAGAATTCTGCTCTCTGCCCCAAGAAAGGTTCTTCCCCTCAAACTTGAGACTCCCTCAGGGGCGTCGTGAGGCGCTTCTAGGCGCCGTTTGTGCACTTGCCCAACAGGGAGTGATTGTACCGGTACCCATGGTGGAAAGATTTCGTGGGTTTTACTCAAACCTTTTTGTGGTGCCCAAAAAGGGTGGTGTCAGGCCAGTTCTGGACCTGAAGGCGCTAAACCGCTTCGAAAAGGCGAAAAGTTTCAGGATGGAGTCCATCCGCTCGGTCGTGGCCGCCCTACACCAAGGGGAATTCTTGGCGTCCTTGGATATCAGGGACGCGTATCTCCATGTTCCAGTCTGTCACAGTCACCAGCGTTTTCTACGCTTCGCAGTGGGGGACCTGCATTACCAGTTTGTGGCACTTCCCTTCGGGCTGGCCTCGTCTCCCCGGGTGTTCACCAAGGTGGTGGCACTGATGCTGTCGCTGCTGAGACAGAGAGGTATCGCGGTTGTAGCGTACCTCGACGATCTACTCCTGAGAGCAGAGTCTGCTTCGGCTCTGGAGGAGAACGTGACAATTACGGTGTCCACGTTAAAGGAGTTCGGTTGGCTAATCAACCTGCAGAAGTCATCATTGACTCCATCTTGCCGGCTGGAGTACCTGGGTCTGATTCTGGACACTGTGCAGGCAAGGGTGTTTTTACCACCAAGCAAGCTCCTGACACTTCAGGCAGCAGTGCGAACCCTGTTATCACGCCAGTGGTTCGCCTTACGGTTCTGTATGCGAGTGTTGGGGCTCATGGTGTCGACTTTCGAGGTGATACCTTACGCTCAGAGTCACACTCGGCTCCTGCAGAAGGCGATTTTGTCGCAGTGGGACAAATCTCCCCTATCTCTAGACAGACTGATCAGGTTGGATCATCAGTCCCGAGGGTCCTTGATTTGGTGGATTCGGGCTCTGGCCCTAAGGTTGGGGAAATGTTTCCCCCCCCTCAATTGGTCGATAGTAACGACAGATGCCAGCCTATCGGGCTGGGGAGGAGTCCTGGGTCAGTTCTCTGCCTATGGTCATTGGTCAGTACGGGAAGCTTGTCTTCCGATAAATGTACTGGAACTGAGAGCGATCAGACTTTGCCTGTTCCGTTGGTCAGAAAGGCTGCGAGGCCTCCCTGTCCGGGTTCAGTCGGACAATGCCATGGCTGTGGCATATGTGAACCATCAGGGCGGAACAAGAAGCGCAGCAGCAGCCACGGAGGTGGCTCTGATCCTTCGGTGGGCAGAACTTCACGTGCCAGCTCTCTCTGCAATCTACATCCCAGGCGTGGAAAATTGGCAGGCGGACTTTCTCAGCCGCCAGACTCTGGATCGAGGGGAATGGGACCCTACATCCAGAAGTGTTCCGCCAGATTTGCCTCAAATGGGGCATACCAGAGGTGGACCTCATGGCCTTCAGGTACAATCACAAGGTACAGACCTTTGTGTGCAGAACAAGAGATCCGTTGGCGGTCGCCGCGGACGCACTGGTGGCGCCCTGGGGTCGATATCGGCTACTGTACATCTTTCCTCCTCTAAAGCTTCTACCGCGGGTTCTGAGCAGGATAGAAGCAGAGGGAATCCCGGCAATCCTGGTAGCTCCAGATTGGCCTCTGCGTCCTTGGTACGCCGACTTAGTACGGATGGTGGCAGATGTTCCGTGGCGTCTTCCACTTTGCGAAGACCTACTGTCTCAGGGGCCTATCTTGCACCCTGCTTTACCCTCGCTGGCTTTGACGGCTTCGCTATTCAGTCCCATGTATTGAGGGATAGGGGTGTCTCTGACTCTGTGATCCCTACTATGATTGAAGCACGTAAGAGTACCTCACGTAAGATTTACTATAGGACCTGGAAGGCCTATATTACCTGGTGCGAGGCAGTGGGTTGGAACCCCCGCTCTTGTATAGTGTCCAGAGTACTGTCTTTTTTGCAGGATGGACTAGACAAGAACCTGGCGTTATGTACGCTTAAGGGTCAGATTTTGGCCCTGGTGGTTCTTTTTCAACGGCCCTTGGTGTCTCATTCATTGATCCGTACAATTTTACAGGGGGTACGTCATGTGGCTCATTGGATACGGTCGCCTCTGGCTCCGTGGGATTGAATCTGGTGCTTTCTGTGCTGTAGAAACCGCCATATGAAAGAATTAGGGACATTCCCTTGCGACTGTTGTCGCAGAAAGTGGCCTTTCTGGTGGCTATCACATCCGCCAGGCGGGTGTCTGAGTTGGCAGCATTATCCTGCAAGTCACCTTACTTGGTCCTGCATAAGGACAAGGCGGTTTTGCGACCTTCCCCTTCGTTTCTTCTGAAGGTGATTTCTTCTTTTCATTTAAACGAGGATATTGTTCTTCCCTCATTGTGCCCGCACCCGTCGCATCCCAAAGAAGTTGAACTGCATTCTTTGGATGTGGTGAGGGCTTTGCGGGTGTATTTGATTTCTACAGCTTCCTTTTGGAAGTCTAATTCTTTATTTGTGCTGACGGAAGGGTCGTGCAAAGGCTTGGCGGCCTCGTCGGCTACCGTTTCTCGTTGGATACGGAAGACCGTGACTCATGCATATGAGATTCGGGGCAAGGTTCCCCCGTTTCCCGTCACGGCTCATTCCACCAGGGCAGTTAGTTCTTCCTGGGCGTTTAGACACCAAGCCTCTGTGTCTCAGGTGTGCAAGGCGGCCACTTGGGCCTCAGTGCACACGTTTACTAAGTCTTACAATAATTGATGTTTCAGCATCCTCGGATGCTGCTTTTGGCCGCAAAGTATTACAAGCGGCAGTGTAGGCGCGGTTAGCGCCGCCTGAGAGGGCGTTTTTTTCTGTGTGTACAGTTGTTATGGTTTGCCCACCCCTCTTGATTGGTACAGCTTTGGGACCTCCCCATGTGTCATAAGAAGGCTGCGTCTGTCAGTGAACGGAAGAGTAAAAGGGATTTTAGTATAACTTACCGTAAAATCCTTTTCTCTGAGTTCACTGACAGACGCAGCACCCACCCCTCTGTTGAGTGTACGGCTTGTTACGAACTGATGTGCTGTACAGGGCAGCGGGATTATATGCTAAGGTGAGGACGGCCCCCTAGGAGGGGCCAACCTACACTTTTGTTTATTTTGCCTAGTCTACTCCTAGTAGGATGAGCATAACCCCATGTGTCATAAGAAGGCTGCGTCTGTCAGTGAACTCGGAGAAAAGGATTTTACGGTAAGTTATACTAAAATCCCTTTTTTTTTAATTTTGACGCTGGGTTCCCCATAAATCCATACCAGACAGAAGGGTCTGGTGTCGTTTTGGAGGGGAACCCTACGCAAATTTTTTTTTTTCATTTTTGCGGAGATTCCTCTTCAAGATCCTTAGCACACAAGTCATGCTGCAAGTCGGGTCATCATGATCCAACTTCTGGTGCGACTTCTGTTCAAATCAATGGGCCATAGGGAACCATTGATTTGAATAGAGGCATTAGAAAAGCGACTTAAAGCGAATGCAGAAAAACGCGCAAAAAAGCTGAAAAAAAGTCACTAAAAGCTTCTGGAGTTTTTAGGACTTTTTTTACGTCCTGTGTGCATGAGGCCTTAGAGAAATTTGGATATTTACATTTTTGCGTATGTTCGATTTTCACCATTTTGCAAAAAGGCACAATCTAAAATGTACTAATAGTGGTTATTTATTAACTCAATACAGGTTAGCTTTTAGATTTACTGTATATACTGGCGTATAAGTCGAGTTTTTTGACACGGATTTTGTGTCAAAAAACCGAGATTCGTCTTATACGCCAGTCAACAGCCGGTACGAGCTCGGGGTAACATTCCGCGGGCACCCGTGGCGGCTGAGATGCATTCCAGGGATGCCGTCACATCCGCTGACGGCCTGCTGGAGGGCGGAACTTCAGCTCAGTCACACTTGCGACGTGACTGGGCTGAAGGTAAGGGCAGAGGACACAGGCACTTCCTATGAATGGAATAAGGCTGCCGTGTCCTTCTTATGTAAAAATGTAAAGGAAAAAAAAACAGTTTGGCAATAAGATTAACCATATTAACCCTTATTGTGTGAACAATAAGGGTTAATATGGTCAGATATTCAAATGACAAAACTGTTTTTTTTTATTTTTTTCTTTGCATTTGACATATGTGAAAAACACAGCAGCCTTATTCAATACATAGGAAGTAAGTATACTGTACTGTAAAAAATAAACAGTTGTACATACATTTTGGTATCTATTTTTATTTCTGAAATTTACCAGTGGCTGCTGCATTTCCCACTTAGACTTATACGTGAGTCAATAAGTTTTCCCATATTTTTTGGGCAAAAGTAGGGGGGTCGGCTTATACACAGGTCGACTTATACACGAGTATACACGGTAATAGGAATTTTGTAAAATGTGCTGTGTTTTTATCTGCTAATGATTTTAGTGTATTTTTAGTGAAAAATATTGTTTTGATGATAAACATTTGCGCATATATCAATGTGCCCTAAAAATCCATAGCACCTTATTTGTATTGTACTGGTCATGTGCTTTCAGAAAATATATGGTTTGGGGTGGGTCAAACTTTGAAAGCTGTAAGGGAAAAAGAAGAAAGCGATGGAAAAATGGTCTGGCCAGGCCACCTGAGTTTAAAATTGGAACAAAGGACCTGGCAGCAAAAGGGTTAAAGATGTACTGACCCTTTGACAAGAAGTAGTATTCCTGTCTGTCGATGTGGTTGAGCACTAAGGTGCAGTGTATCAACAGTCATCCCTGTGTATCTTGGCTTTGAAGTTTACCTTCTCTTATAGTTGTTATTTTAGTCTGTTGAATGTTGTTCAATTTTTGGCATTAATATATATATTCATATATGTTTTTGTTTTTTTTGTGTTACAAGTCAAAATTACAAATTGCATCTCCCTAAATCTGGTTGTGGTGATCAAGAAGAGACTTTGATGGATTTTTTAGAGGTAGGTGTAACTACATACCCATATTGCCAAAAAGTGTCTTTACAACAAAAAGGATACTGTCGTCCACCCCCTTTCCTTGCTGATTTATCACTGTCCCAGTTGTAGTGATTCCCCATTTCATATCATGGTGACAATTGTGCTATTCATAGTGCAGGTGTTGCATGTTTTATTTTACAAATTAACCCCTTCCCGTCGACCATATGTGTGGCCATACTGAACTGGGCTTTTTTACGAGGGACCACATATCGCTTTGTGCTGGGGGTGCACTGCACAAACATTCCCAGCACAGAGACCGGGGTCTCAACGGGAGCCCCGGGTTCTGTGCTAACAATTGGGACCCTGGACTCCCCAGTTCTGGGTCACCTGATCGTAGCCTCAGATTGGCTATCTCAGCCCGCTTTCTCTCTGAATGGAGGGATACATTGTATCTCTCTCTCCTTTCGTGGAGAGAGCCTGTACAAACGTGTGTAAAAAAAAAAAAAAGTAAAAATAGCTAGATCAAGTTTTGATCTAGGTCAGTGCCAGGGTTGGCATTTGGGTCAAAGGTCATGGTCAGTATCTTTTTGGGCAGGATTTAAAAAAAAAATAAAAAAAATTTAAGTTCGTATCAGTGTGTGTGTGTTTTAGGTAGGATAAAAAAACAAAATGCGCACTATTGTTTCTTGGCTGTACTACGGGTACAAACACCAACTAACATACACATATTATTATACAGGATTTATATAGCACTAACAGTTTGCACATCGCTTTACAAAATGGAGGCAGACAGTACAATTACAATACAAATCAATACAGGAGGATTCAGAGGGCCCTGCTCGTTAGAGCTTACAATCTAGAAGGGAGGGTGAAGAGGGACAAAAAGTAATAACTGTGGGGGATGAGCTGATGGAGAAAATGAGAATACAGTTGTAAGGTGTTGGTAAGATCGACTTCTCTGAAGAGAAGGGTTTTCAGGCAGCGTCTAAAAGCTAAAAGAGTAGAAGATAATTGGGCAGTTTAGGGTAAGGTGTTCCATAGGATTGGAGAGGCTCTAGAAAAGCCCTGGAGGCGAGCATGAGAAGAGGTAATGAGGGAGCTGGAGAGCAGGAGATCTTGAGAAGAACGAAGAGAACGAATAGGTTGGTATTTAGAGATTAGGTTAGTGATTTAACTGGGGGCTGAGTTGTGGATGGCTTTGTAAGTAGTTAGTATTTTGAATTTAATTAGTTGGGTGAGTGGAAGCCAGTGGAGGGATTGACAGAGAGGAGTAGCAGACACTGAGCGATTGGTAAGGTGGATGAGTCTGGCAGCAACATTCATGGTGGATTGAAGGGGGGGTAACCTATGTAGAGGTTAGCCAAT
Organism: Glandirana rugosa; assembly: GCA_018402905.1. Classification (NCBI taxonomy): domain Eukaryota; kingdom Metazoa; phylum Chordata; class Amphibia; order Anura; family Ranidae; genus Glandirana; species Glandirana rugosa. The sequence continues at coordinate 406,697 of BLSH010476140.1, forward strand.
GAGAAGGGAGTTTCAGTAGTCGAGACGAGAGATAACCAGGGAGTGGATTAAGAGCTTTGTTGTGTAGAAAGGGGCGTATTTTGGAGATGTTGCAGAGATTGAGGCGGAAAGATTTGGACAGTGATTGGATGTGGTGCTTAAAGGAGAGTTCAGAGTCCAGAACTACACCTAGGACCTTGGCATGCGGGGATGGGTTTATAAGTTGTGCCATCAATTTTGACAGAGAGATCAGGGGACGTAGGTCAAGGGTATTGCCTTCAGAGTGAGTAGCATATATCCCTTGCTTCAGGTCAAAGGAGGAGGTTAGACTGAGAAGTTTGGAAGTAGCAGGAGTGTTAGTATTAATAGGGATGTTGAAGTCACCAAGAATGATTGTGGGGATTTCAGAAGAGAGAAAGTAGGGTAGCCAGGCAGAGAAGTCATCAAGAAAGGTTGATACCGGTAAACCGCTACATTTTTTTTTTACTATTTTTTTGTGCCAGTTTTTTTATAGTTACCCTTTGCATTACCTTTTACCTCCAAATGAAAGCATAATTTTGTCCTTAAAAAAAAACACGGTATAATCCACCTGGATGCATAAAGTAGTTGTGATAATATATATGGTTTTACTAACACATGTCAAAGTTGTAAAATTGAGTTTTAGGCATTTATATTTGTTTTACCCTCTGTCACTAAGGGGCTAAAGGGTAATTGTATTGTAAAATAGAATAAACACCACTTCCTCTTGTAGCTCTGTAGCTTTAGAAGAATAACAATAAAACTTGATTCATTTCTTTAATTTTTTTTCGGAAAAGTGCTTTATTACCTATATTGCAGCATGGTGAATGTTGTTAAAAGAGAAGTAAAGGAGAATGCTACAGCCCACTGTCGGTTGACTTCATAGAGCCAGCCCAGGCTCTGCAGAGATTTTGGTATTGTCGTGACCCACCCAAATGCTTGACTGGCAGCTGGCTTAACCTCTCAGAGACCTGCTAAGTGTGGGTATAGAAAAGAATCACCCCCCCTTAAAATAATCACATTTTGATGCTTTCCAGCCTGAAATGAAGACTGACACAGTTTTGATTTATCCAGCTGTATTTACCCATCTTCTAACATCTGAGTGAAAGATCTAACACGAACGTATCAGAAAAAATAAATGATAAACCGAATCACTGATTTGGAAAAAGGACCACTCCCTCCTAAAAATGACTTGTAAATGCAATCAGGTGTAACTAATCACCTTTTCATTGGCACACAAAGCCATTTGACTTTCAAATGTGATCAGCTGTGGTCATTTTGATTAGCTCAGCATGAAAAGGGCTTTCCTGGGGGAAACAATCAGGGCGCTGTCAGAAGATCTCCAGGATAATGTTTTGGACAGGCACAAGTCAGGAGATGGACACATAACATTACAAGGGCGTTATCAATACCTAGAAGCAGAGTGAAGTCTTTTATTAAGAAATGGAAGGTATTTGATAAAACACAGGCCTTCCCTAGGTCAGGACGTCGCTCCAAACTGGATGAAAGAGCCAGGAGGAAACTGGTCAGAGAGGAGACCAAGAGGCCTACAGCAACTCTGACAAAGAGTGGTCATTGTGCGCATGTGACACCAGTATCACCAATTCTCCACAAATGTGGCTTGTATGGGTGGAGGGGGGCAACAAAAAAGCCACTCAAAGGCTTGAATGGCCAAATGGCGAACGATATGTCTGGCGGAAATCCATCCAAATAACACCATTCCTACAGTAAAGCATGGAGGTGGTAATATCCTGGTATTGGGGGATGGGGGGGGGTTGTAATATCCATATCCTGTTATGGGGGGGGGGGGGGGTAATATTCTTTTATGGGGGTGTTTCTCTGGTAAAGAAGTATGGGCAAAAATACCATCAAATTCTTGAGGAAATTTTGCTGCCCTCTGCCAGAAAGTTGTCAACTGGAAGGTGGTTTACCTTGCAACATGACAATGACCCAAAGCACACAGCAACAATGAGCACACAGTGGTTAGGGGAAGGGAGCACAGTGGTTGGAGGAGAAAAGGGTGAATGTACTTGCATGGCCTAGTCAAAGCCCAGACACCCCGTTGAAAATATGTGGAATGATTGAAGACTGCAGTCCACAAACGGTCACCATCAAATGTAATTGAACTTCAGCAGTTCTGCAGAGAAGAGCGGCCAAATATTGCAAAGTGTAGATGTGCAAAGTTAGTAGAGACAAATCCCAACAGACTAAAGGCTAGAATTACAGCAAAAGTGGGTTCAACAAAATACTGACACAAGGGGGGGATTCTTTTTCCAATTCAGTGATTCGGTTTTTGATTTATTTTTCTGACATGTTGGTGTTCGATCTTTCACTTGGATTTATAGGTTGCACTAAGTAAATACAGCTGGATAAAACAAAAACAGTATGTGTCTTCATTTCAGGCTGCAAAGCAACAAAATGTGATTATTTTACAGAGGGGGTGATCCTTTTCTATACCCCCTGTATATATAGTCGACAGTTTCTACAAAGAGGGGTGGGGAGGTCATGATAGCAGGCAGTATATGGGAAATATAAAAGGCAGGCCCGTTTTAACCTTTTGATTCTTGAATGGTGGTACTTATCCTCCATAATCAGCAGTAAAATGACTATATAATATAGTTTTAACCATAAAGGTGAATAACCGGGTGAGGAAGCCCTATAATAAAGTTGTCACCCATTCCCAAAACAAAGTAATTATAAAGTATCAGCATGGAACAAGGCTCTTCACACAGAAGACTTTACAGAGGAAGAATTGAGATGAAATCTGTTACCTGGAAACGGACCCAGTGAAACTGATGCAGGTTATTTCAGGACAGTAGGTAGTGGGGAGCAATACAATGTGTTCTGAAGGTGGTGGGGAGGGCACTGAAACTGCATATGGGTGTGTCAAGGTAATTGAGAACAGTGGAAATTGTAAAAGTGACACCAAAACTGAAGCTGCTTATTAGCAGGGACTATGTCATGAAGTCCAGATGGGAGAGAGGAGATGGGACAGAACTTTGTTACCAAAGATTGCTTAACCACTTCAGATCCGCGCTATAGCCAATTGACCGCTACAGCACGGATCTACTTTGTCGGGAGGCCATCAATTAACGTCCTCCCCTTTGCGCGCACCCAGGTTTGCTCTCGTAGCCGCCGCCGGAGCGCTGCCGCACGCAGTGTGAGCGTGCCCGCGGGTCGGGCGGACTCTATGTCCGACGGAGACCCACGATCCCTTCACAGAGATTTAGAATGGGGAATCGCCAATGTAAACATGGCGGTTTCTGCTCTGTGAGTGGGGGGGGGGGGGCGCATGACAGATCTACTGATCCCTGTGATCGGGATCAGTCTGATCTGTTATGTCCCTGTCAGCCCCGCCCCCACACAGTTAGAACACACCCAGGGAACACATTTAACCCCTTGATCGCACCCTTAGTGTTAACCCCTTCCCTGACAATGACATTTATACAGTAATCAGGGGCTATTTTTAGATCTAATGGCTGTATAAATGTCATTGGTCCCAAAAAAATGTCAGACATGTCCGCCGCAATATCGCAGTCCCGATAAAAATCGCAGATCGCTGCCATTACTAGTAAAAAAATAATAATAATGAAAACTCCATAAACCAATTTCCATAGTTTGTAGGCGCTATAACTTTTGCACAACCCAATCAAAATATTGCGATTTTTATTTTTTTTACCAAAAATATGTAGAAGAATATATGTCGGCCTAAACTGAGGAATAAATGTTTTTTGGATATTATTGCAAAAAGTAAAAAAAAAAATATTTTCTCCTACGTTCACTGACAGACGCAGCTCTTCATGACTTTGTGGGGTTTTATGTTCGTCCTACCAGGAGTTAACTAGGTAGGGAAAAGAAATCAGCTGGCCCCTCCCCTGGGGGCCGTCCTCTTTTCCTACATTAAAACCCCCCTCACAGAGGAGCTCCCCAGTTTCAATGCCTAGTTCGCAAGGAGTTGACCTGGCTTCCCTATAGGGAACTGCGGTCCTATTGTGACCATTTTCTTTTTTATTTAAATTTTTCTTGCCCCCTGCCACCTCCCGCCCTCACCCCCCTCCCCAGCGCTGTACCTTCGTTCAGCCTTCTCGTCCAGCATCGCCATGCAGTCTTTCGGCCGCCATTTTGCGGCTGACCGCCGCCATTTTGCCGTAGCCGCGGACATTTTCAGTCTATGGGGCTTTCCCTCTAACGCTCGGAGCGGCCATAATCGGTACTGCATGTTGCCTGAGAGGTGTGCACACCCTCTAGTGCTTCCTGGCGGCCATCTTCACTGCATGCTCTGCATTCTACACGTGGCTGTAGCTTCTTCTTCTCTCTGAAAACGGCGGCTGATAGAGGCAGTTCTTCTGAGCAATTGGCGCTATCAGGCAGCAAAACAGCAAGTATAGCTGGGCTCCCTCTGGGCTGGTGGCGGTGGGGTGCTGTCCTCTGGATCCTGTGGGTGTGTGGCTGTGTGCGGGGCGTCCCTTCCTTCCATCCATCCATCCCTGTTATGGCTGATCTCCCTGCTGAACCTACTAAGGTGGCTTCAGCTGCCACGCAGTCTGACCAAGGGGCTTTTCTCTCCCAGCTGCGGGATG